>ML682004.1:4524462-4539963 GCA_007922195.1 Podocnemis expansa
GACCACGGCCATTTCGAAAGAAGCGGTTTGCTTCTTTCGAAATGGCCGTGCGTCGTGTGGCCATGCCATTCCTTATTTCGAAACAACCTCTGTTGTTTCGAAATAAGGAGTGTGTGTGGACATACCCTATGAACTTAAACCAGAGAGTCTTCATATTAATCCCTAACATACAAAATCTGTGAGCACACCATAAGTCAGTAGCTCTTCCTCATACAATCTACATACAGGATTTTCAAAGCCTTTCAAATATGATCTGAATCCATGGACACACAGGATCAGAGAAACTTCAGTGCAGACCTTTTCTTCCAAGACCACAGAAAACCAGTATGACCGCAGTGTGTGCTGATGTACAATTTTATTCAGCACCTAGAAAATTCAGGGCAATTAGCCTTCTACCATACAATCCCTCTTACTCTGGAAGAGAAGAGACAACTCCTGTTTCTATTTTGCTACAGGAGGGACAACTGTCCACAGCAGATGCAGGTGAGGTGATCCTCCGTTTAGATTTGTCAGGAGTTTATTGTAAATGTGGGCGACTTACCTACCAGTATAGCAATTTAATGATGGCTGAATATATTGAATGCACTTTCCCCCTGCCTCCTTCTTCCCAACCTGCTTCCACCTGTACACAAATCCTTTCAAAGAGTGAAACCTGGAAATACTTATCTCAACATATCAGAGTCATTTGGACAAGGAGTAGAGGATGAGAGGTCAGAAGCAAGAGTCAATTGTGGTGAAATGCTCTATAATGCATGAAGGCACGTTGATGTTATCGATGTTTGTAGCAGTGAAAGTGAACAAGCATATAGAAAACAGATGTGATGCTATTGATACGGGTGCCAGGAGTTCATTGCATAAATGACTCAATCTGTCATTGAAATAAGAGACTGGAAATGCTGTTCACATTAAAAAATGTACATATTTATGCCCTTCACCCACCCTTTAGAAACAAGCATGGGGTGAACTAGTGACATTTCAGCAATTCAAATATGAGTTTTGCATCCCTGCTATGATTCTGAATGACATATATCTATAACCAAAGATTTTACTTTTATACATAAATAGATAGATTCTGTCACTTCAAACCACCTTGATTTTCCACCAGAGCTCTCCATGATGGATGAAGGTGGTTGAGTGCCCTATCCATGACTGGAATTACTAGGATTGCCCAGCCAGAGTTTTGGAAAGAGCTCAGCAATAGCGCTGGTAATTGCAGCAAACTTTTGTAAAATGGAAAAAAATTCAATTTATTTTTCCTGCAAGTATATTTTTTCAAAAAAAGCAAGGAGTCTTGTGGCACTTAAAGACTAACAGATTTATTTACCACGTCAGCTTTCGTGGAAGAAAATCCCACTTCATCAGATGCTTTTTTATTTTGTCAGTCATTCAAATTTTTAAGATAGTATTAACTGTCTTGGGTTCCCACCCTCTTTTTCCAACTTACCATTGATGGTGGTGGGGGGAGTTCAAAAGAGGCAGCTGTATCAGTCTAGTTCAGCAAAACAAACAAGGAGTCCTGTGGCACTTTTAAAGACTAACAAATTTATTTATTGCATGAGCTTTTATGGGGGAAATCCCACTTCATCAGATTCTTGAACATGGGGAACTTACAGAATCGGAGCAAAATAAATGTAGGGAAATGTAAGTCATAGGATCAGGTCACACTGTAACACCAAATCAATGGAGTTGTTTAGATTCAAACAGTGAAGAACACATATAGGAGGGAAGTAGGAAAGCAAAATTACCTGTTGTATGGGAGAACAAAACATAGTCTGTATTCAACCCTAAGCAGATGATGTCAAATCTGCACATGAATTCTAGTTTTCATATTTTGAATTTTGAAATTCCAAAATGAAATTCCAGAAATTTCTGAAACAAATTTTGTTTCAATTTCAGAATACCAGTAGGTCTTTTTTTGGCAATTGCCATGAAAATTGATGTGTGTTTGAAATGTTCTGCTTTTAGCAAAAAGAGTGATTTTTAAAAGTAAAATAAATAAATGTGCATTTTGAGAATCTTCCAAATCTCTAGCTACGACTTATTTGGGCCCATGGCATAGTTTGATCTGAAGCTGAGGAATGAATGTTCAGCACAGCTCTGCAGATGGGAATGGGGTTGTCGCGAAACTGTTCAACAGCCCTGAGAGCTGGTCAATTACTTTCATTTTGGGCATGAAATAAATGAATACATTTGGCCAAAGTGTCTGTTTTTCACCAAGACCCAACTTTTTCCAAAAGCTGTTTTTAATTGAGAGCAGTTTTTTTCCTTAAACAAAAAAAATAATTTCTCTAGTTTTTTTTTTTTTTAAGTGGGAGATGTTGGAGGGAAAAATTCAACATTTCTCACCCCAAAATTGCCATTGTTTTAACCAGCTCTAATACTAGTGAATTGTGTCCCTGTAGCACTTTTAAGCAAGGGTCTTAAAGCTTTTAGAAGGAGCTTTGCAATTCATCCACATCACTCTTTAATCTTCTCCTCATTTGATAGATGGGGAAACTGAGGAAGAGGAAATTTGTTCAAAATTGCACAGAAAGACAGTGAGAAATTGAACCAGAACTCAAGATTCTCAGTCTGGCTCTTGCGTGATAATCCTATTATTCTTCCCAGTTGTGGATTGTGTTTGTTTTAGTAACAACTCAAGATTAATACCTTTAATGCTGGGTGGACTTGGGATGGTACAAAGGGACGTCACCCTCCTCCCAAACTGCAGTACCATAATCAGAATGGCACAGCCCTGGGGGCAGCCCCACAGCCCCTGCCAACCAACTCCTCTTGAGGCCCCATCACCTTGCCAGGTTGGATGAGCAGTGCGGGGCGAATTTTGCTGTGGAGCTGGTGGCGGTGCTCTTTGGCCATCTGTGGCAGGTGGCTATGCTCCTAAGCCAATCTGCTCTCGATGGTTAGGGCTGCGGCTGCTTCTCAACTCCCAGCCCCCTTTCAATGCTTGTGAAGCTGATAGGAGCTGCCCAGATGCGGACATCTGCCTCCGGGGGCAGTGACCCCCAGTGGGTGACCCATCTGGCACACAGCTCCTAGCTACGCCACTACCTGCAGCCTTAGCAATTTCAAACTTTTTTTAGCTGAGCTTCCCCCTTTGGGTTAAAATTTTTGGTTGTGCGCTCTCTCCCAAGCTGGACAGCCTGGGTGGTCTGCTGAGGTGAATCAAAAGTTGGAGATGGCACTAACTGAGCCCTGCTGTGTGAAACTGGCTTGAGCCCCACTGGGCATTGCCCTCCCCATCCACCAGATACAGAAGTCTCCTTATGCCTGTGCCTTTAGTCACTATAATTTATAAACGGTGGGTTTCACTGTCTCACAGAGGACGTCATACAAATAGTGTTGACTGGAGTAACATGACAATTCCATGTAAACACTATTCATGATACTGGCAGAAGACTGTCAGTCATACTTGAAGTTGCTAAATGTGTCTGGAAGCTTTTAGATCTCACGATAATGCTACACTGGAGCTGACAGCTATAACCAGATAATTATTGCCTTATGATGGCACAATATTTAAAACTTAGTTGGTTAGCAATTATCCTGCAGTTTCTGTGTTTGCAGTCTGCAACATGTACAAACATAAGTAGAGCTGGGTAACATACTTAATCCAAAACTTTTTTCACTGAAAAATGCAGATTTGGATCCACAGAAACATTTTGCAAATTCATGTGGAACTTGCTGAATTGCTTCCATCAAAACATCCTGCCACCCAACAGGCAAATCTGAAAAACATTAAAACTCTTCATCTAATCATTTGCAAAAGGAAACATTTTGATCTGTGATTCAAAACAACTTTTGCTTTTGAATTTTAATTCAATTTTATTTAAGGAAAGTGTTAAAAACTCAAACAGACAACAGAAATGGGGACAACCGAAATGTTTTGTTTACTGTGAAGTTACTCTTTATGTCTGCACTTACTGAAAGACAACCCAAAATGGTGTTTTAATCTTGAAACAATTTTTCCCTTCCTCAACATATAGCAAACCAAAAAATCAATTATTCTTACAGCTCTAAGCCAAAAACAAGCAAGGAGTCCTGTGGCACTTTTAGGCTATGTCTACACTAGGAAAAGTTAGTTTGAATTTGTTAATTCAGACTAATAAATTTGAGTTTAATTCAAACTAAACTTGATCTTAGTAGTTTGTATTAACAAAGTGAACTAATTTGACTTAACATTAAAGTGAATTAGTTCACTTTGTTCATTTGAACTAGCTGCCCTTAATTCAAATTTATTAAATTGAAACTAAGAGTTAATCCTAGTCCACACCATTCTTAGTTCAAACTAAGGATCGAACTAAGGGCTTAGTTTGAACTAACCAGCAAGTTTTACTAATTTGAACTAAGCTTTCATTAGTTAGAATTAAGGAATTCTTTTATCTGAATGAATGAAAGCATAGTGTAGACACATTCTAAATTAGTTTGAATTAAGCCTCTTTAATTCAAACTAATTTGCAAGTGTAGACATACTCTTAAAGACTAACAAATTTATTTATTGCATAAGCTTTCATGGGAGAAAATCTCACTTATTCAGATGCTTTGAAGATGGGGAATTTACAGAATGGGAGGAAAATAAATGCAAGGAAACATCAGTCAGTGGATCAGGTCTGCCCAGTTTCTGGCTTTCTATTCTATTAATTCCTTCCAGGATTTAGTGAAATGCTGAATTGGTCTTATTTAGCTGAGTGGTGTTGCCTCTTAATTGGCTGAAAGTGACAGCATCCTTCACAATGCAATGCTAGAAGTATTTGCTTGACAAAAATAAGAGAATGACCAATAGTAGAGCAGCTAGTGGAACGACCCCTTCTGGTACAGTTTGAGTGACAATCAGGAATAGTGCTTTCTAGGCCTTCTCTTGGTTGTTCTGTCTCTCACACCACTCACAGTTACTCCCCCTGCTTCCAGCTTGAGCAGCAGGAATTTAAAGCCTTGCCGTTTAAATATAAAACAACCATCAAGTATCATTTCATAGCTCAAAAGGCAGTGCCTACCTTCACAACAACAGACCATTGTCACAGATGCCAGGGAATATTTTCACCTTGATAGTCCAGCTCCAGCAACATGTCTCATCCTAGCATGCCCTACCCATCCCCTAGTCATCCTCAGACCCCAGGGCAGAACAGCCAATGGCCCCTGGCCCTAGAAAGCGATGGCTGAGGTCTGAAGAGAAGTTTTTAATTCTTTATTATGCATCATGCAGGCTCCTAGGCAGCTGATGAGATGATATCTGTTACTCAGCTTCCTGGGTCCTTGGACGCCCCAGGGAGATTACTTTTGAACCTGGGAAGCTGAGTAGCCGATACGATCTCCTTAACCACCCAGGAGCATGTGTGGTGCTATAATAAATAAGTTTGGCTCAGAGGAGGGGTGGACAGTGCAAGTGAAAGAGACCTCAAGGGAAGCAGGATGTGAAGGAGATGAGAATACACATCTATCCCCCCGACCTGCCCAATCCCTTTTAAATTGCTGAGGCCTTGCATAACTGCCCCCGTGTCTGCTCTGCAGCCTTGATCATCCTCTGCTAACCCTTCCTCCCTGTCAGATCAGTGAAAAGTTAGGAAAACAGTATGCAGAGCACTGGGTGTCATAAAGACCAGAATGAGGCTGCGGAGGCAAATTCTGAAGCCCATTTTCAGGTCCATCTTTTCAGTACACAGAGACATCTGTTCAACCATTTCCATGTCTACTGATTCAATGGCTGGGGGAAGTGACTTGGCAGTTGGCTGAAGTTTGTATGTTATGAGATTTCTGTATCAGAACCTGGTCATTTGTGGCTCCTTAGGTTTAGCTAGTAATTTGGGGTTGTTTTCAATAAACAGTTACAGCTTGCAGTCCCATATGGTGGTAATATAATAGTTGTAATTTTATCGGGGTAAATCCTGATTTAATCATGGTAAATTTATTAATAATTATCTCAGTAAACCTGAGAAATTAGAAGATCAAATCCAGCTTCTAACATCCATTCCCAATTCCCATCTGCTTCAATCAGAGAGCAAGTTGCAAGGCAATTTAGCTTGGGTTTCTCTAACAAAACTACTGAGAATAACTTGTTCATGACTGTATAGCAGATGACTGGATGGCTGACAAACATTTATCTGAGCAGCCTTTTTAAGTGCATGCCTGTTACAGTTTCTGGCTTGGTAAGAAACACTAAAAGTCCGTAAGGAGCTCACAGCAAAGATTGCTCAGTTACCCTCCCTGAATTAAAATACTACCTAAGAACAGACCTAATGAACTTTATTAACTACTAACTTGATAAACCTTTTCATAAGAAAACAAAAAGAAGTTAAACAGAACAGTCCCTACAGAAACACTGTGGGAAAGAAACCTGAGCGTCCCAAAGTTTAGATGGAGTTCACACAAATCTCAGTTACAGTGTCTGTTCAAGTCCAAAGGCTTGAGTTGCAAAAAACAGCAACCCTCTTCTGTGGTTGAAGGGATTGTAGGTAGAAATCCATGCAAGTTTTTCTTTCTCCTCTGGAACCAGCACCATCCACTCAATTTACTGGTTAACCAGCAATCAGTCACATATGCATATGAGAAAACTCTACGACAAAATACTCCACAGCAGGGAGGGAACATCTTGCTGTCCACTCCTGGTTCAGTGTCTCCCAATCACTTGCTGAGCACATGGGTTCCTCTCCTTGCGACTCTGCATGGCTGCCGGCTGCTCTCTTAGCATCTCACCACGGGCGCCACAGAAAACCTTGCGGAGCATGAGCAATGCAGCCATTCACTTAATTTCCAGAAGCTTCTGGATTTAGGCAGCCAATTCAGACCAGCACAACATAACCCAGCCTCAAGAGATAGGTCCTTTAATTAGGCATATGGGTTACACATGCTTAAGCACTGGGCTGAATAAGGTTCTTAGTCCTCTAACATAAAACATGGCACTGAGCAGTGGTAACACAGTTTTAGCCAGCCAATACTGCTCATACATTCCCATTAAACACTATCTAAAAAGCAAAGAGTGAATTCTATTAGATGTGGTGTTTGTGATGAGTATTTTTAAGAAAAAGATCTCTGCAATTCTTTTCAAGGTTGTTGACAGAACTTTAATACTCTAGGAGTGTGAAGTCCCGTGGTAACACAATACTCCCTGCGACCAAAGCAAATGGTACTGTGGCTTTGCTTGAACCTTTGGCTTTTCTTGCTGCTGAAATATTTATTTCATCTTGCATATGCAACATTCATAATTAGCAGCAGAGCCTTGTTATTTTTTTATGCATCACCACAAGCTGTTAATTAGGCAACCGTAGCAGAACAATAATTGAAAGTGTAGGAGGGGGAAGGAAACTAGAAGATTAATATTCATGTTTTGTTGTTATCCTTATGTCTTTCCAGTTAGTTAGGAAAAGGAAAAAAAATAAAATGAAGGGCATGACAACTAGGTTTCCATCAGTTGAAGATATATTAATTAGCTCTGCTTTGCATCAGTAGAGAGAAAGATGTGTTTATAAGCTCATGGATGCCACCATAACAACATGTCCTCCTGCTTTTATTGCACAGCTTGGTCACTTCATATACATTGGGAAGAAGGACCTTTGGCTAATGAACTTGGGAGACAGATTTAATTCCCAGCTCTGCCAGTGACTTCCTCTGGACCTCTGAGCAAATCACTTACCCTCTGTGTCTCGCTTCTGTACCTTAATGACTCTGAAGTGCTCCTATACAATGGTGATGAGGCCCCTATAAATAGGACATGGCTGTAACCAGCCAGGAGAAGAGTGTTGCTAACAGTTTATATACTCCCACCCTACAGCAGCACAAGTTTGTCTATTCCTTTTCCCAGCCCCTTCCCTCCAAGACCTCTTCCACAACTGTGAGTGTATCTGAGGGACAAAAGGATGCATGTTTTTCCCCCCTAGTTAAAAATAAAAAACTTACCAACAATGTGCATCAATAATAAATAAACGTAAAGACAGAAAAATGTAGAAGATGAAAGGTCCTAGGTTCTCCCTTAAGCATACGCAGAGGAAACCAACTGTTATTCATTGTGTTCTCAAGTCCTCAATAAAAGTCTATAGGTGCTCAACACTACAAACATTTAGTAAGAAACAGGCCCCTTGCCCTGTGGAATTGAATCCAAATAGACAAAGAAATGTGGAAAGGAAGCATTACATTCCCTCTTCATGAGGCAGAACCAGACGTATACAGAAATTAAGTGACATGTCCCAGGTCAGATAGGGAGACTCTGCACAGCCAGGAATTCACTTTAGCTCATCTATGTCCTGTCCAGCCCTTGTCAATCTAACCAAGATAATAGGTATTTATGACTCAGGGATCAGGTCCTGCCCATAGATCATGGGTCTCAAACTGGCGGCCGCAGACCACATGCAGCCCCTAAAGATGTTTTCTGAGGCCCGCAATGACACAATCATTACCAATACTTTCAATATTATTGTATGGAAAGGTTTCAGTGGTGCAGCCCTCGGGCTAACGTACTAATCTTGATATGGCCCTCATAGTGATTTGCGTTTGAGACCCCTGCCATAGATTGTGGGGTTAAAATTCCTCCATCACTCCAGACCCGAACTATTCTTGGTGGTAAGAACTGCCAACAGTAGTCAGTGTTTGCAGAAGTGGTGCTTTCTGGATCATTTCAACCCTGTGCATCAGCAAAGAAACATTACATTTTGTCAGTTAGTGTCACATACTCTAATTTTGTTTGCAGCTAGAAGAATCTCTAGTGGTCAGTACAGAATGGAAACAAAAACAGCTGGTCTCTAGTGATGTGAAAGCAGGGATCACAAAGTTGCATTCAGTGAACTTTTAACAGACACAGGAACAGATGGCAGATATGGTTATTAAAACAAGAAGCAGAATAAAATTAATTTCATCTAACATCTCACTGGACTCACAATGGTTTTTTGCGGATTTGCACTAATGGAACATAGCTGATGTGACAGAATATGTAAAATGTGCTGACTGAGGGAAATTGCATTTTCTCCTGCCCCATTCTCTTAAAAATCACACTCAGTAACTGGAACAGATGACAGGAAGGAACGGCTACAGAAATGGGTTAGTAATACGTGCCACCTCAAAGGAGTATTTTGAATTTTAATTTCTAATTCATAAAGTGCTTTGCAATCTTCTGATGAAGGCATGAAATATGTTCATAAAGAACCTGGCAGAGGTTTTGCTTTGGACGTGTGCCATCTGAAGCATTTTAGCTGATTAGCTGGTTCTGGTTATCTGCAAGAAGTGGTTTCTCCGTGTCACAGCAGCTGGTAATGGTATGAGAATATCCCCACCCTGGATGATTTCAGACCTCAGCTGATATTTTCATTTGTTTCTTCACCTATATATTTATGTGACAGGCGTATAGCATAGATCTACACTGCAAGCCTAACTTCTCTTCCATCTATACACAAATCATGTTAATCCTGGTCCCAGAATCCCATGGGAGTGGAGGGTCCTAACGTGAGTTGAGCTGGGAGCCAGGGTTCAAGCTCTATTGCTCAGCAACATAGCCACACTCCCTGCTAGATTCCTGCTCTGGGAGTCTGCCAAAAGTATCCGTCAGTCTCCTAGGCCAACACACTTTGTCCTCTGAGCTGTCACGTTTTCCCACAGTGCACCACGAACAAAGGGCTAGAGTGACCACATTTCGTGCGGGCACTAGCAAATCTGGAATACGTGTGGCTGGCCTTGTGCCCACCTGCATGATGCAGATTGGACCCTGGAGCCCCATGTTGGGACCCAGGGTTGAACAATGCCTAAAGTGGGTTTACAAATGAGCATAGCTGCTCAGACTTTAGGTCAACAGACCCTGGATCTGCAAAAAAGCTCTGCTCACCCTGGTCTCACATTGCAGTGTAACCTTACCCATAGGATCTGATTCTGATCTCACACCAATGAGATTCTCTTTGACCATTGCTAAGGGTGGCTTCTGGCAGAGAAGATGAGGCACATGCGCTGGGATGGTGGAAGGTCAGGATGAGACCCAAGAGCGGGGCCATATTCTTCCTGTTCTCAACACATATGCCCAAGCACCCGGCTGGGCTAAGCAGACATGTAGGGTTCAAGGTATTCTCAAACTCAGCAATACTCTTAATGACAGTTTTCAATGCTGAGTATTTGCACAGTCCTTCTACAAGAGCTAATAAAAACCCAGTAGGCCCAATTGCTTTAAAGGGATATTAAAGTTCGACTTAACTATATAAAAAGAATCCTTTGTGGCTTTATGGCAGGAGTCACCAGAGGGTGCTGCTGTATAGAGTCTGCTAATCAAAGTTGGACCAGATCACATACCTTCCCAGGACCTAGCATTGGCCTAGCAGCTGAGATTTCTGGAAGATGGACTTGCCTGTGAGCTGTTGGTGACTGCCTCCACTCCAGGAATGGCATGTGAGTAAATAATACAGCTAAAAGGATAGTCAAAGTCCAGGACTCTGGAGGAAAAACAAAATAAAACAAGAAAATAGTAAGTAAATAGAAAGATTTCAGGATCTGTTCAAAAGCATCCGTGGTCTACATTTGGCCTGCGGTCTGCTTATTATCTGCCTCTACACTTGAGCAGGCTCAGACTCAGTCTCTGATCTCATTGATGGGAAGCTGACCAGCAAGACCTCAGAATCTGGCATCCAGCCTGCAGAGGATGATGCTGGTGTCAAAAGAGCTCAACACTATATTTCTCTTACGCTCAGCTTTGTTCATTAGCCTGTATTGTGCCTTCGATTAAAAGCTTCCCCTCTTTTTGCCTGTTAAGCATCAAACTCTTCCCGTACTCAACATTTCTTCTACGTACTCTTAACCCTGAAATACCTAGGAAAACATTAAAAACAAGAAAATAGTTTTAGGACTGATTTTCCCTTAATCAGCCACCATGTTACATGTCCGAGTTGTGCTGGTTTTTTAGTCATACTAGCTGGTTCTGGTTTTATACATCTAGAAGGAAGGAAGGAAGGAAGGAAGGAAAGAAGGAAGGAAGGAAGAGCAACATACGGACTTTCAGAAAAGGAGACTTCAGGTGGCTCTGGGGAACTACAGACCAGCCAGCTTTACCTCAGTCTGCAGAAAAATCATGGAGCGGGTCCTCAAAGAATATATTTTGTGGTCCTTTGAGGAGAAAAGGATAAACAGGAGCAGTACATCTTGATGGCTCACTCGAAGGTAACCCACTGCAAAAGTCTCCAAACAAATTGGTGAATAAAACCAAATCAACGTCCAGACAAACCATGAAAGAGGTGCAGATGTCGGCCTTGCTGTGCAAAGACTACTAGCCGTAGAGGTAGAATGACTGCAGGAGTTCCTTCTGCTTCCCACTCTCCTGCAGTTTAAAGTCACATTGCATCTCTGTCGCCAAACAATTTAGACTGGGGCAGCTACTGGGCTTTCCACACTTTATAGAAAAAGAAAGTGAACTGAAAGTGGTGAAAGGCAAATTGAGTTCTGCTGCTGGAGACATACAGTCAATAATACAAGATCTATAGTGATTGTGCGCATCTTGGCAGTCTGTTCCGCTGCTTAACTTTATTTTCTATAATGAATATGCTGTTGGCAAGGCACCAAATGCCTTATTGTCTAAGAAAAGGACTCATTGGTGAATTTGCCCACAGACCCAGCTAGGACTGTGGAAATTTCTCCTGGCAAACCCAGCAAATTCAGGTGCAGGGATGTGCTAGATTTTTGCCTCTTTAGCCCTCTATTTCATTTCACACAGGGAACTTCCCTGAAAGGTAACAATATTGGATGAATGACATTTTTGTGGAAATACAAGATGTTATTCAGCAAACTGACTTTGCAAGCCCTCATCACAATGTAACTTTGTTCTGAACTGAAGATGAAACCAGTGTCATTAAACCAAGTTGTTTATTTAATATGTCATATTGCTTTACGCTCAACTTAAGATTTTTCTTAAATGCATATTCAAGCAATCTAAAGGCATTTCAACTGTGAATGTAATTGGTAATACAAATTGTGAAGAACAATTACCTCATTAATATGCAGTGAAGTTCAAATTACACAAATGCAAGCATGCTCACAGATTTGAAGCTGGTCCAACAGTGTTAATGACATTGGAAGGATGTTTATGATACTACTCAGACTCAGACTTTAAAGCCAGTAAGGACCATCATGATCATCTAATCCAGTGCTTCTCAACCATTGTGTCAGGACAGAGTTAAGCGTGTCATGGAGAGCCAGAGATGGCTGAATTTGGCTTGGAGGGGTGAGGGGGTCTGGTGTGTCCTGTCGAGTCACACTATGCCACCAAGTGTGTCACAACCCACAAACGGTTGAGAACCACTGATTTAATCTGATCTCATGCACATCACACGCCATAGAACCTCTCCCATCCACTCCTATAACGGTAAAAGACACATAACCTCTGCCTGAGCTCCTAAGGTCTTCAACTCATTATTTAGAAATTTGAAGTTAGACAGACATAGTCCATTTACTATAGTTTATACCACCAAGTGATCTGTGCTCCACGCTGCAGATCAAGGTGATAACTCCCCAGGTCTCTGTCAATCTGACCTGGGAAAAATTCCTTCCCAAATGCAACAGTCAGTTGGATGGCAAGACTGACAACCCAGACACCTGGGGAACAATTTTTTTCAGTAACTCAGAGCCTTCCCCATCCAGGTACACTGGGGTTATTTGCTACTAGCAGTCTCACTCTCGGATTGTCTACAATGGCACATGACCCATCTCATCATAACATCCCCTCCATAAACTTATTAAGCTCAGTCTTAAACAACTTAGGTTTTTTACAGCCATTAGTCCCTTAGGAAGGCTGTTCCAGAACTTCATTCCTCTGATGTTTGGAAACCTTTGTCCAATGTCAAGCCTAAATTTATTGATGTCAAGTTTATATCTTGCACCAACATTGGTGCTTAACTTTAAAAATCCCTCTCTGTCCCTGGTATTTATCCCTCTGTTTTACTTATAGAAAGAAATCATCTCCTCTCAGCCTTCATTTAGTTAGGCTAGACATACCAAACTCCTTCAGTCTCCTCTCATAAGCTAGGTTCTCCATTTCTCTAATTGCCCTAGTAATCCTTCTCGGCACCTGTTGTAGTCTGAATTCTTTCTTAAACATGGAAGACTAGACCTGCAGTCAATATTCCAGAGGAGCTCTCCTCAGTGTTTTGTATAATAACAATAACGCTTCTCTTTTTCTGCTTGAAATATCTTGCCTGAGGCATTGTACAATAGCATTAGCTTTTTTCATGACTACATCACTTTGGAGGTTCATAGTCAAACTGCAATCAACCCATATGTGAAAACCTTTCTCCTCCTATGTCACTTCCAATTGATACACCTACATATGATAGCAAAAATTCTCATTGGTGGTCTCCACTTGACTTTGCACTATTAAATTTCATCTCATTTCTATTCCTCCAGCTTTCAAGGTCATCCAGATCTCTTTGTATGGTATTCCAGTCTTTCTTCATATTAGCAATACCTCCTAACTTTGTCTAATCCCCAAACTTTATTAGCGCATTACTACTTTTTGTGCCAAGATCATTAATGAAAATGTTAAATAAAATTGGTTCCAAGATTTAGCCCTGAGGAACTCTACTGGTAATCTCCATCCAGCCTGACCATTCACATTTCAGTAAGGACCATTTTAGACTCCTCTTTAACCTGATCCTTACCCAATTTTCAATCTTATATTAATCCCCACTGTCTCCAATTTAACTAATAATTTTCCATATGGACCTGTAACAAATGCTTTACTGAAGTTCAGGTAGATTAGATCTACTGCATTTCCTTCATCTGAAAATCAGTTACAATCTCCTAGAAAGAGATCATGTTGGTCACTCACAATCTATTTTAAAAAAAAACATTTTATTTCCAATAGCTGTTGACCTCTAGGCCCTTAACTACTCTCAATATAAAAATTTGTTCTAAGACCTTGCATATGGACATGCCAATTCGAACAGGATTTTCTAATATGGCCCTGTCAGTTCGAATTTACTGAATTCGAATTAATAAATTATTAATTCAAATTGACTAATTCAAAGTCAGTAATTTGAACAAACTCCAAGTGTAGACAGCCTAAGCTAGCTGAGTTTGACTTCCACCTCAGCTGTCCTGATTCCTACTTCCATATCCTTATTTCCATTAGCTACCCTGACACTACCCTAAACTTCTCATTGTCCTTATTAATACTAGAGCGGAGTATTTGTTTAGGTGTTGGGTCATTTCTAGATTATATTTAATCTCCACCCCATCCTCACTGTTTAGCAGTACCATGTCTTTCCTTGTTTTTTTTATATATGTGGTTACAAAACCTTACACTATTGGATTTCATTGTCTTTCAAAGTCCAGCTTTGCATGGCTTTTTCCAATTCTCACTCTTTCACTATACTTTCTGACCTCCATTAGGTAGATTTCCTTGCTCATCCAGCCCATCTTCCATTTCTTGTAGGCTTTCTGCTTTCTCTTAATAACCTAATTGAGATGCTTGATCACCTGGTTTGGTCTGCAGCACCTCCCTATGATTTTTTTTCCCTTCTGGCTTGGAATGCAGGCTTTAGATGGCTTCTACCACTTTGATTTAAAGTAATCCCAAATCTCCTCCACACTCAGATCCTTGAGTTCTTCAGTTCAGTCCACTTTCCTAACTAATTTCTTTCTTTTTTTAAGTTTGTCCATTTGAAATCAAGGACCCTAGTTGCAGACTTATTTTCATTTATCCTTCCGTTTAACTTGATCTGAATTAGAGCTACAACTGTTTCTTCTGTACAGTCTTTGCTATCACCAATACAAAATCTAAAATTGCATCACCTCTTGTTGGTTTGGTGACTATTTGATTTAAAAAAATCTGGCAGCTGTCACATCCAGGAATATTTGGACCCTATCATTATTATTACCATTTGTCCTCCAATCTGTACCTGGGAAATTAATATCCCTTAGTCACATAATTCCCAGAAGTATTTATTTCATTTAAAAAATTAGATTAGTCTCTATCCATAGCCAATGTCCTAGGTGTGTGTTAGCAGGTCCCAATCAATATCTCAATGAAACCTCTGTTAGCTTCTCTCGAACCCTAACTGATTTTGACCCAAAGCACATTCTGTTTTACTCACTCCATCATTTCTAATTCTATTACAGTTTACCTCATGGTTAACATGCAATGCTACTCCACCACCTTTACCTTTACTTTGGTCTTTGTTGAATAGCCATTAATACTTGTATTCCAGTCATGACTGCTGTTCCACTCTATTTCTGCTAGCCCTATATTATCTGGTTTCACTTCTTGCACCAGTGGTTCTAGTACCTCCATTTTGTTAGTCAGGCTCCTCACACTGATGTACAGACAGACATCTAAGTAGTTTCTTCTTGGCCTCACTCAGATTCCTCACCCAATTCGGTACTGTCATTCTGCTGCCAGAACTGCCTGTCTCTTAGGCTGTGTTCACACGCACAGGGTTATTTCGAAACAAGTTGTGTCGAAACAACTTGTTTCGAAACAACACCTTATTTTGAAATATCTTATTTCGAATTAACAAAATGTTAATTCGAAATAAGAAAAAAAGCTGGAAACGAAAT
>ML682004.1:4540363-4563199 GCA_007922195.1 Podocnemis expansa
GTGCGTCGTGTGAACATGGCTTTTTTTGTTTCGAAACAACGAGGTTGTTTCGAAACAAAAGTGCCGTGTGAACACACCCTTAGAGTCACTCAGACTGGAGCTGTCTTTCCTTCTGATGTCCGTTCTCTCTCCTCTTTTCTTCCTTTCTCCACTGCTGTATCCTTTTTTACTTGATTTTCCTACCATTCAATATCAGATTCAGGCATGGAGATTACATGAGCATCTCCTAGCCATCTTCCCTGATATCTTAATTTAAAACTCTTTTAATTGGTTTTTCCATTCGCTACCCCAGATGTTCATTTCCCTCCCTACTCAGACTAAGTCATTTCTCCGTAAATACCATCTGGTGGTCAA
Source organism: Podocnemis expansa (assembly GCA_007922195.1). Lineage (NCBI taxonomy): Eukaryota > Metazoa > Chordata > Testudines > Podocnemididae > Podocnemis > Podocnemis expansa. Next base: position 4,540,718 of record ML682004.1, read on the forward strand.
ACATTCCAAACCTCACTTCTAGCCCCACTGCCTGCGACAGTTATTGATCATTGTAGTCAGAGCAGTTGTTAGGATCAAACCATGGGAAGCCTGAAGTCAAATTACCTTTTGTAATGGGAAAAGAACCCATGGTTTGAACCTAACAACTGCTCTGATTTGCTGTTACTGTATGACCTGATCCTATGTTTTACACCCCCTTGCATTTAGTTTCATTCCTTTATGTAAGTTCACTCATCTTCAAAGCATCTGAGGAAGTGGGATTTTCTCCCACAAAAGCTCATGTGAAAAATAAATCTGTTAGTCTCAAAGTGCCACACGACTCCTTGTTGTTTTTTTATCCCTCCTTCTGACTGCAGGTCCTTATCTTCTATCCTCCTTTGCAATTGTCCGCATGCCATCCTCTATTCTTCTGGGGCTCTGAACTCTGGCTATCTCAATGTACTCTTTCCCCTTTTCCTATAGGGCTAGCTTCCTTGCCCTCTCACCTTCTATTACTTCCCACTGTTCCCACTTCTTCATTTTCCAACTCAGCAAACTTTTTCCTGAGCTCTGTTTCTCCTTCACTAGCTGTTCTTTTCCTCTGCCTTGTTCTCATACTTCCATTGGTCCCTCTTCTTATCAGCCTCCCCCCATGGTTTCCCCAGTGTGGCTTCCATTTGTGAGTCTTAACTATTCCCTTCTACCTCCTCTAGCCTTCCCTCAATCATCTGCTCAAATCCCTTACAGAACTTAACCATAATTTTTTCCTGCTTCTCCAAAGCTCAGATTTTTTGGTCCATAATGTGGCACGTCGTACAAGCAAAGGACTTTTCAAATACCCATTCCAGGATAACATACACTCTGCAGCTTCCAAATTCAGTCATCTTCATTGTCTTTTCCGTTCCTTGGGTCGCTATCATTGCTGCCTCTGTAGCTGTAATTGCCTTCTCTCTGGAAAGAAAGCACCTGGACTCATCACTGATCCCAGGACTTACTTCACATAACAAATACATTTGGCTTTCACAAGCATGAAACCTAATATTCAGGGCTTTGGGAATACTAAAGTATGCTGAGATGCTTCCATCAAATCTAGCACTGCCTAACACTCACCTTTCCTTATTCTCACAGATTCTTTCCCATAATGATACTTTTACTCCAATGAGGTATTCAACAGATTCCCTGCCCCCACAAAGAAACAACTCCTGTCTGTCACCTTTGAAATCATTGCTTGCTGGTGATTGCAACATCCAGTAACTAAGCAACAAAAGATAATCTCTGAACAAGAATTCTAGGTGGATCAAAGCATAAACCTTATTGCATATATTCTGTTATAATGCAATACACCTTGGTGCACCATCCTTTTATCACCTTGCAGTAATATCTATCTATCTATCTATCTATCTATCTATCTATTCCAATAAAACTCAGTTAAGAAAATACTAATTGGAGCACAAATCAGGACCAAGGTTTCTCCAAACACAAGTAACAGGCCCTAAAACTGGCACAGACAGAGCCCTGAAGGATCAACCCAATGTAAAGGGACCCCTTGTTTACATAACTCACTGCAAGTGGAGAAAATGAGCATGGGCAGAGCGTCTCTCTGCCTCAGTAATCCTTGGCTCCTCCTTGGCGAGGCACTCCCAAAATGCATGACCTCCAAGGTCATAATGAATCATGGGAGCCCCGCCCAGCCTATACGGAAGAACTAAAAAAAGCCCATAGGAGCACGTCTCAAACTCAAAGTCAACTCTAAGCTTGAGTCAGTTGAGCCAGGCTCACGTTCCAAAGCCAAATATAGTGACGTAGACATTTTTGCTTGGGCTAGAGCCCAGGCTCTGAAACCCATCTCCCGTATCAGATCTCAGAGCCCAAAGCGAGCCCATATTATTTACATGAGCCAAAGTCAGCTGACCAAGACTCTTGGACTTGCTGCCCCATTTGTTGTTTTGTTTTAGGAAGAGGGGAACCAGGGAGGGAAAAAGTACCCTGGGAGTAGAAGATGAGGTGCTGCATCAACGTTTCCAAACTGAAACTGTTTTGTATTCAGGTGACCACTGAAAAACTGAAGTTCTCCATGAGAAAGAGACCAACTGAGTTCTACTGGTCACACATTTTGCCATCTTCAAACCAGCTGGTCCTAACCTGCCTTTTGTATTCCTTAGCTGAAGATCTAGGCTGATATATACATTTTGGTCTTAATTAATCACTTCAAAGTACAATACAACTCTGCTTGGATTTAGATAAGCATTTTTTTAATCATTTGTTTCATTTTGTTTTTTAATTAGGCAGGTGAATTTAATGATTTTGATGGTTATAGCTCAATATGGGAATCATTACACAGGCTATAATTGTACATTTTATATTTTGGTTTTAATGCACCTCTTAGTGAATGTACATAAACCCTGCTATGGGCATGCAGTTAAAGCACCTAGCGAGTTGGACAAAAAGCATAATCCAATGGGTAGATGGATAGAAAGGGCTCATGTAATTGGAAAATGCTAATAAAAGTTTAAACAACCTATCTATGTATCTCAGGAGGGGTGTGGCCCACTCAGTCTGTGCAAGGTAGAAAGATTCTATTAGCAAGAGGCTAGGGCGTGAAAACACAGTTAAGGCTGATTTTCATTCTAAGGAGCTATGTTTAAAAACACATAGCGTTTGTTATTGACTGCGATCAACAGACAGGAAGATCAATTAGCCAGCAACATTTAAAAGTAACCCTGTGAATCAACAGATAGACTTCACAATGGCCTAGGGACTTATGTTCAGTTTCGAACTGCAGTCTATGAGAAAGAGCCATAAACTAACCTATGGTCTAAGAAACAGCCTCACTGTGAGATTCAGTCAGCGGAGTATATTAAATACCATACTCAGTGAGCACATTTATTAAAGGAGAGACCTGCCTTTGGAAAAACTGCCTCTATGCAGAAGAAAACTATATATAGAACAGCAAACATCTGTCAAAAGCCAGTTGGCTTCATTATGAAGCTTTCCACGGGCCAATATTCACCTCTTGCATTAACACGAGAGGAGGGAAGCAGATTCAGGGGAAGCCAGCCAGCAGATAGAGAAGTGTGACTGACACAGCTGCCCCTTTAGAAGTGTGAGAGTAGGGGCTATGCAGTCTGTTCCTCCCACACCTCAACTTGTAAGGGAGTGAGTCCAGAGAAGAGGTATTTTCCATTCTTCAGCACCGCAGGCACTTCTTTGATAATACTTCATTATCTGCCAAAGCATTTTCCCTTTGCATACATCTCTGTGCTCTAAGGAGTGCTGGAATAAAGAGCCAGCCAGGAGTCCTGAGGGATAACTTCAGAGACACTGCGGCCCAATTCTCTGGTGTCCCTGGTTTTAACCCTGGTGCAACCGCCATGACTTCAGTGGAGTAGTTCCTAATTTATACCAGAGGGAGAGGAGTATCAGGCCCTTTGGGTTACACTGTCCTGCTTCTTTGCTTCTAATGACCCTGATTGTGAATTTTGCCCCTGCTTAAAAACCATCAAAATTCATGACGTGGCAGAAAGGACCTTTCATTGACAGAAGCACACCTCTTCTAAGAGGCTGGTTATGGTCATCCACCACGGAACATCAAGAACCACAGAGGTCTTTGCAAATGTGCCTTGGAAGTCAGGAAAGGAAACTTCTGCCCCAATATTTGAACTGAAAGCAAGCAACTCCACACAGCAGTCCATCCAGCCTGCTCTGGTGTTTGTAGCCTTCCAGAATGCTCTTCCTCTCTGAAATCAAGTCCACCAGAACTAACCCCCTTGCTGACAATGGTTGCCCACCAACTCAGCTCTCACAAACCAAATTAAACACAAGGTGCTTCCTATCCCTTCACGGGAGAGCTGTTCTCAGCAACCTTCTGACAGACACATCAGAACCCCAATTCCTGACCTAAAATGAGCCTTTGGAGAACTTGTCCCTTCTTCTTCCCTACTGAGAGAACTATTTCTCTACTTTCCCTGTGAGGAGCTGCTCATCGTATCACACCGTCCTTTGCAGAGGGCCAAATCTTGATGGATTCACACATGACTCTAAGGTTGGGTATGTCTTAACCCATCAACCAGAGAGGAAACCCTGCCCTCCAGATGGAAGAGGTGAATGAAATACTATGAATTAAAGCTATGAGCTTCCTCACTGCTACATGGAATTTTCCTCTCCTGGAGACTCATAGACACTAAATTCTTGTTATTTATGTTCCTGACGTTTTAGCTCTGGCAGTATCGATCACTCGTATATTTGTTACGTGCCTCTCCTGCACTCACTGTCATCTGGCAGAGCCCATTTGTGTGTTAGATCTTGAAATCAATAATAAAAAGGAAGAGGCAGCCCACTTTACTGTGAGGAACCATTGTCACATTTGATGCCTTGGGGAAGGTCACAGGGCTGTTCTCTACCACCGTAATAAAGTACAGTTTTTAAACGAGCTGGTTACCCTTCCTTTTCAGGAATGTTGTGCCAGAAACTGAAACAAGTTTACAGCTATATGTTACTGTGTACGAGCTTGTTCTCTGTTCTTGTTAGGGCCAGATTCTGAACTGATCCAGATGTTCGCTAATGAGGGCGTCTGTGCCACTGACCCCAGATAACAATCACACCCTTCAAAGAGAAACAAAGTTAAAGGAACTGGCCCCACTTTTCATCCCCACCAGAGTTTTTTTCCAAAACTTACTACGCCTTTCAGAGTCTCCGTCAGAGACAGACTGTCACTTGTTTGCCCAGGTACCAAGTTGTTTATTATAAAAGTATGTTGCCGTGGAGTAGTTCTCTTCTGTTTCTTGCAGAACTATTTTGAAGGCCGCCTGGGGATTTCTTAATACTGGAAATAGTGGGCCAAGTTCTAATCTGGATCACTCTGTTTTACCTGCCTCAGTTCCCCTGTTGTTTCGACCGGATTATGAATTCTTCACTACTTTCTTGTCCTCAGACTACAATGGAGCTTTATTGGACCACTATAAAGGCTCCTACATTCCTTCCCAGAGGCTGCATTTTCTGTGTATATGATATGAGAAGACTCCTCTGTAATTCTGTAATGAACCTACCTGTTTGGAAAAAGACTCTGTATAAATCCAGAACACACACATAATAAAAGCTCTAATAAAATAATAACAATAAAAATACGCTCCAAATAGTAAGGGCGTTCCTCTTTATTTTCAGGTTCATCCAGCTACGAAGGACTCTTTAGCAAAGGTGCTTTTCCTGTTTGCATGTGCATTGATTCTTTGCTTTTTATTACACAGCTATTTCATTGCTCTACTCCCTGGGAAGCTGTTACTTAATTGTTCCCTGTAGCTCAGCAACCTGAAGCTTATGTGTGTGGCTGAGTCACATAATATTTTCTTTCCCTATCCCTGTACTCACTTAATGAATTTGTTAAAGCTACAGCACTAGGAGGTCAATGGGGGAGTTTGGAAGAGAATGTGTCCTTGGATTTGGATCAGGACTTGGCAAACTCTAAATTGACATTTTAAGCCGCTTCAACAGAAAAGATAGACTAATGCTTTTCAAGCCTATTAAAGGCAATGGGAATCTCCACTGACATCAGTGGGTTTTGGATCAAGCTCTTAGTGAGTTCTGTCCAAGGACACCAAAGTGTCCAATTCAGCAAGGCATTTAAGTGCACACTTAACTTTAATGACTACTCATCAGCCTAATATCAGTGGCATTAATTATTATTCACGCAGCTTGAAAAAGGCCTTGCAGCACTCTTGGAGGAAGGGAAGTACATTTTACAGTGGGGGAAAACCAAAGAAGCTTAAACTATCTGAACTTGCATGCCTAAAATTAAGCACAATTTTATATTTAAGAATTTCGCAGACAGCTTCTGCAGAAGTGAACAGACACTAATTTAAAACCAGACCACTTAGCTGGGTGCCTAAATATGGATTTTGTTATCTAACTTCCAGCACCCAGATTTGAAAGGAAATAAAAGTGCCTTCCCCTGTAGAGTTTATACTTTAAATAGACAAGACAGTCAAAAGGGTGGGGGAAAAGAAACATTATTATCCTCACTTTAAAAGATACTGTCCCAGGTCCTGTAACCCAGTCCTGTGTCTGTCTTAGATCTGGTCAGAAAAGAAGCACTGTTCATGGAAATTTTTAAGGAATTGTTGATCAGCTCTAGTTTTAACTACAAACCATCCGTTGATCCAGAGAATTCTGCATTCATAAACAGCCTTCTCCAGAATTTGTTCTTCACACACTAGAATTTTATACTATTTCTAGTACTGTTCCTGATCAATCCAACAAAACACCAGAACATACAATAAATTCCCATTTTGCATGTTTTCCCCTAAAATAACAACAACAACAAAAAAGCCATCATTAGTTTCCAACGTTGCCTGATGCAACAGCATATGTTGTTTGCCCTGGGACTTGGAAACTGAAAATTGCTGCAAGGTGACATTTGAGGGAAATATGCCAAAAACAGATTTTTCTTTCAGAAAAATATCATATAGTTGCTGACCATTTTGCTCTCTTCTGGATGGATAGACAGCTATTGAACACTAGGTTGATCTCCCGATTCTCTTTTACCACAAAAAGAATAAATAATTTGCAAGATGGGGGAATAGGGATGGGAACAGATGAAGTTTCTCCAGTGGAAGGTGTTGATGTCTTTCCCTTGGATACCTCTTTGGAGGTTCGGGTCAGCTGGTGTTTTACAAATATGTGGGACAGAGGGGAACAGAATATTCACTCATATCCTTGTGAGCTGGAAATAAATTCTCTCTTGTACAGCAAGGACCATCCTTACTCTCAGCCCAGTGCGGTTCAGATCCTGACTGAGGGCACTCAACACTAAAAACAAATAAGTCAGAGAAGGAAGTGAATTGCAGTAGAAGCAGGAAATTCCCTCCAAGACACCAAGGTTACCCTTCATGTAAAAGCAGTTGGTGTATTAATAGCTATCATCAAACATTATTTGATTTTATGTCATAGTTGTTAGTTTTCAAGAAATGCATTTTGAAATTCATAGACCAGCATTTTAAAGCCACCTGAGGTGCCTAAAAGACAGTCCGCATATAGCTAGGCACGTAAATGGAAGATCTAGATGAGATTCTTTTATGGTCCCTGTCATGTGTATGGCTGCCCCATAGGGTTGCCTGCTGACTGAGTGTGGCACTTTCCCAAGATGGGCCTTCTCTGGTCTCAACGTGCCAGTTTGTGCTGGAGATGTGGCTTATCTCTCCAGCTAAGTCACAGACCAATTTACCTTTTTCTGGGGTGGCAAGAGTCCCAACAAACACAGAAGTTCTTCTATCCCTCCGTGGCTTCTCTTCTTCAGCCCACCTTATGCTGGGCCCTGTTCCCAACCCCTTCCTAGGGTACTTGTGTGACTCTCTCTGGCTCCAATTTAGAGCACTGGATCCACCGAGCAGGTTCCCCTGGAGCACCCAGCCTCTCGCAGACACTAGCCCAGAGTCTCCCACAGGAGCCTGTCCACTCTTGGTGTGCAGCAAGGGCAAGTCAGAGGTCATGTGAAGCTGGGGGGAGGTTGCACCACCTGTATGGCCAAACACAAAACCTGAAATTTCTCTTTCCCTTTGGCTGATGGGATGGGAAACTGACTGGCCACAGGCTTAGGCCATGTTGACGTGGGTGCATGAGTTTTGCTCTCTGCTGAGCCACACACAGAAGTTTGTGGAGGGTCCTTTGGCTTCCTCTTCACTGCTGAAGAGGTGTGTGTGTGCAGGGCTGGGGACCAGTTAGAGCAAGGTGACTAATGCACCTCAGTTACCCCAAAATAACTAGGTGAGGTCAGCGCTACACCCAGTCCAGAGCTGTCCTCATCTCGTTTACTTTGTGGTAAACACGACAGTGTCGTCTCCACTAGGATTGTATAGCACAGGGGTCACAAACTCAAATCACCCTGAGGGCTTCATGAGTATTAATACATTAGGCCAAGGACCGCATCACTAAAACCTTCTCATACAACAATATTGAAAATATCAATAAAGACAGTGTTGTTGTGGGCCACAGGAAATATCTTTAGGGGCTGCATGAGGCCCACGGGCCGTGAGTTTGAGACCCCTGGTATAGCGGGACCGTTCACACACAATCATTCCATAGTAGCAGTCCACTTTTTTGGTCTCCATTACATGTTCCCCACTCCGCTGCTTCCTGCACTGCCCAGGCCTAGGTCTCAAAATCACATATGTCACTGCACAGACTTAGAGCATTTTCTTACTGCCCAGTGTGGCACACCAGCCATCCAGCCTCAGTTTCCCAGCTGGTCGTCTACTGCTCCAAACCACCACTGATGCCTTCTCGGTTGTACAAGCTCAACCCTCCAGTTAAGCCTTATATTTACACATCTTCCAGGGCACTCAAAGTCCAAAACAAACATGAAACACAATCTTTTTCCTTATCTCCAGGAAATCTGCTGGTCCTGGCTAGCCTTCCCTCCCACAGTGCAGGCCCCACATCCGCTTTCTCTGTCTGCCCTTTCCACATAAGCAGGGCTCTTCCTCTGAAGCACCTCACTGAAAGCCTGTCTCCTTGGCCCTTCCATAGCCCATTAACCCCTTCCGGAGTCCCCTGAAAGCTCTTGTGCTCCATTACATTATAAAATGCATCCTGAACTTACACATAGTAAGAGGAAGACTAAAAGGATGGGAGACCAATTGTCTGATTATTTTCAACCATAAATACCTTAAATGGTTAAAAATGGATCTGTTGGATAGTACAATAGGGGGCTTAGCTTCATAGGACATCCAATAAAATCAAAGGGGAGGGATCCACAAAGCTAAAAAAAAAAGTGTAACAAAAATCTGTTCTAACATTAAACAAGTATATTTCTACTACTCAGCCCTGCAGTTTAACTCATCCCAGTTTTTGTCTTTCAGAGCTGAATAGAAATGGACTCTCAGCTCTGCAGCCATTCCTTTTGTGCTGACGGCAGCTCTAATTAGGCACCAATTAACCTTAATTAAAACAATTCTTGTATAACTGCATACACAGACAATGCATTGAACAAACAGCTTGACAAATATTGTCATTTAAAAGATGTAAAAACACGTTCAATCCTTAATTGGAAGAGTCAGGTTATAAATTCCTGCATATTGGTAGCTTTTGCTCACACAATGATAGAAAAGGAATGGTGGCCAATCATCTTCTGTGGTCCCCAAATCCTCACGAGAATTAATTAGTGCTGGCTAATCAGTCTAAAACTTATTATTCCCATAGGAAAACAAGGTAATCAAATAAATGTCATTATCGTAAATGACAGGTTAGCGTGGCAGGCACTGGAGTAATTGTCTTGACAGTGAACTGGGAGCCAGAAGATCTTGGTTTTATTCTATGTGCTCTCAAGCAAATCACTTAATTTCTCTGTTTGCTGTCCTCAGCATTATGTGGTCTGTTCATTTAGGCTATTAATATTCTAGGGTTGGCCTATCCCATGTCTTGCACCCAGATCTTTCTGGTTCCTGAAAGCCGTCTAGTAAGACAGTTATGGAAAAGTCACCAGATGGCAATGTTAGAAATCACTTTACAGAGAGGACAAACCCAGTTCAGTTTTTGAAGAAATGCTCTGTTGCTAGTTTTGGCATGCAGGATCCTTTTGAGAAAGCTATTGTGAGTAGCCAGCACCTTTGCTCTCTGCCTTATTCTCTCTACTTAAAGTCAGCTCTTAAGGAAGAGGTGTTCCCTCCAAAACTGGAAGCGGCATTTGGGTTGAAATTCCTGAAAGAAGGGAATTCCTGTGTGCTGTTTAGCCTCCTCTGGTCTAAGACTTGGTGTAAATAAAACAAGTTACACTAAGAAAATCCCAGAACTGGCATCACTGATTTCTCCTTTAATGGGAAGCACAGCTCCAAGGCCCCAAATCCGTTGTTATTTGGCAGAATAGTGACAATGTAAATTATAATGCTTTGATTTTAGACTTTTATCTGCCATAATATACTATTTACTGGTAATACCTTGACTTGCTTATATTTTAGCAAAGGAATAAATCCTACCAGAATACAGCTAGTCCTCACTTAGTGACCTACTCGTTTAGTGACCCCTCAGAGTTATGACCGGCTCTCTGATGAGTTGGTATTATGGCGATGTACGAGAACTCGCATCAACTCTCTCAGATTACCTATATTTACAGTACACTATGCAAACTAAGTTCAGTACATTAGAGCTTAAAACATTTAAAATATATATGAAAAATGTTATAAATGATGCAAAGGTGACATTAAAACTATCTACCGATGGTTGAAAAACCCACTACCAGTAAAGTACATTATGCCTGAAATACCGGTAAGGGCTGCTCCTCATTTAGTGACCAATTCGTTTATCAACCGGGTTTCAGGAACGGAACCCGGTCACTAAGTGAGGACTACCTGTATTAAGGTGTCTTTTCTGTTTTGCTGTTTTTCAGATAGCCTCTATACATAGCACACTGAAGTAAAATATTCATTCTTATGCTGGAGTTGGCAACCTTTAGTAAGGGGTATGCCTTACCCTCTCCAGCAACCGTCTCCCAGTGCTGGGGATCTGTTGGGGGCAGCAATGGCTGGGGGCACTCTGTGGGGCCCTTTGGTGGCAGCAGTTTCAGCAGCATCACCTTCGCCATTTCCTGCAGCCTGGGCCCGGGGGGCAAGGGGAGGAATGGGGCCACATTGAGGGAGCAGGGGTGGGGAGGAATGGGCACAAGGCTTGGAGGCCAGAGTAGAGTGGCTCTGGTCAGGGCTCGCGCATGCCGCTCAGACTGGGTACGCGTGCCATGTTTAGCATGCATGCCACAGGTTGCCAAATGCTGGGAATGAATGCTTTTGTTACTAACAAAGAGTAGTGGATCATGTAACTCACTCCTTCCTAGATCTTAGTTTTAGGAAAAGTATTTAGAACAGGGCAATTACAAAGTGATCCACACCATCATCCAGTCTTGGCAGCCAGAGGTTTAGGGCCATCTGGAGCATGGCATTACATCCTTGACCCTCTTGACTAGTAGCCATTGATGGCTATGCACCATGAACTTATCCATTTCTTTTTAAAATCCAGTTATACTTTTGGCCATCACTACATCCCATGGTAATGAGTTCCACAGGTTAGTTGTGTGTCATGGGAAATAGCACTGCCTCTTGTTTGCATTAAATGTGCCACTTGCTTATTAATGTCATTTTGTATTTTGGTTTTTGTATTGTATGAGAGAGTACAACCCTCTTTATTCAATTTTTCATGCCATTTATGATTTTATAGACCTCTATTCTATCCCCTATTAGTTGTCTCTTTTCTAAGTGAAACAACCCCTGATCTTTTTAGTCTCTCCTCATAATGAAGCAGTTCAATACTCTTGATAAATAGACAGAAAGAGATGAGAGTGGTTACCAAAGGATTCTGGGAGAAGAGAATGAAAAACCAACTAGAGTCAAATGTGACAACAATAGAAAATATACAAGGATGTTAGAAAACCACAATGCTTTGCATTTAGAACCACAAAGACTTGAAAGAATCAGGCTTGGGCCAAAAATGCCCATGAGTTGAGAGGGAGGGTATTCAGAGATTCTTACGTTCCATAGTTGTCCTTCAAGATCACAAAGATTTCCTTCCAACACGTCCATCAACATGTGCTTCAGGGACAGGAAGTGTCCTCTATTTCCTGCTTGAGGACAGAACGTATCGCATCCATGGCAGGTCACAACATTTGTTCCATCAGTGACCCTGCTCACTATACATGTAGAAGTGTTCCTTAGACAAGAAGTGCCCAAACTCCTTCAAAAACTCCCATTAACCTGCTCAGTTCACTTGGCCAGTGGCCTATATAACATGCCTGTGGTGGCTGATCAGCTCCACCCTTCACTAACATGGAAGGATTAACACTTCAGAGTTCAAATACCAGCCAGAAAGCCCAGTCATATGGCCCCCAGAAACACAACAAACAGACCAAAGTAAATGCATGGCTTAGACAGAACCCCACAAGGTCTCACCCAAGCCCTCATGGAGACACAACACATAGACCAACGCCCAACTGACTAAGTCCTTTACTCTTAAGCACAGCATCCGCAACTACTCTTCAAATGCTCGTTCACCACCCCGCTATTTTCTTGATCCCCAGTATACTTACCAGTGGGACATGAGTTTCCAGACCTGGCTTGTGTTGTATTCAAGTCCTTGAGCATTTTGATAAGAGTCTGTCTTGCTGGAAAGAACTCTTGGAGTCCTGATAAGCCCCCCTTCCAAAAACTTGGAGTGTGGAGTGCTGTCATTTCTCTTTTGAACTTCAGGGTCTATGGACTGAACCATGAAAGCTGCCAGGGCCCAGAGAGATGTTGTACTGAATAGCCAAACAGTTTTTCCCTTTTTAAAATTTATGTTTTTTTCTTTTCCATACTTTCCTGTCCCTCAAACAGAGTTCTCATCAAGGCCACTGGTAGCTGCACACTTTACCATTCATGCTGCTCTGGTGGCATAGGATTGACTGTGCAGTGAGAATTGCCTGGATGCATCCCTGTACCAAGCGTAGTTTGAAAGAAGTCAGTTTAATTGCGGGATCTGAGTGTTACGCAAGTCATTTAGCAGTTTTCTGTCCCTTCTACTGCACAAACCCAGCGGTGCTATTACAGCGAGCTATACAATTTTCAGTGCATGCTGTGCTTGTTAATTGCAAAATGTTACAGCTGTAGAGGTCAGCCTTTCTCTGCTCCCACCAGTCATTGGTAAAACTCCCATTGACTTCAATGGGAGGAAAGTTAAAACCATTGCTGAGCCCTTTAAAAAAGTGTCATTGAAGAATCACAGGAATGTAGGGCTAGGTAGGATCTCAGGAATCATTCTAGTCCAGTCCATAATGCTGAGGCAGAACCAAGTGTATCTAGACCCTTCCTGACAGGTGTTTTTCTATCCTGTTTTTAAAAACCTCATTAAATATGCTGTTCACAGTAAAAGATGTTTTCCATTCAAATGATCTCCAGTCCCAAAATTACTAACTGAACAATAATTTTGTACAAGAAATATACTGCATGCTTTCCCAAACTACCGGTAGTCACAGACAGGTCAAGAAGAAGGGTCCAGAGGGTAGGGTACTAAAGAGAGATCTAGGTTTAACTCCTAAGTTTACCACAAACTTCCTAGGTGACCTTGCACAGACCACTTAAGATCTCTTGTGTATCAGTTCTGCACCTGTAAAATGGGGATAACAGGACTTTCCAATCTCACAAGCAGTGTTGCAAGGACTTATATGTTAAAGATTGTGAGTTGTTAAGATATTGTTGTGATGGGGGAGGTTGATAAGTATTTAAGATAGATAAAAGGGGGAAATTTATTGAATACATTTGTTGGGAATTATCAGTTGTAATTTTTAATCCTCCCATCCTCTCCTTCATTATAATCTATCACTTTTGAAATCTTTATTTGCATTCTCACCAGAGTTTGGGTCCCTTTTAATCCCTGCTTTGTTTGAGTGATCTGTCAAGATTTTCTGTCAGTGGATAGGAAGGTTTGTGCTACCCATCCTTTCTCCTGTAAGGACTTATCTCCAGGGCATGGCACAGGGGTGTGATTTGTCAGGTTCACTAATGTGCTGCCCTCTTGCTCCCCATGTAGACTCTGCAAGTGCACTCCGAAAACATACATACTTCATGTTAAGACAGACTATGTTAACTTGAATTTGCTTCATTTCAGTTAAGAGTGCAGCCCATCAGAGACCTTTACAAATCATGTCCCTCTAATGCATTTTGCCGGGACTGTGGGTGGACAAGCCCTAAGTCTCTCAAAGGAGAATCACATACTCTGCCTGTCTGAGGAAGAGAGGATTTCATCTGGGAACTTGTGGAGCATCGCTGAATAATTTTTTTTCCCCACCCACCAACCTGGTGACACATAGTTAACTGGGTCGTTCCAGACCTGCAGAAACATTTCACATTTTTTCCTTTTGTGTGAAGCAGAGACAAAATGAACCTCCTTTTAACTCCTGCAGTTCATTTTGATCTCCATACGAGTGCATGCACATGGCTTGCCTCGTTCGTGCTGACACGGACATCCTATTTTTCAGTAATGCAGCTGGCAAGCCTGGAAACAGCAGAAACAAGACCCAAGGGCCTCACACTGTGCACTGCATCACATGTGATAGACAATGCTGTTCTGCTTTCTCACACCACTAAAATTCAATAGGGATGTGTTACAACAGCACATGTAACATTACTGGATGGTAGCAAGGCTACATTTCTGTTTTGTAGGGATTTTTCCCCCCACCACTCTGCTATGTTTGCAAAAGGTGACTTTTGCACCATATTAAGTGTGCTGTACTGAAGCAAGTGTGCCAAAGCTTCCCCCACATGCCCCCTGGAAACTTTGGGGTCTTTTATTGTTATTGGTGGTGGCGGTGTATTCTGATGAAAGTGCAGCCATCCTGATGTTTTTACTAGTAGGATTCTTTACAACTCTTTTAGCAAACACAGCCTGGCTCACAAAAGAGATAAGCGTGCAAAATGCATATAATCTCCAATGTATTAACTTGGTTCAGAAGGCATTATCAAGTATTGATTTTAACTCTAAGTGGGATTAGCAGTACTTTCCTATCAGAGCATTCATCAGCAGTTACACTGCTAGCGCAGAAGTTGTGCTACTCTACAAATAATTGTATTACCCACATTCAACCTGTACCACTGTATACAATAGTATGCTGGTGCCATATCACACTTCATTAACACATTAGACAGGACAGCTCCACAGAAATACATTTCCTGACACTTTGCATTTGAAATATCATTCTACTAATTAAGCTACTGTAGATCAGAAATGACACATGCCAAGCAAAAATTAGCTTTCCTATATTAATAGAGCAAGAGCATTAATTAAAATCCATTGTGCTGAAAATTATCACTTTACAAACTTACAAAGAAGCTGTCTAGGTTGGTAAATCCCAGATTTGACACCCCTTGTTTTCCTGTATCTCTCAGCAAAGTCCCTATAATTCTGTGTGTCTTTGTCATCACAAAAACATAATTGCACTTTAAAAACAAATTAGCAGCCTGGAACTGAAGAACAACCCTACAATACCACATCAGTGTGAATCTGAAATGGAGGCAACCAAAAAGATCTTTTTCGTCTTTGTAGAGGGGAGGGACAGAAAGTGGTTGCTACACTGTTAGTTGTTATTTTTTTAATTCTTTGTGCCTGGTGCTGTACATAATATGGAAGGGGCGGACTTTGCTTCAAGTAGTTTACCATCTAAACAACAGTAATTTAGTTTCCACCCTTAATTTTGCATATGCCTTAGTGTGGCAGCTGCAATGCTCATGAGGACTCCCCAGAAATCACACACTAGAGATTTTGGGGTCAAACAGCAAGTGTGTTGCGGCTGGAAAGCCCTAGGAAATTCCCTGACGACTACAATAAAGCTTCTCTGCTCCCATCAGCAGTCGTGATAGGGGTTTGTCACTTACTGCCGTTCTGACTTGCAACTCCGTACCTCCTGACACAAACTCCTAAAGGGACACATCCCTGAATCAGTTCCAAAGGGGTAGCCACATTCGTCTAGTTCGGTGGTTCTCAACCTCTTTCACGTGGCAACAGACTTGGCAATGGGATGTGACCCCACAGGACACACCAACCCACCTCCCCGAGGATAAATCCAGCCATCTACCCTGGTCCCCCATGACACGCTTACTGCTGTGTGGCAACACAGTAATGTGTCCCAACACAGTGGTTGAGAACCACTGCTCTCATTCAGCAAAACAAGCAAGGAGTCCTGTGGCACTTTTAAAGACTAACAAATTTATTTATCTCATGAGATTTCATGGGAGAAAATCCCACTTGGTTAGACTCTTTGAAGAATCACTGAATCAGGAGCATTAACTGGCCCTTATCTGGTACCCCCACCTCACAGCAGGAAAACAAGGATGCAGCTGTGGAGCCTGGCAGCCAGCTCCTGGGGCATACCAGGGTTTTCAAATCACTATTCTTCCCCCAGAATATTTGTGAGACATCAGAGAAGAAGGTGGAATAGGAATGGAGCAATGTATATAACAAGGGTTCTCTTTGAAGGATGTCAGCATTACAGAAGGTGGAAAAGGCATTAGTAGGATTTTTTATCCTCCAGGAGCAAGTGTCAGGAAGCTCCAGGGAACAGATGTGAGTCACAGAGTTTTGAGCAAGGGTTTGGCTTAGTCCTAAATTCTGGAAGCAACCAAGAACTGGCAGACGAGAAGAGAGACATGGGCAGAGGCAAAGCACGAAGGCCACTATGATGCCTTGACATGGGTGCTCAGTTTAGACATGTGGCCCTCAGTTCAGTTTGCTTGTAGGGAGCTATTCACTTCCAGTGTGAGATTTGAGTGGTATGGTGCTGCAGCCCACTCAATTCACAGAGCTGCCCATCATGTGCATCCATGTAAATTCACAGTGACCACCAAACCAAAGCCACTTTAGAGAAATTCACCAAAACTTTCTAACACCAAAAATCCAGTGACCGAAATTCACCAACAGTCTTGCCTCTCTCTTTACACCCAAGTTAATTGATGGAAGCTATAGTCATGCTGAAAAGTGCTCGATCCAAAAACAATCACAGGCCTCAAAACCAATAAGTGTGCCAACCATTCTTCAGTAGACATAACAGGGAGGAGCAATCAAGCACCTTTATATAGCAAAAGTAACGGTAGTCAGTGGGGGCTACTGCCCAAAGAACTAAACCACACAGCCAGGATTGTGCTCTGATGGGGCCCTCTTGTTACAAATGTGAGGTGTGGGATATTGATATTGCATGTTCAGAAGGAAACAAGCCAGAAGGATTCATGAGCCGACACCAAGAGCAAGCAGACAGACTGAACTTCTTGGGTCCAGAGCTGACTGGAAGGGCTGAGATGGTGATTTTCTGAGCCAAGAACTGCCTGCTGTTCATTTCCAGTGTACAAATGGAAACAGAACTTTGTGATCTGATTATTCTCTAAAAATGTTTGCACCGATATAACTGATCTTTTTATGGCTGGATGCCTCATCCTAATGGAGACAGTCTTGCAAGGCCAGGAATTTTGGCCAACTGCTCAGATTGAAAGAACAACGCTATGAAAGCTAAAGACAACCCCCACCTTTTTACAGAACACCTTTTCACCCACATTGAGTGAAATGGTAAGTTCCCCATCTTCAAAGCATCTGACGAAGTGGGATTTTCTCCCATGAAAGCTCTTGCAATAAGTATATTTGTTAGTCTTTAAGTGCCACAGGACTCCTCGTTTGTTCTATCACACGGCTTATGTACCTTGGACAAGATAAAACAATTTAACATAGCTGTATTTAAGGTAACATTGTTCTCTTTCCTATGATCCTGACTGTTATGATTACAGAAGCTGAATAGCACAGTACAACAGGAGTGGTTAGTGGAACTGCTCTAAAGCAAGATGTTATTCCACTTAAGTAAAGGAGGCAGAATCTGGATCTGTATGTTTTTATATAGACCAGGCAAACGCTAGTGAATATAAGGCCATAAGAATGGGCATACTGGGTCAAACCAACAGTCCATATAGCCCAACAGTGTGCTTCAGAGAGAATGAACAGAGCAGGCAGTCATCAGGTGATCCATCCCATCATTCACTTCCAGATTCTGACAGAGGGTAGAAACACTCAGAGGATGGTGTTGGATCCCTGTCTGGCTCATAACCATGGATGACTTAATATAGAATATATATATTAATATTATATAAATATTAAGTATTGCACACTTGAAATATACCCTTTGGAACCCATGTGGGTGATTCACATTAAAATGACAGAGATGTACATTATTGCTACACTCTAGAGTTTACAGCTTTCCTGTCGGCTTAATTACTCCAGCCTCCACAAGTGGCAGAAATTCTCTGGCTGACAAAGTGCTCTCTGCACCGGTGCTTAAGTTAGAATAAGCTGTGTCACTCAGCTTATGTGCACCCCTGAGCAACCTGACTTAAGCTGTAGTGAAGCCACGGCCTTTGTAATCTGAGCTGGCATCACCAAAGTGGAAGATGGAAAATACCACATACCCGCTTCTTTCCCCAGGCTGTGAAGAACTGGCACACACAGTGTATCTCTAGAGGCTTGTTTAGCTCTCCAAAAAGAATGATTTGGAAAAAGCTATCTATGGCATTCATCTGAGCAGCTCTCAGTTATTAATGTATTTATCACCACAACACTACGGTGAAGCAGGGAAATACTATTCTCCCTGTTTTACAACTGGGGACTGAAATGCAGATACTCACCCAAGAAACCTTTGGGAGACCAGGAAATGGAAGTGAGGTCCCAGGAGTCCCAGAGCAGCATGTTAGCCAGTGGACCAGCCTTCCTCCATGGGAAAGGCTGACTAGACTGAGGAGGCTGTGATATGATGAACCAAGATGGTGAGGCTATGGGTGCAAACACTACAGTGAACGAGTAGCTCCCATTATCTTTTTATTGAGAAAATATTCTGCAGCTTTTGGGGAAGCATGTCTGTAACCAGAGATCATTCTTCCTTTTATAAACTGAATGCTGCTCTGTGCTTTCTCACAAATGCCTGCTGAGGCTATGAGTTGAACGCTAGGTTGTTCTTTGCAATCAGACCAGAATGACAAACACACTTGGGATGACACTTTATCCTGCAAAGATCGTCTCCTCATTCCAAACACTAAAGTGACCCAATCTTTTTAGGGATGCAAAATAAAGTTAAAGGCACTGTGCTCTGTCTCATTTCTGGAACTGGTATACACATTTTTTAATTTTCAATTTCCCCCACCCCTCCAAGGGGCAAAAATATTGATATCTAATGTGGCCTCAGGCCTTCTGGGAAAAACAGGCACCTCTAGGACCTGTGGCAGGAGGACTGACTCCAGCCCATCACCTAATTATCCCTCCAGTCTTATGCCCCTCCTGGGGAATGATGTTTGATAGACTCAGTCCCCAAAAGTTCAAAAATAGAAAGCAAATCAACTCAATACTGACCTATCTCCAATCTTTCAGTGGGGCACCCAATCCTGCCTTTACTCATGCATTGCTTGCTTTTGGCTTCTGACCTCCTTCCTGGCCTGCTAGTCCTGAGCTGCACCAGGCCGTCTCCTTTTATTCCCCTTCCACACTTGGTGTGGGTTAACATAGTGTGGGGGCAGATGAGCTGGGCCCACGGGCTGTCCTTACCCCTTCTCTGGTAGTGTAGGGTCTCTTGGTCCATAAGAAGGAGGTGAGGAAATTAAACCCCTGGGCCAACTGAATATATAACATCCAGTGATGTGCTTTTCACAGACTAACACAATCCTCTTATGTTTCAACTATGGTTCATTGGGAAAAAGGCCTGTCTGAAAGACATTGGCAGATGAAAGCCCATCCTCAACAGGACCCAGCTGGTGAGAGCTGATTGCAGTGTATGTCTGCCACCAAACAGTGACGGAGCCTATTTTCACGGTCTCTTACCAATTTGTTCTCCATTTATTCCTTAGCCTCTGTGTATGTCTTTGGGCACACGTGAGTGACACAGACAAGAAACAGCAGTCTTTTCATGACAAATCATCCCTGTTTTCCAGCTGACTGGGGAAGCACTGTCAATTTTTCTACACCACAGAATTCAATTTTGCCCTAAGACAATGGTTGGGTCTGATGAAGCGGGTTTTTGAGATTACTGCTGTGTCTCCCCTGTCCTACCTGTCTAGTTCATCCCCCTGCCCCACTTATCTTCATTAGCACATACTGAAAAAGAAGTGGCCAGGCCATGACCAAAGACTGTGACACAGCCAATGAATTCAAAGACACATTTGATAGATGTACAAAATATTAAGAACCACACTAAAGTTCACCTTGCCTATCACTGCAGGTGAAATTTTTCAGTCCCTATAAAAGCCAGGTCCTAGGTATGTTTCCCAGCCTTTTTCAGCATTTTAATGAGAGCCATCCCAGTGACCTGTGAGAGATTCGAATCAGCCTGTAGGGAATCGACTGGGGTTTCCATTCAGAGGCCAGGAAGACAAGACCCAGGGGTCCACAGCAAATGTTGTGGGAATGCCTGTTGTGTTTGCTACTGTGTCAGCACTTTCCTGTAGTTGTACAGACTCCCCGTCTTTCGTTTGGATCTCATATGCTCCCCTCACCACGCTGCTACTGAGACCTCTTTATTCACAGTGGCAGGAGAAATTGGATTCCTGCTGGGTCAATCTTATCTTGCTGGGCCTGACTCCCACCAGTGTAAATCGGGAGCAACTCCATTTAAGCAAATGGAGTTACAGAGGTGGAAAAGTGGCATGACTGAGGGGAAAATCAGACCACCTGCCTCTTGCCATTCCCAAGACCAGGCTGCAGCAGATGTTCTGACATTAACACTATCATCGGTCTGGGGGCTGAGTGGCAGCAAGCCTAGTTATCAACATCACCAGCCGAACATCAGCCATTTCTGTGAGTCTGCAGTTTGTTGCTACGGTTCATCGCAGTCTCCCAAACATTTAATTTCCCTTGCCAACCTCAGGTACCAGCTGGGCCTTAATTCTTTCTAACGTGGGCAGTGGCATTCTTCTAGCTGCAGCAAAAAAAAGGAGGCAAGTTTAAAAAAAACCCCACAATGAACAATTTTTGAGACAGATTACTTAGTGCTTCAGAGAGCAAGAGCAGTCCTGGCTGGTGAGCTGTCCTTTACTGGCTGACAGAGGAATGGAAGACAATTCACCGGCAGCTCTCCTTCCTCAGTGACAAAATGGGTTTTAATTCACTGATGTATTAGCTCCGCAGTGCAGAATAGTATTAAGATGCTGACTCTCTGGAACCACACTGCACTTCCGGTTTTCATTTTTAAACTTAATAAGAAAAGTAATGAAAGTGAAGCTGCACTGCTCTTTGGGCCGACGAAAAAGAGACGGTGTATGGACTTTGGAGCTCCATTTAGATGGCTTCAGGATGCTTTTCATTTAATAACATTTATACTAGACATTTTGCTCTTGTGCTTTACCTTTGCTAAAGGTGTGTTTCCAGTGGGGTCCCACAGGGTTCAGTTCTGGCCCTCTCCTATTTAACATTTTCATCCATGTCCTGGAAGAAAACATAAAACCATGGATAAAGTTTGCAGATGACACAAAAACTGGGGGAGTGGGCAATTATTGAGGAGGACAGGTCACTGATTCAGAGCAAACTGGCTCAGTCGGTAAGTTGGGTGCAAGCCAATAATACATACTTCAGTACTGCTAGATGAATATATCTAGGAACAAAGAATCACAGCCATGCTTGCAGGATGGAGGACTCTGTCCTGGGAAGCAGTAACTCTAAAAGAGATTTGGGGTTGGCGATGAATATTCAGCTGAATGTGAATGCTCAGTGTGACTCTGTGGCCAAAATCACAAATGAGATCCTGAAATGCACAAGTAGGGGAGTAGAGAAGTTGTTTTACCTCTTTATTTGGCCCTGGTGTGACTGGTGCTGGAATACTGTGTCCAGTTCTGGTACCCGCTGTTTGAGGAACATGTTGATAAATTGAAGCAGGGTCAGAGAAGAGCCACAGAGTGATTAGAAAACATGCCTTATAATATAAACTTGAGCACTATCTATTCAGTGTAAGAAAGAGAAGGTTAAGGGTGACTTGATTAGTTGACAAGTGTTTCGACAGGGAACAAATGCTTAATCATAGGCTCTCCCATTAGGAAGGAACTGGCTAGAAGTTGAAACTAGACACATACAAACTGCAAAGAAAGTGTAAAATTTTTCCAGTGACCATTGAAACAACTTACTAAGGGTGGTGGTGGGGAACTCTCCATCCTGACAACTTCTGAATCAAGACTGGATGTATTTTTAAAAGATCTACTAAAGGAGTTGTTCTGGAAAAGTTCTCTGGCCTGTGCTACACAGAAGAGTAGGCTACACGATCACAGCAGTCCCTTGTGTCCTTGCAATCTATGAATCAGAAGAGCTCTTAGCATTAATGAATTAAATCTCACATCCTATGAAAGACAAAGTAATAATATCCTTATTTCAGACGGGGAAGCTGAGGCTCCAAGTGATTGACTGACTCACTTCAGGTTCCACAGGACACGGACAGTTTCAGATACCAAAGGTGAATGTTTAAATCTAATAAATAGTTGTCATTGAATTGAGGAGTTTTGTCTAGTAACAGGTGTCCTTGGACACATGCAAAGAATACTAAAGGAAAGCCATGTAGTTAAAAGATGGCCTATTCAGCTTATGGCACATTACAGATTATCAGGTGGGCTGGAACGAAAGAGCAGCCTAACAAATGAAGATTCCCACCTGTGCATAGATACATGGCTCTGAACAGAACTCTTTCATTGCCTACATTGTTATATACTTGTCAGGGCCCAAAGAAATCTTCAAGGTTATTTTCCCCTATTCTTTTCAGACCTGGAAAGATGTCAAAGATGAACGTGCATTTTGGAAACTTCCACTCAAGCAAGTATAATAGGAGACTGCACCTGAGCAGATGCAGAAGAGCAGGGGGAGAGCAGTAGAATGTGTATGGACAAAAGATGGGTACATTTTAAAAAATTCTTCCTGATGAGAGCAATTTTAAAATGAAGATGCTGATTTTTTTAAAAAGGTCACCTGGCAGGATTACTGTATTTTCACATAGAGTTAAAATAA
>ML682004.1:5165939-5177710 GCA_007922195.1 Podocnemis expansa
GCCGGGGATCCAGGGCCACGGCCACGGGCCCGGCCACACCGGGCCGGGCCGGGCCAGGCCAGGTGAGCCTGAACTGTGCCGCACTGCAGCGCCGGCTAGCTGGCGGTGGCGGCGGCAGCGGCGCCGCGGCCTCCCCAGGGCCCTATCCCGGGCCGGGGGTGTGGCCTTTTGGCTGGGGGCGGGGCCTGCCCTCCGGGGGCGGGACTGGGCCCGTGCCCCGGGTCTTTCCCCGCCCCAGCGACGCCCCTGGAGCTGGCGCTGTTTGGTCAGATGCACTACTTCGACACTAAGGCTGTGTTCACACAGCACTCTTATTTTGAAACAACAGAGGTTGTTTCAAAATAAGAAATACCCTGTTCACATGACACATAGTTGTTTCGCAACAACTTAAACCCCATGTGGGGACAAAAAACAATGCCGTCCAAATATGTTGTTTTGCAACAACAGTGACTTGTTTCAAAATAACTGTTGCCTGAAACTGCTATTTCGCTTTGAGCTTTTTCCCTTAATTCGAATTAACAAACTGTTAATTCAAATTACGTTATTTCGAAATAAGGCATTATTTTGATACAAGTTGTTTCAACACAACTTGTATCGAAATAATGCCTGTGTGTGAACACAGCCTAGAAGTCCTGTTACTACAGATGGGGGAAACTGCCGTGGCAAGGGGCTTGGTCAGCAACAGGCCCTGCCCAGGTGAGGTCACCACCTACCCAAAGCTTGTGGGTTGGGCAGAGAGGGAGCCACTCTAGAGCAGAGGGAACCGCTCAGGGGACGGTGATAAAGAGGACTGTAGAGGTAAAAATGAGGAGTTTGCAGGGGGCTGGACCTTGCAAAGGACCTAGGGGGAAGAGCTGGGGGTGGAGGGGTCCAGTTTTCTTCAATTAGAAAGTTAGTAGCGCCAAATAAACAGACCTTGTCTGCTCCAAATAGAGCAGAGCCACTACTGACATCAAGATCAGCAGCTTTATAAAGACATCAGCTAACATGTAGTCATTGTGCAGGAACTGTCATTTCTTGGGTGTGATGTAAGGCTTGTTGTCAACAGGTTCTTTTAAGATTTTGCAGCAGCTAGTCAGATGTAAGAAGGGTCACCATTCTACAGTGCCAGAATTTGCTTTGAAATCTCCCTTCCCCTGCCCCTTGTGGCAGCAATGTGCTTCAAACTCTCAGCTTGCTTTCATATCTTTTTAATTAAATGTCTGCCTTCCATGGTCACAAAGAGAACCATGTAAACATACACTGCCTCATAAATCCAATAAATGGTGGGGGGGGTTTTTTTCCCAAGTCTGCAAACAGACAAAAACCCTAGGTCTGAGAGGTGAAAAATGCCACATTTCATCTCAGTTGGCTTTTAATACTTGAAAACCTAAAGGATAACAATTTAAATGTTGAAAACAAACAAACAACAAGGAGTCATGTGGCACTTAAAGACTAACAAATATATTTATTGCATGAAATTTGTGGAGAAAAATCCATTGACACTAAACCGGGTCAGTCCGATCATTTTAGCAGAACCATCCAGCTGAAGGGTAAAATTTTCAGAAGTGTTTAAATCCCATCTTCAAGGATAGGATAGATGTTCAAGAGCCTCAAGGCTGCTCCGTGCTTATACATTTTATTACTATAATTATGTTGATTAGAGGGTGGAGGTTTGGGGGGTTTTTTTGGCGACAGTTAAATCAGGAAAATCTCTAGCTTGACACGCTTTTATATTAGTATAACTGTATGCACATTGTGGGATTGTTGCGCTTTAACTATACAGAAATAATTAAGTTTTCCCATTTTACAAAATAGTTAAGGTGGCAAAATTTTCCAGTGCTGCGGTCTCGGTCTCATTAAAAGTCAATGGAACGCAGGTCTTGTCTACATGTTCCCACAGCATGGACTACAAAAGTGTGTACTGCAGTACACACTAAGAATTGTACTAGCTTGACCTATGGTTGGCCTACACTGCAAAGTCTGGTTGACTGTAGTACCTCGCTCAAGGATGTAAAAAAATTCACACCCCCTGGAAGATCTAGTTGACTGTTGTAAGGAGACATGGCGTGCCTCCAAGATTAATAGCATGGTGTGAAGCATGAAAGATCCTTTCCCCAAGAATCAGGCAGCATAGATAATACTGAAGAGGTTTTTATTCAAGGTACCAAGAAGGAAGAATGACTGGATTGAGCTTCAAATTGGTGATGTAACGGTAGTCAAATATATATGCTTCTTTATCAGTGACGTAATCGATTTGGAATGCTTTACGTATTTACTTACAAGTACAGACTTTGTTTCAACTAGAGAGCGCAGAAGTGATAATGACCAATACAGAATGTTAATTACATTAAAGACCCTGTGACTACAATTAGGGTGGAGAATGGGGCAGAGAGGAGACTCCTTACAGGTAAGCAGGGTGTGTTTCAGAAAGTCTGGGGACTGTATTGTTCCAATCTAAGTCAGGGTTTCTCAATAGGCAGCTGACCGCTGCCTTATTGATTGTTTACCGGGGTGGGTCTGGTGTGAGTTTCATGGCCCACGGTACTTGTCAGAAAGGTTCCTAGTTATAACAGAAGAGACCTGACAGAAAGAAATAGCTAAAAAGACATAAAAATATTAGCACATAACAGAGGAAGCACCATCTACCCCTGGTGGGCAGAGCCAATCAGGCCACGTAAATCCCGCTGGAAGCAGTGGGGTGGGACAGGAAGTTCAAAAGGTGGGTCCTGTGGCTAGAAGCCTTCTCACCTTTTGCTGAGCCGTGTACCCCAGCGTGGGTGCTGCAGTACCAAAGACTCAGCAGAGCTGCTGGATCCACTAACAAAATTGCAACTGCCCAGGAAAGACCCTGTCCCATGATAAATTCCAAAATGTAGCTCCACACGGTCAAGGCAAAATTCATAGCACATTGAAACTAAAAATGTGGGTGTATAATATAAACAGAGTTTAGCATAAAGAATAAATAACACAGAGCATACTGTCCTGGATTGTATTCTTGATTTCCAAATGGTAGACTCCATACAGAAAACTACCTGTGAATTTTGAGCCTGCCACACCAGATGCTGAAGAATCCTGGGGCCTTACCACTGTCTTTAGGTCCAGCTTGATGCTCTATCTATAGGAAAATGGATGATAAATTCTTTGAAAAAGATTCTTCTTGTTATGTGGGTTGCAATATATCAAGATAAGAACACCGTACGTCATAAAGAGAGTTTGATTGCCTTCAGAGGAAGATTATTTTTTTAAAGAAGGACCATTTACACCTTGCAGCTAAGAGGTTCCAGCTAGAAGTTAATCAACCATTCTGCCTCCTGTCTTGGGGGAAGAAGCGAGGAGGAGGAGAAAACAAACAGGTACCGAATTCCATAAGCCCAAGTCAGTCCAGAATTCCTGATAAGAGATATTCAAGATGATGGGATGAAAAGCAAATGAGGTTGTGGGGAAGCAGTAGAACAGGCAGGGAAAGCATTAGCAACCTATCTCAACCCATTCTTGTTCAGTGCTTACCAGAGCAGAGGTCATCTCTATGAGAATCCCAGTTCACGCTTTCCATTCACCAATAGGCTACAAAGAGATACAGGGTGAAATTCTGGCCCCAGTGAAGTCAGTGAGATCTCTGTCAACCATTTAAGTGGAGCGAGGATTTCACTCCAGAGAGATCTGATGCAGCCTTCAACTCAAAGGTAAACAGCATCTTGGGAGCTGGACAGGAATACCAGTCAGTTGAGAGCGTGAATCTAGAGTGCCTATGGTTATCTGAGGATCTACCAGCTTGAAGGAAAAATCAGAATGGACCAGTTAGCCTGAGAAACTGGCATAAGCAGTGGAAACCTAGAAAACACAGTAGATGCTTAAACTGGAGAGATGAGGCTCAGACGTGATCTCAACTGAACCCTGGATCAGCCAGAGGAAAACAAGAGACATGACACAAATGTCTGGGGAACTGATTTGGTAAAGTAGTGGCAGTCCCTGTAATTGTGAGAAAGAAAGAATGCACGCACAGAAAATTACCAGTGCATTACATTTCATTTAACATTAACTTTTCACCACCTTCTACAGTTCCTAGCAGCCCTCTTCTCAAGCAATCCCTGTGCTGAGAAAAAGGTTTAAACTGTTTTAGGTTTTAGTGCAGTAGACTCTGCGTACACATAGCAGAAGACCTTTGAAATCATCATAACATGCAATTAAGCTGCCCATGTGCCACTCCACGTCTCTTTTATATTAACTGATACCAGTAGACATGCCATAAATTTGTTACTCAGAAAATATGTATTTATACACTAGAATACCAAACTGAGTATCACAAAAGCGACAATAAAGGAAAAGAACTGTAGATGCAACACATTTATAAAAAGAAAAGGTCAAGAGAGCTTTAGAAAACCTCCGTGATCTTCGATTAGAAGCCCTTTTTATTCTGCCTGTATGCAGCACTTAGCACAAGGCATTACGGCTGTGATGCTGAGGCAACATGGGCATACCAAACAAACAAATAGGTTGCCATTCAACACACAGAGGATGCATTAAAAACACTTAATACAGATTACTCATTAAAATTCAGTGAGAAAAATTAACTGCACATTATGAATGTTACCACAACAGCATTATTATACATTTATTTAAAACTAAAACCGTAATTAAGACAACTGCATTTTACTGTGCTTACAGCAGGCTAGATTCAGTGTAATTTGCTCCTGTAAAATAACTGGGAACTGCTTTATTATTTTGTCAGCATGACATTACTGAACATGCACCCAGATTATATGATAGCAGAGTCCTAGGACGAGTCCTGTTTGGACACTAGAAGTGGTCATTATATATCCAAGAGTTGTGGAGGCAAAAAGAAATGAGGTGCTTATTTATATAATGCAGTTTCATTTCCAAGTGTGCTCTGTCCCAATGAGAAACCGTGACATTTTTGTACTGACATTCACAACCCAGTACAGCATCATTGCTCACTGCTTTTGGCAGCACTCCCTTTGCCGAAACCACTTTTCAGAATGGCTGAAATTTTGTTGTGCTAATCCTAGAAGAACATAAACAACCAGAATCGTGTCAACAACAGTCCTGCCGTATGTTATCATAGCCCGAATTTATTATTTTAGTGAACATACCCTGTGCTAGAAATTTGCAAGTGTTCTGCTCCAATACAGTGTCTCGTGAGCCAGGATCTGCAATAGTAAAAGAACAATGCTAATTTACACCAGTTGAGAATCTGACCTAGGCGAAATTGAATTTTGATCGTAGTTACACTGATGTAAATCCAGCATATCTCCATCCCAGGAATCCAGCAACTCAGGGTCTTTACCTGAGTAACCATTTCTTTTCGTTCTCTAGCATCAGTAGTTTGCACAATTTGAGGAAGAACCAATGATTGATGCTCCATCTGAAAATCAGCTCTGATTAGTCATGTAAGTGCACTGAAAGAGCGGGAACTCTGTCATTTTGGTGGTTATTATAGCTTCCGCACTGACGGATGTGATGTGGCTTTGCATTTTCGTTCAGAGAAGTGAAAAGAAGAAATGTATCTGAAAAGCATTTTTTGGATTACAAATTCCAAAGGGACAGCCATGTTACTTTAGTTCAAAAAAACAACCAAGGAGTCCTGTAAAACAAGCAAGAAATCCTGTGGCACTTAAAGACTAACAAATTTAGCTGGATTATGAAGTCTCTAGGGACAGACACAAAGGGTCTGTCTACACCAAAAATCTTAGTTCAGACTTGGTTAGTCTGAACTAAGTAGTTTGAAAGTTAGTTCAAACTAAGCATGTTCTTTAGTTCAAACTAACTGCATTTTTTAAAATTTGAACTAACTTTTTAGTTGGAACTAAAAAAGCATGACTAGTTTGAACTAAAAGGTAGTTTGAACTAAAAAAACTGTGCTTATTTCGAACTAACCGCTAGTTCAAATTTATTTAGTTCAAACTAGCATGTCTCCATTGGGCTAGTTGGAACTAAAAATGCAAATAAGTTTGAACTAAGTAGTTAGTCTGGACTAACCAGCTGAACTAACTAGTTTGAACTAATCTGTCATTAGCTCAAACTAAAAATTTTTTTTAGAGTGAGCTGTCCAAAGGCTTGTGTAGACAGGGTTCAAATTAGTCGGGATTATGCTTGCGGCTTGCTTGACTTCATATGTGCCTGTAGAGCACTTAGCACAGTGGGGGCCTAATATTGGTACTCCATAATAGCAATGTTAAAGCATTTTGATAATAAAAGGAGTTTGTGTTTCTCCAGACAAAGAATAAGTCTGTACTAGATTTTGGCAGTGGAGGTCCCTTCCACAGGGGAAAGTTGGGAATAACTGATGCAGTTTTCTGCATTTTAGAACACTTTGAAGCATGATTTTACCTTGAAATGTTTCACTGTAGAAATGACAGCATGGTTTCATATGAACTGATTGCTATCGTATATTTGCTCATTTTGCAAGTGAAAAGATGCTTTATTCAAACTGCCAGCCTTGCAAACTGCCCATGAGCATCAAGATGGGCTCCTGCGTTTCATATATCACCACCAGCAAAAGTGCTAAAGGTCAAGTTTGTCATACTAAAGTGCAACCTCCCAGTCTTCAGATCCAGCAACACCTGGGCAACCTTATTCAGTGAGGTTAACTGAGGATAGCGGGGTTGTTCTGTGTGCCTGTCTCTTTTCAGTCTTACCTATGAGTAGCTTTCCCCAATTTCCCCTTCTTTCATCTCTTCCCATGCACCCCTTTCCAGCTCTGTATTCTCCCCTTTTCCTGGCTCACAATTTATTTCCAAACTCAGCTTAAGCAAATCCACTCTCTCAGCTATGAATTCTGCAAAACCTAAGGCCATTGAATTGATCTTTGTCAAAGACACTCTCCAACTTGGACATACACTTGCCCAGAGACATCAGACGCAAGGCAAATATTTTGAAAAAAGTGATAGACTCAAACATTTTCTTGGACACATCTTTTTGGGGACGAGGCCTGATTCTGTTTGCTAACACTGCTTTTATCCTGTATAACGCCACGGACTTTCAGACTCATCCCAGTGGAAACAAGAAGCAAATTTGGCCAAAAATGTTTAATTTAACCCATATCAGTGGTTATACGCCCTGATATTTTTAATGTCCAAGATGTGTGTCTGCAAATAAAACAAAAACAAAAAAGTAATTTTCATAGCTTTGTGTTAGTTCTGTACACTATTATAATATCAAAGCAATATTTCCACACATAGCCGTTACATGTAACTGTGTCATGAACACGTATGAACACAAGACAGCATGCTAAAGTAACATTACAAGTGACTAACCACATGGGCCCCAAATCAAAGCAAGTCACAGCAACCACATCCTGGCTGAAGATCACATGTGCAGTTGTGATGACACATAATGGGAGATATCAACGGATTAAAAATCCTTTCCTCTGAATTTCTTGGATGTTGTGGTTTTTAGTCACATCCTCATTATTACCTTAACACGGTTAGTTCAGAACTGTGTTATTTTTGAATTCTTGTAGCTAATCAGAAAAAAAATGCTCAATGGAAGGATATGAGACACTCTGCTGATTCACATTTTAATCTGGTCATCTACATAGCTCTACAGAAGCCACCCCCCCGGGTCCCAGCAGGTGTGTGCGCGCACGCACGCACGCACACAATTTTGCCTACTTATACGTCCTTTAGGCCAGATTCTCTGATGTGCCTCAGACCTAGACAGCACGTGTCTTACGGGGAAGAAATACACACAGGGCGCTGTAAAGCAGCTTAATGGTTTAAAGCAGGGTCCTGTGAGCTGTGGCTCTGGAGCCGCATGTGGACCTTTGGCTACCTGTCTTGCAGCTCTGGGCTCTGGGCCCCCCTCCACACGACCGGCAAACCCTTCCGGCAGCCCACTCCTGGCTCCCGGCCTCCCCTGCCATCCTGGGATACCGCAGGCAGCCCACGCCAAGGTCCAGGCTCCTCTCCCCACTACCCACCATCAAGAGACCCTGTGGCAGGCACCCTGGCCCAGCTCACCCCTGCCGGGAGATTACACTTGTTGCAGCTCTCGAAACACTCAGCCATTGAAGGAATTCTTTTTAAAATGGCTCTTTTTATCTTATGGGTTGCCAACCCTTGGTTTAAAGAAACCCAGTCCATGCTCTTCAACGCAAGAGAACAGGCCCATCTCATGCCGCTGCGGATTAGTGACAAGAGGCCAAATGTTGCTCACCTTTCCTGCTGGTGAGCTCAAAGGGCTGGCTCACTCAGTTTAGAAGGTTTGTGTTGGCCTTAGCCCATCGAGCCATTTCTGATAAAATCAATCAGACTGTAAACCACTCTGGGAGCAGGGCGTTTCTTACTTTGTAAAGCAGTGGTTTTTACAGCAATTCTGCAGGGCTTCAAGAATGTCAGTATTTTAGTGACTGCAAGCCTTTTTTTTAAAGTCATAGATGTTTATAGATATCTATCAGTGAGATGCCAGACACCTGAACAATATCATTCTTGACACCAGCTTTTGAAACAGCAGGAAGCCACTGACAGAGTTCAAAACTTCCATTTTGTTGGGTAAATTTATAACTTAAGAAAAAACAACTCATATATTGGACCAGCTCTTTGCCTGGTGTAATTCAGCCTGGCTCCAGAGCAGTCACTGCAGCTACCCTGATCTATGCTAGCTGAGCACACAGACCTTGAAAAATAAAAGTGATTTTTAACCCCACGGAAACATTTTGCAGGGAGAGGAGCATTTTTTTCAGGCTAATGGTAAATTCCTGAGAGCTCAGGGGAGCGGGGAACATAAAGGGTTGTTGGTGCGCATTCTCTGCCACCCTGCACTTTGTGTAATTATTTGCACCAGGCCAAGGTGGGCATGCCATGCCTCTGTCCTGTTTTGCTGGTGTTTTAAGCCCACTTCATAGAATCAGAGGGTTGCAAGGGACCTCATGAGATTATCTTGTCCAACCCCCGCTAAAAGCAGGACAACTCCCTCTAAATCACCCCAGCCAGGGTACTGTCTAACTGGACCTTAAATATCTCCAAAGACGGAGATGCCACCACCTCCCTAGGCAAGACTGTAAACGCCTTTGCAAGAACGGGAAGATCCAAAGCGGTAGTTGTGTTATCTTGGTCAGCAAAAAAAAACCCCAGAAGTCCTGTAGCCCTTTTACAGACTAACAGATTTATTTATTGCATGCGCTTTTGTGGGAGAACTTCCCAGTTCATCGGATACTTTGATGGTGAGGGAAATTACAGAATGGGGAGAAAATAAATGTAGTGACATGTAAGTCATGGGAACAGCGCACACTGTCACACAGGGATCAGCAACCTTTGCTGACCCCCTGTTCTGGTCCTTCCTCCCCTACCCTCAGCTTGTGCTGGCAGCCCCCTCTACTGACAAAATGTGAGAAAAAACAAGGAGTCGTGGCACTTTAAGACTAACAGATTTATTTTTTGCATGAGCTTTCGTGGGAGAAAATCCCACTTCGTCAGATGCTTCGAAGATGGGTGAACTTACAGAATGGAATGAAAATAAATGCAAGGGGGTGTAAAACATAGGACCAGGTCATACAGTAACAGCAAATCAGAGCAGTTGGTAGGTTCAAACCATGGGAAGCCTGAAGTCAAATGACCCTTCGTAATGGGAAAAGAACCCATAGTCTCGATTAAGTCCTGCTTTCACAGAGTTTAGCTTGCATATTAATTCGAGTTCAGCTGTTTCTCTTTGAAGTCTTGATGTCCCAGCCACGACAGTCGTTAACAAATCATCCATTGAGTGATTAGAAAGATGGAAGTGCTCAGCAACTGGTTTCTTCGTTCTGGGATTGCTGATATCAGCTGTGTTCATTTATCCTTTTATGCAGTGATCGTCCTGTTTGTCCAATATATAAGGTGTTGGGGCATTTCTTGCACATGATGGCATAGACCACATTAGTAGACGAGCAGGTAGATGAGCCTTTGATGGAGTAGCAGGCTTGATCAGGACCTATGATGGTGTCTGTTGTGTAGATATGTGGGCAGACTTGGCAGCGTGGTTTGTTGCAGGGGTGTGTGCCTGTATCTGTTGTTAGAGCTGTAGTTGCAGGTGAGTATCTGTCTAAGATTGGGTGGCTGTCTGTAGGCAAGGAGAGGTCTGTCTCCCAAGGCTTGAGAACGAGAGGGACCAGCTTTTAGAATAGGCTGCAAGTCCTTAATGATCTGTTGCAGAGGTCTCAGATGTCGTACGTCTGTAAGTGCCACAAGACTCCTTGCTTTTTTCGCTTTACTAGTCTCACGTGGCTGCCCCTTTGGAACTTGGTCCAATTCCCTGTTACAACCTGAAATGTCACCATTCAGCCCTGCTTTGACACAATCAACTAATAGGCAGATTAGCATTTTGGCTGTTTCTCTTTGAAGCCTCCATGTCCACTTGATTGCCTCCAGGACCATCAACTTCCCCAGCCTGGATTTAGTATCCATCTGTGTGAGCACAGCAGTGAGTAGACCCCTGCAAATCCGTGGATATCTGCAGCTATACGCCTTTGCAAATACAACATGGACATCTGCGGACCATTTCTTGCAGATGCAGATTGGCTATGGCTCCACATATTTTTATCTGCACAGGGCTAGACCCCTGCAAATATATGGCTAGCTGTGGATTATATCTGCATCTGTGGATACAACACGGATATCCATGGACCATTTCTTGTGGCTGCAGATTGGCTATGGCTCCACATATTTTTATCTGCACAGAGCTAGAGCCCTGCAAATATCTGCATTATATCCACATCCCTGGATACAAAACAGATATCTGTTGACCATTTCTTGCTGATGCAGATTGGATGCAGATCCACCTGTTTTTATCTGCACAGAGCTGGAGCCCTGCAAACAGGTGGATATCTGCATCTGTGGCTACGACATGGCTAACTGTGGACAATTTCGTACAGATGCAGATTGGCTATGGATGCACATAATTTTATCTGCAGAGAGCTGGAGCCCTGCAACTAGGTAGATATCCGCATCCGCAGATACAACATGGATATCTGCAGATCACTTCATGTGGCTTGGATACGGCTCCACATATTTTTATCAGCCCAGAGCTGGAGCCCTGCAAATAGGCAGATATCCACATTATATCCACATCCCTGGATACAACATGGATATCTGTGGACCATTTCTTAAGGATGCAGCCTGGATACAGCTGCACGTATTTTTATCAGCACAGAGCTGGAGCCCTGCAAATAGGTGGCTAGCCACATTAGTGGATACAACATGGCGATCCGTGGACCATTTTGTACAGATGCAGCTTGGCTATGGATGCACATATTTTGATCAGCATGGAGCTGGAGCCCAGCAACTAGGTGGATATCCGCATTATAGCTGCATCTGCAGATACAACATGGATATCTGCGGATCATTTCTTGTGGCTTGGATACGGCTCCACATATTTTTTATCAGCACAGAGCTGGAGCCCTGCAAACAGGCAGATATCTGCAATATATCCACATTCCCTAGATACAACATGGCTATCCATGGACCATTTTGTACAGATGCAGCTTGGCTATGGATGCACATATTTTTATCTGCAGAGAGCTGCAGCCCTGCAACTAGGTAGATATCCGCATCCACAGATACAACACGGATATCTGCGGATCATTTCTTGTGGCTTGGATACGGCTCCACATATTTTTATCAGCACAGAGCTGCAGCCCTGCAACTAGGTAGATATCTGCATCTGCAGCTACAACACGGATATCTGCGGATCATTGCTTGTGGCTCGGATACGGCTCCACATATTTTTATCGGCACAGAGCTGGAGCCCTGCAGCTAGGTGGCTATCCGCATCTGCAGCTACAACGCGGATATCTG
>ML682004.1:5182710-5515641 GCA_007922195.1 Podocnemis expansa
CCCCATCCCTCACCCTCCTGTTTGTCACAGCCAGTCCCCCACTTGCAGCCTTTATACCTCTTTATTGCACCCAATCTTCTCCCCATCCCATCAGCCTCCGGTTTCTCACAGCCATTGCCCCCCCTCTTGTACCTGTCTTCCTCACCCTATTCTTCCCATCCCCTCACCCTACTGTCACAGCCAGCCCCTACTTGCACCCCTTGTATCTGTCTATCACACCCCATCTTCTCCCCATCCCATCAGCCTCCTTTTTCTCACAGCTAGTCCCCCACTTGCAACCTTTCTACCTGTCTACTGCACCCCATCTTCTCCCCATCCCCATCACCCTCCTGTTTGTCACAGCCAGCCCCCACTTGCACCCCTTGTATCTGTCTATCACACCCCATCTTCTCCCCATCCCATCAGCCTCCTTTTTCTCACAGCTAGTCCCCCACTTGCAACCTTTCTACCTGTCTATTGCACCCCATCTTCTCCCCATCCCCATCACCTTCCTATTTGTCACAGCCAGTCCCCCCCACTTGCACCTGTCTCACACCCCATCCCCATCACCCTCCTGTTTGTCACAGCCAGTCCCCCCCCACTTGCACCCCTTATTCCTGTCTTCTTTCCCCAATCTTCTCCCCCATCCCACCACCCTCCTATTTGTCACAGCCAGTCTCCCCCACTTACAGCCAATGTTCCCCCTAATTTTTTGTAGGCTGCATGCACAACGTATTTCTTTTCTGCAAATTTTCAGAACCCATGGCCAAATTTGTGCACACTCAAGTGAGGGGGGGGTCTGGTAAATCAATCTCCCATGTATGAGCAGAAATTTAAAAATATTGCTGTTAAATTTTTTGTGCACACTTTATTTTGTTGTGTGCACAACTTTCACAACCTGTGTGCACATGCGCACAGCTTACAGGGAACATAGCTTGTAGCTCCCTGTACCTGTCTATCCTGCCCCATCTTCTCCCCCCTCACCCTCCTATTTGTCACGGTCTGTCTCCCCCACTTGGAGCCCCTGTACCTGTCTTCCTTGCTCCATCTTCTCCTCTGTCCCATTACCCCCCTATTTGTCACAGCCCTTCTCCCCCACTTGCAGCCCTCTGTACCTGTCTTCGCTGCCCCCATCTTCTCCCCCCTCACCCTCCTATTTGTCACAAGAGCCAAAGGGGCAGCCCTGTGGTGCTTAAAGACAAACTAATTTAGTTTTTGCATGAGCTTTCCTGAGAGAAAATCCCACTTCATCAGATGCTGCATCTGACAAAGTGGGATTTTACTCCCAGAAAAGCTCATGCGAAAAATAAATTTGTTAGTGTTTTAAGTGCAACAGGATTCCTTGTCTATTTGTCAGCCATTCTCCTCCACTTGCAGTCCCCTGTACCCATCCGTCCTGCCCCATCTTCTCCCCATCCCCATCCCTCTCTTTGTCACAGCCATTCCCCCCCACTTGCTGCCCTGTGTACCTGTCTTCCCCACCGCATCTTCTCCCCCGTCCCCATCATGCTCCTGTTTGTTACAGCAATTCTCCCCTCTTGCAGCTTGCCTAGTGGTAGGCACAGACATGCATTTATAAAACTAGTTTAAAAAAACCCAAAACCACTAGTTGCACTTATTTTGTCTTAGACTGGGAGCAGGGAAGATGGTAGAGGGAGCTCCCACTTTGATTTCTCATCTGCTTGCATAATGTTGCAAGTATTTTGAAGAGCGAAGGGATGAGTTTCTGTATTTCTCTTGAATTCTTCATGAAGTTCACACACATGGAGAAAGCTGACTTTGATGCCCAGAGGCTCAAACATGGAATGAGAGATGTTGAAAAGATCCAGGTGAGGCCCACCAGAAATGTCAGTTCCACGCTTCGATACAAATGACACTCGCTAGCCTGAGCTTCCTTGTTCTTTATTTCTGACAGAAATAATTTCATTTTAACAATAGAAGTAGCAAATATGTATGTGACATTGGTAGCTTTCAGCCAAAATGAGTGATGCCACTTGAAATGATCTCAGTGAATTTTAAGAGTAGCTTCTTGTGCCTTTCTGTTCTTTATATGGATCTTCCTACGTGTGCGGAGTTACTGTTGTCAGTTATTTAGCATGACTTGGCACCAACAGTGTACAATGTCCTCCAAGTTGAATAAATCTTAAATCACTAATGAAGTGTTCTTTATACTGATGGGTTAATTTTCTCTGTCAAAATGCAGGTATAAGACAAAATGAAATATCATGCACACCAGGTGGAGAACTGGCAGGAAATACACAATTAATAATAAATTCAGTGGTTTTAATATAGTGACACTTAATCCTTTCTCCCTAGTTAATAGAGCACAGGGCTTCTATTCAGTGCCACTTATTCCTCTTGGACCCTTATTCTGCAATGGTCAATGTGAAATCACTGTCCAGCCAGCCTTTTAACATGGCAGGATCAAGCCTTTACTTAGAAAATTTCCTGTCGAATTCAGTGGAAGTCAGAATTGAACAAAGTACGTGGAATAAGATCCATGGTGGCATTCTGTCTTAAGCACTGACAGCTTTTTAATATCTCCAACATTTCTAGTAATATTATTTTGTAATATTTTCTTTCCTCCCAGGCTCATGAAGGACCTTAAAAATTATGTTTTGTGGAAAAGTAAATTTGGAGAGGTTTTTTATGAGGTGTTTGCTATCATTAGAATTCTCCTGAATTTGCCTTTCCTGACAAGCTAATGAGGAAAACATCTGGGCAAATGGGAACTCTAGGTGATACCATTTCCCTGAGGAGTTTGGAAGTACAACCTAGGAATAAGGGTGAAAGAAAGGGAAAGTCATCTCTTCAGGAAATTTTTGTAAACTAGTATCCATTCTGTGTAGTTGACTGGCATCTGTTCAAATCTATTGCTGACTTCCAAGAAGTTCCTATCCTGTTTTATGAAGTTATCTGTTATAAAAGAAGTATATGCACACGATGAGTTTAGCAGTTCAGTATTTGCAGAACGTTTCTCATATGTAGCATAAAATGCATTATGTACTTCCCAGCTGAATTGATTTTGCAGTTGTATGTTTGAGAGAGCATCTCTGTAAGAGACCGTATGGACAAGTATATCAGACTATGATGAGGAGCATTTGAACAGATGGAAATGTATCAGAACGTGCAGGTTAGCCAAAAAAATTGTAACCTGCTCTACCAAAAACTGCATTTCAGAATGTTACTGAGCAGATGTTTTTGTACGTGGTATTAGAATGATTTTTTTTCTTAAAGCTTGCTCTGGTAACTGCAGTTTCTGTGTAATTTCAGCAATTATTTTGCACTGTTGAAGCACAGCAGCATACTGCCTTACTGATTTTCCTATGTGAAAAATGAATGTGGAAATTAAAAAGAGCCATAACAAATAGATCTCTTGTTACAAACAAAGGGTAGTAAATCATGCTGCTGTTTATAATTTTTTTCAATTGGCTGACAAAATCCATATGTGATGTAACGGTGGCCAGCTTCATATATGTAGAGTTTATAGATCAGTGGCTCTCAATCTTTCTAAATTATTGTACACCTTTTAGGAAATCAGATTTGTCTCGTGTGCCCCATGTTTCACCTCACTTAAACGACTTGCTTACAAAGTCAGATATAACAATACAAGTGTCACAGCATGCTATTACTGAAAAATTGCTTACACTTTCATTTTTACCATATTATATAAAATAAATCAACTGGGATATAAATATTGAACTTGCATTTCAGTTTATAGTATGTAGAGGAATATAAACAAGTCTGTATGAAATTTTAGTTTGTACCTTTTTACATAGCCAGTTTGAAAACCAGGCAACATCTAGATGAGTTGAACTCCCCCTGGAAACCTCTGCAAATGGGCACCTCCGGTTGAGAAGCACTGGTTTAGATTGCTCAATGGCTGCAGTTGTCCAGGTTGTTTTGTGATCCTGCATAGTCAGGGGTCACACAAGGGTAACAGGGGTTTGGAAATGTGCTCATTCTCTCTCTTTGCAGCTCTGAAAGAGAAGAAAAGCTATTTAAGTAGAGGAACTCTATGATTAGATAAACTTGTCTTTTGATAAAACCTATTGCATGCCTGTGCAACTTGCTATATTCAAGACGGGCCTTTCTGTGCCACAAGCATTTTGAAATATAACTGAGGGGGAAAGTTTGCATCAAAACCTTCTGGAATACCATAATTTGTAATACTTTGAAGTCTGACCTGAATCTTTGATATCACTAAGAGTTAAAATGATCATTTCTACTCCATGACTAATATCCCACATGAAATTCTGAGACATCTGTAGAACTATGTAAATAAGTCAGGTGAAGCGAAATTTGGTTTACAGGTGTGAACGGCAATTCAGGACTAAAAGAAAATGATTTGGCCCTCAATTCACTGGAGTGCATTTGTAACTGCCTTTTCTGCATAAGGATGCCTTCTCAGTCAGGTCCAATAAACATCAAGTGTGGCTACGGATTTACAGGCTATAAAGAAGGTATTTTTTTATACGCGTGAAAACCTTTAATTCAGTCTCTGTGAAGGGATCTGTTCCTTCCCTCACGCTTTTGTTATTTCAAATAAAGGAGAAGATTCCAGCATCTTGAAAGTGAAACTTTGTCTGACTTCCTCTTGCCTTCCAACTAAGTTAACTCATTATTAATTAGGATGATAGATGAAAGAATTTTAGATACAACTTCCACCCTAAAATTAAACAATAGACTTTCCCACCCATTCTCATTTTTTACCCGTGCTGCTCTCTGTACATAGGTGTGCATTTCCCAGCCACCTGGAGCACCTTATGCCTCTGCTTTTGGCTATAGTGCTCTGGTAGCAACAGCACTAGGGGAGAAACACTGATTCAACGCTAGTCACAGTCACTGTGCTGCTCCTCCACGGACTGTGCTATGTGTAGGAGCACAAGCGTTACTAGTGCTGCAAAGGGAGACAATGGGCCTGACTCACCATTGACTTGCAGCCGAACCTCAGAGTTATGAACACCAGAGACGCAAACTGATCAGCCACCCACCCGTCTCTTTTGGAACTGGATGTAAGCAGCCAGGCACACACACAAACCCCCCAGTGCTGTGTTAAATGTGAACTACTAAAAAAAGAAAAGAAGTCTTAAAGAAAAAAAAAAGACTCGACTCTACAGGTTAGCCACACAATGACTTTTTAAATCACTTTTGAGGTGCCAAATTCCAGAGCGGCAGCCGTACTAGTCTAGTTCAGTAACACAAACAAGGAGTCCATGGCACTTGAAGACTAACGTTTATTTATTGCATGAGCTTTCTCATGGGAGAAAATCCCACTTCATCAGACGCTCATGCAGTAAATCAATTTGTTAGTCTTTGAGTGCCACAGGAACCCTTGTTTATATTTTTGAGGTGCATATTCCTAGTTACTTTTATTTTTCAGTAAGAAACCTCTTCCTTGTTCTCAAGCTGCTTTAATTCAGTTGACAAAAGTTAAGCATTCTCTCGAAACAACATTATTTCAAGGTTTTATTAACTGGGCTTTTGTTGTGTCTCAGATTTGCTGTTTCTTCTTATCCCCTCAGATTTACTTGAGCAGCTGACTCCACCTATCACCTCTCCTCACTCTTTTACTCTATTTTCATTGTCACCCATTGCTTGTCTTGTCTTTTTATTATAGCTACCTGTTCTCCCATTATACACTTTAATAATAAGAGTACAATCTTTTTTTTCCCCCCCAAATGTTCCCAGAGCTGGCTGGAGGATGTGCCCATTAAAGTTACCGGGAGTTTTATCATTGACTGATGGGAGCAGAAATTAGCGCAGTGCTAGGTCATTTTGAAAATTCTACTCTAAGTTCTTTGGGACTTTTTGTTAGCTATGTACAGAGTCTAGCAAAGTTGGTCTCCAGTCGTGGACAGGGGCACTGCTACAATATGAATAAGAAAATGATAATTTAGGCCCGAGAGCAAGTAAATACAGAGCACTTACGCAAGCTGTAGAATGGAACGTTAAATAATGCAATGACAGTTGTTGCCCTTCAATACAAACATGTCCAGTGGCATATTGTTATAATAAGTCTTCAATGCGGAAAATGCCAGGCCTGAAGGCTAACTCATTGGAAACATTACAAAGAAACAAGATGACTAACATTTTTAGGAATTTTCCCGTCCTCCTTAGGCAGTTGTGAGGAGAGTGATCAGCCATTTACCCATCACTAAGAGCAATATTGTTGTTTTATAAAATATTTTAAATTGAAAATTCCAACGAAAGTATAGGGTGAATTATCACTGTGTTAAAACTGACAAGATAGCTATTTCAGTCATTTAGTTAGACAGCAGCATATTTTATGAGTGTGGTGGAGGCCCCTAGCATTGCTCCCTACTTCTTTTTGCCCACTGGGTTTTTGTGCATCTCTCTTATGTTAGAAATCAACAAAAGAACAGCAGGCGTACAGTTCTCACCTGTTGGAGGCAAAAGTCTTGCAGTCATCTAGACCTCTTCCACTTGTGTAGCTTTTCAAGAAAACCAGAGAATAAGTTCAGAAGAATAATCTTTCACTACTCTACCTTATTTCCTCCATCAAATCATTAAGATTACAGAGCCAGACCAATTTCAACATACCCGGGTTGTATGGTGTTACGCTTCAGGCCAGATCCTCCACTGATGTATGTTTGCTTAGCTCCAATGATGCTACACTACTTTTACACCAGCTGAGAGTCGTCCTCCATTATTTTTCCTGTTAAGGTGGCAGTTCTTCACAACTAGGCCTTTCTGCAGAGTCGCATATAGATTGCAAAAACATCCCTCCTGTAAAGCTAATCACAGCCTTGGGGAACCTGATTCTTTATGATCATGAGTCCACCTTGATCCAGAACAGTTTATTGTTATGGTTTAATACAGCATCTAGGACAGACCTTGGACGCTGAGGTTACTAAAGAAAACAGTCTGTTTAGAAAATGTTGGTTTACCTCTTTACCCATGCAACCTTTGATACTTGCTGGAGTAAGTATTGGATAAAATTCCCTCAGAGCGCTTTGATTGCTTTCCCCCTTTTAACAGTAGTGGTTCTGACTGATAAAGTACCACCCTTTTCTTAATAGGGATAACTTAACCCCCACTCTATGGCCAGTGAAACCAGGGGCACATTCCCATTGTCATCAGGAAGTGAAGCAGCAGGCCCTTACATCATGGGTGATGTAAGAAAAATAAAGATGGAGTCCCTGCCTCAAACAACAAGAACACCAAGTTGAAAAGGAAGTAACAAACAGCATGGTAGTAGA
Source organism: Podocnemis expansa (assembly GCA_007922195.1). Taxonomy (NCBI): domain Eukaryota; kingdom Metazoa; phylum Chordata; order Testudines; family Podocnemididae; genus Podocnemis; species Podocnemis expansa. The sequence continues at coordinate 5,189,913 of ML682004.1, forward strand.
GTTGAAGGAACTGTAAAGACGGCACTTTGGTAACACAGTCGTGTAGAACAGTAACATAGATCTGAGTATACAGTAATGACTCAGGTTTAGTTCTCCCTCACTCTCAAAAAACTCACTGGCAAATTCAGACGAACAAGGACCAGTAATGGAAAACTTGCATTCATATTGGATGGTATAAAACTAGCTGCGATGTAGTGCGTGCATGAGTGTGGCACAATCAAGAAGGAGCAGGGCAGTTCTATTACATCAGTATTTGGTGCTGGCGGGACCACTAGTGGAATACTGTGACTAGTTCTGGCATCTGGAATTCAAGGAGAAATTATTGAAAAATTATACAGGGTCCAGAGAAGAGCCTTGAGAATAATTAAAGGACTGGAAAACATGACTTCTCAAGAGGATCCATCTTTTTTTTCCCCCAAAGAGAAGGTTAAGGGATGAACTGATTGCAATCTGAGATTGTAGCAGATAAATGTATAACACGATCCACTGGCTGGAACTTAAAGCTAAACTCATTCAGGCTAGAAAAAAGTGAAAATATTTAATTGTGAGGGTAATTAACCATCAACGTAGTACTAAGGTTTATGGCTGATTCTCCATCACTGGACATTTTTCTAAACTACATGCTGTAAAGTGTAGCCACAGCTATTGTAATTGAAGCAAGAACGTATGCAGAGCAAGAAGTCCAGTAGTCTGTGCTATGCAGGAGGCTCAACTAGATGATCCCAGTGATGCCTTATGGTCTTATATAACAATCACATACCAGCTGGCCATTTTAGAAGTGTATTCCTGTGATGAAGTCTGGTTTGAAATGACAAGGACAGCCAGTTTTGGCTAGTGAAAGGGTGGGGGTTCCAGTTTCAAGGCCTGCGCAATATCAGTAAGCACGGTGGGTTGATACAAACTATCATTTTTGGATTCTGCAAAATACATGGGTGTGGGGAGGGAAATGAACCAGATTCTCACACCTGCTGTGTAGGTGGAGCAAAGGAAAACATAACCAGCCAGCAGAGAACTCTACTGCCGGGGAGAGCTCAGCTTGCATAAAGAAGAGGTCATCTTACCCTCTACCACAACATAGAGGGAAAGCCAGAGCCCACCTATGATCTAGTTGAACAGCACAAACCACAGTACAGACCTGGTTAAATCAATTTAAACCTCACTTAGATCAATTCAGTTAGTTCGTATATTACACAGAAAGCTAGTCAGTTGATAATACTTTTGATGATTCAAGTTATTGAATTTCACTTTATTTTTTGGATACATACACCACTTTCATTTAACAGATTTTTTTCAAACTGTGGGCCAGACTACTGAGAAGTCATGCTTAAGAAAATTATGACCTCCTGTAGGAGACTGCATTGATGTGTGCACACATGCACACTCATGTTTTTGGGGCTGGGGAGAGAATTAAATCAAGATGTAAGCCATAAAATTAGCAGCAAGGTATGCAGTGATTAACCATCTGTAAGAGTGTACAAGGAAAGTAATACAGAGAAAGGAACCCAGGGCCAACAGTTGGTTAATTAAAAAATTTCTACAAGTGTACTTGAACTGATGTGTAACATGTTACCAAGGGTAGGGCTTTACTGAAAAGAAAAACCTAATGGCACTGAGTTTCAGAGCCTAGGTCGGTTGACACAGAGGGGCAGGGCGCAGGCTCGCAGTGCTACAGACAGCAGTGTGGATGCTCCCTCTTGGGGCTGGAACCTGGGCTCTGAGTGAGACCCTCCCGCCTCACGTTTCAGAGACCAGCTTCAGCCAAGCTTCAATTCTTGCACTGCTATTTTAGCTCTGCAGACTGAGCATGAGTCGGCTGACCTGGGCTCTGAAACATGGCAGGTTTTTCTATGCAACGTAGACATCAACCAACAAAAACGTAGCCTCATGCTACCATTCAGTGATTGCAGAATGATTATATTGATCAGGCCTCAATTTAACTGGCCTACATCCTGCAATTCCATGTCCGATTCACCTCTTACATTATATCTGATTCACTTATCTTTTATTTCCTTTGGAAGAGACTGAAATAATTTAGGAACACAACAGCAATGAAAGCATGTTAAAAATGGGAAATTATAACAGGGCTGTAACAGGTGCAAATCTTAGAGTTTCTTGAGTCGTTCCGTAGTGATGGTGGATGATATTTAATAAATTAAGACGTGACATAGACATTGGTCGCATTACGTGTAACGGATCTCAAGATTAATTTTGATTTAAGCGTAGGTGTTCACAGATCAGATGGCAACAAAACAGTTGTTGATTCATGGGACGCAAATACTATCATTTCACTTTATTCAAATTCAGTTAGTTCATGAAAATAGTTATGTATAGCAGAGGCCCTTTCGAGCTGTAGCTAGAATGACGTGAGTGTTTGAAAACATGTAACCACGGTGATACTTTTATAAAGGAATGTCCACCTAATGGGATTTTTTAAAGGTGTTCTATTTTTCTCTCAAGTTACAGCTTCATGGTATTGTACACAATGTCCTATAAAGAAGATATATGTCTGAGACTGAGCTTTGAAAAAGGGCTGGGGTGCCTATTCCATTTAAAGGGAATGAAGTCAAGCTGTAAATTTGACGGTCGCCCTTTTTATATTGACTGCATCTCAGCCAGCAGTTGGTCTTTGATGTTGTTAACAGAGCAGAGGCAGAGGAGTAGGATTATGACCTCTGAAATACAGAAACAAGTTTCTGTTCACTGTGATTTTTATAGACAGTCCAGAGGTCTGTACTATACACACTGTCTTAACTGACTGGGGGGGAAAAAATGTAGCATCTTGATATTAAGTAAATACTTTGCAGTTTCCGTATTGTCAGAGGTACCTTCTGATCATTTCCATCTCTGTCTGGGTTTTAAATATTTCTTGAGCCTCGCTTCATCTTACTGCCTCCTATACCTTAAAAGGAGGTGCATGTATCCAGGGAAGTCTTAGTCTCATTTTGCCTTACAAGAGTGGGACTGAGAGCTCACAGCAGATGGCCAAGGAGGAGATATGATTTCCTCAGTCTAGAATCTAAACCTTTAACTTTTTTCTTGTGAAGAAAGCCATCCAAATGGAAGCTGAGGATAATCAATGAAGTAGCCTCTACTTGAGTCTGCAGATAGACTGAAACAATAGCTCGAAAAGAGATCAAACATCCCAGTTACATCAGTGGGATGTTAACTATGAAGATTATAAACCATCTGTCACACAGTTTCTTGTCCTGATATCAAAGTGTGCAGAAGGGCAGCTCAGTCATAGTCTGAAGATCTGCACAACAAGAAGCAGCATCCAACTTTGATATGAATGGTGGACAGAGCTTGAGAAGGTACTTCTGAAGTACATGTTCTTGTTTTCCCTCAGTCTGATTTTTTTTTCTTCCACTTGCTCTAGGAGACAATATTTTCATCGTAGTGTAGCATCTCACCTTCATATAGCCCAACTAGCACGGTGCTAGGATGGTCAGCAATGAAATAGGGTTAACATTTAAGTAGCTGCCCTTAGGGTTTGGAATGATCACAAAGAAGTTCCCAACCCTCAGAGCTATTAGTTCAATAAATCTATCGGAAGACTCAGAATGCATCTGTATTCACTTGGGAGCTTGTCTGTTGGTTTCAAATTGAAGAATTTTAATTTTTTTAAAAAAAATTGAAGTTTCAGATTCTGTAGTGTACTGGGCACGTACAAAAATGTGACAAATCATGCAACTTCAAAATCACTCAAAACAGGTCCTGGTTGTTGTAAAAGTATTGCCCTTGCCATGCCTTTAAAAAAAAAAAAAGTGAGCCAACCCCCACAAAATCATGTTTTTGTTTTTGTGTTTTAAATACCAACAGAAAGTAAATTTGAAATTTTTTTTATGTGCATGATGGGTTTTGAACCTTTAGACATACTCTGGGGACATTTTTGATCCTCTCTGCAATCATGCAGGCTAGAAACTTTAATGAAAACAGAGAATCTTGTGTAAAAACATGTTTCCAGGAGTTGGCACTTTAAGGAAAAAAGGCCTTGGCAACAGATTTGTTTTTCATACAAACTTTGCTATTCCAGCATGGTAAGTTATAGACATAGAAAGCAAACTTTTAGTGTATACCACAGATGTCAGCAATATTTGCTTATGGATGAGTATCTGGAAATATTTATAAACATAAATACAAGCAAAAGTTATTTAGGTCCAGACTCCAAGTATATTGAAGTTTACAAAACTGCACTTGCAGCGTGAGTGAGAATACTCCATGCAAAACAGAATTGCTGCTGATTTGGGGCCAGGCACGTTGGGTTGACTCTACCCATTCCCCATGCCCTACCCTAGACTAGAGCACAAACCTGAATTGTTCCGGCAGGGAGACAGCCCTGAGGTTGCTCTATACCAGTGGGTCTCAAATTATATTTACAATAGTGGGCCGCATCCAATACTACCTGTCTGGCCCTGAGGATGTCACATGGGTCGCAGGCGTGTGCTGACTGGGCTGCAGGTTGAGAAGCCTTAACTAGCCCCCAGGAGGAGGGGTCAGGGCGTACAGAAGTATGGCTAGCTTAAGCATCTAGCCTTTGGCCTGGGGATAGATTCAGCAGCAGATCCCATCTGGGGTGCATTAACTAGAGCTCAGTCAGTTCTGTTTGGTCTTCTACAAATATTGACTCGCCCAGCAATGCGTTTAGTAAGGAACAAAGTCTTTGTGTGTGTTAGAAGCGAGTAGGGCTACTCTGGTGAGCTCAGTCTCTTTGCATGATGTGTAAGTGTTGGAGGATCGTATGCAGCAAAAACTACAGAACTGAAGCACTTGCTGGTGGTATGTAGTGAGCCAGAGTCTTCCTTGCTTCCCACTGTTCAATTACATTACTTTCCTAATCGTACTCATCTAAATAACTGGCTGTCATTGCCAGAGGGATATTTTGTGTCTGTACGTTGAAAAGGAGCCGTTCAAGGTGACTGCCTCTCTTTGCTCCCTTCTTGTAATGCAGGCTACACTGCAAAAGAATTAGGCAACTTATGGCATGGTAGGAGAAAACGAGAGCCCTGCAGGCTGCCAGCAGGGGAGGAATCGCTGGAGTCAGCAAGGTCAGGCAAACAAAACTGAAAGCCAAAGAGATGAGAGAAGACAGACATCCTTTCATTGTCCCACCACTCTCTCCACAATTGGACTGCTGTATAATTCTGAAGGAGTTTTAAGAAGCCCAAATGACGGGCATAGTGATGTCAAACTTGAGAAGAGCTATCATCTAACTGATAGAAAGTAGGGTCTTAAAACTTGCTGGATGGGATTAATTCCTGATGAAGTTCCACTGGAGGTGATGGAGTAACTCCAAGGATGAATCTGGCCTTTGAAGTACAACTTACTGACATTAACATCTAGATGGGCTTCAAGCATGCAGTGTAGTGCATGAGTTTAAATACTGAATTTATCTCGAGAATAACTTAGAAATAAGTAGTGAGCTACAGGAGTGCTGGTGAAGAAATGAAGTCAGATATCTTTTTTTCACCTGCCTGTCTGATTCAGAAGCATCATCCTTCTGAGTTCAAGTATGGTATTATTTCCTGGCTGCAGTCTACTGCATGCCCCTTGAGTTTGAAACTGAAAATCAAGCTATGCCTCACACATCAACTCTAGAAAATAGTGAAAGGAAAAAAACAAGGGAGGATGTTTTAAGAATATTTTGTATATAAATGCTGTACCTATAACATAAGAAGCCTGGTTCTGTCATATGTCAGCTTCCACAGTTTCTTCCCCTTGCTCTGACACTCATGTCAAGCCCCAGAGGAAGACGAAATGAAATCCTCTGTAGCTTGTTCTGAAGTAAGAACGCCTATTACGATTGTGCATGCAGATTAAGTTATTCTGTTGTTGTGCCTCTTCCCTGTCCTCCCAACCCTTTCAAAATGGAGATGCTCACATTGCACATCCATGCTTAAATATACTGCTTACATAGCGGGCAAGGGAATAAATGTGATATGTGAACTTGACATGATTTCAAGTCTGCCTCAGTTTCTCTGTCTAAACTGGGCAGGATAGACACTCTCTCTATCACATGATCAGTTATGCGCAGAGCTATGAATTATGTGATCAGTGGCTGCACAGTGCTATGAATGTGTAGGGTACTAACTATTATTGGCAATTGTTGCCTTCTCACCCCACAGAAAAAGGGGAGGGAGTGGATGGGAGAGAGGCAGGTAAGCCAGTTTGCCATGATTTTCTGGTGTGTTTCCCATACCCAAGGCTCCAGCAACTTGCTCTCTTCAGTTACATACATAGAATTGCCAGAAGGACAGGAAACATCATGGTTTTCAGCTATAACATGCCTGCTTTCGTGCTTCCCCATTATTAGCTTTCAACTGTGTGATGAAGTCATCCTGTAGCTTGTGACCCACATAAACTTCACGCTTTCAAGTCACCAAGGAAAACATCTGCCAGATAATACATCCACTTCTGTAAGCCCAGCGTGACTATTTAGTGGCCTGTCAGAGGAAGACCTAGATGCAGGGAGTAATTGTTTCTTGGAAACTATAAACAGCTGAAAGCAACATTGAAAACTGAATTGTTTTCAAGCAAGGTCATTTTTTTCAGCTGGGGAGAGATAAAAACTTCAGTTATTAAACATGGCTGAAATCAGAGCTTTAGTGATTGAGTGGAGTGAACGTGTGAGAGATGAGCTTAAACCAGCACAAGAAGCGTTTTAGATGTAGATTTTTTTTAGATTTTTCTATTGTCTTCAGTTACTGTGATGGTACATTAGGGCCTGTAAAAACCAAACCAAAATAGCACATTCAGACATTAGAGCTCTGGATTTCCTTGCTTTTGTGGCTTTAACTCTCGCTTTTAGCAGCTACTTAGCCTATGTCTACACTGACATGCTGGGCTTAGGATTCACCCCTCTTATCGGCATCTTGCAATGCTGACTTTGTGGGTGGCCCCCTGCCAGCATTTTGTGGATCTCATTCCACAGCAGCTGTGTAAAGAGCCTGGCCACCAAACTGAGATTTCGTGGATCCCACTGTTGTTCCTGTGGTTTCCTAAGTACCTATAAGGTAAGCATTGAAGTGTCAAAGTCTCTTTGTGGATCCAGGCCTAAAGGGCTGCGTTAGCTACATCTATAACAAGTGGTACCTCATTGTGCTCGCTCTTGGCCCAGAGCAGAAGAAGAGTGACCAGAAATTTAACAGCCACCGCCGTGTGGCCAGGCCCAGCTCCTTGGGGTACCACAACTCATGGCAGGTTACATGCCATGTCTTGGGGCATTCTGCAGCACATTCAGGATACAGGCGACAAATGAGAGAGTTGGAGCTTTAATAACCATATTGCATATCACATTATACAGTTACAGGATTTGGCATTGCTAAGTTTCTCTCCACCTGTAGTTGCTAGAATTCACATCAGCATAGGATATTAGCCCTGGAGTCCTAGAAAAATGTCACCACACTTAGTGTAACAGTCCCTCTCTCTCGAGTTGTTTGCATTGTCTTATAACATGGCCATTAACAATATGCTCCAGTCAATGTCTTTTGTGCATACTTCTGAGAGCACAGAAATCTTAGTTTTTGCATGAAAACTACACTGGGAAGACAAACGTATTCCCTTGTCTGACTTCAGGTTACCAAGGCCAGGTCTACTCTACCACTTAGGTTATGTCGCTCAGGGATCTGAATAAGCCCCTCTCCTGAGTGTAAGTTACACAGTGTAAGTGCCGGCATGGACAATGGCATGTCCATGGAAGCGCTTCTCCCACCGCCATAACACTGCCTCTTGCAGAGGCAGATTTGTTATGAGGTCAGGAGAGCACTCTCCTGTCGGCATAAAACATCTTCACCAAAAGTGCTACTGCTTAGCTTCAAACATTCAGACTCAACACCCTTCCATTGAGGAAGGTGTCCACAAAGTGTATTCTGGATATTTATAACTATTCAGAATAGGAGAACAGTTAACTAATTACGTGGGTGACAGCTTTTGAACCTAAACTCTGTTATGCTCAGACAGGACTCTAACCTTATAGTTAGACCCTGTAACATAACACCTGGAAAGTACTGAACCCAGCAAATAAGAAATTTCGTATTCTTTTCCAATTCATTCCATTTATTTTAAACTAGATCACATTTTTAACTCATTTTTGTTGTCTCTGTTGGGTCACCCAGTGTACTTTATGTACAGAAATAATAACCACAAAAAGTCAGGTCTTCAGTCTGTATTCAGGATCCCATTTGAAAAACAGTCCTTCCGTGGGAAAGCAATATCCAAATCATTCCTTCACAGGCAGTATTGGGAAACTGGTAACTATGAAATAGTGTTGAATACAGACAACTCGATCATTTCATTTTTAATTTATATTGGAGTATAGCGTAGACAGCGGTCCCCAACCAGTAGATAGTGATCTACTTGTGAAGGGCAGTTGCCATTGAAATTTGAATGTTGCAGCATCTGCTGGAGAAAGGTTGGAGAGCACTGGTGAAGAGGCCTCCTTAAGTTGACTTAAGCCCCTAGTGTAGACATATCCCTCGAGACTACTAGCCCATCTTTCCTTTTCTATGGTCCAAAAGTCAACTTTCTCTTATTTTCTATAGCTTGTTTCTCTTTAGTTCTTCTTCTAACAAAGCAGAGAACAAGCCTATTAATTTGAAAGCTCATTGGGGCAGGGCCCATCTTTGTGTGTGTGTGTACAGCACCTAGTACAATGGGTGGTCTTGGCCCACAGGTAGGACTCCGAGGCACTATGGTAATACAAATAATAAAGTATACAGTCCGGTGAATATGGCCTTATATTAAATTTACCTTGTAATTTTTAACTGCATTGTCATTTGTATACTTTTACTTTCCATTGTAGACTAAAAACATTTAATAACCCGAAAGAACATTAGAAAAATGATTTTCCCTTCTCAACCGTTTTTTCTTGAAACTTTCAGAAAAATAAAATTGATATTTGAATCCCAAAAAGCCCCAGTTTGTAAATCTTTGAGAAATTTACAAGCAATTGAAAGTGACCCTTTATAATGGACCCATTTAGCCAACCTTCATTGTAGGCCTTGCTGGGTAGCTGTGTACTTCCTAAAATTACTGGCATACAACTGGCTGAATCACTTCATATTCAGTGCATAAGCAGTTGTTACTACTACATATTTTATTAGCCTTTGGCCAAAATACAGTAGCCAAAAGTGTAACTGGAATGCAAATCTGGTCACTGATTTGCAATTTAATGACACTTAAAGACATTTTTCTTTAAATTTTGCCAAATCCAGAAAGGAGTTAACTTTTTGGCCGTGCACCCAAGCTTCTGTGTTACCCCGTGATCTTGTTGGCTGACCAAGTATTACTAAGGAACCATCTACGTTCAATAGCTGAATATCCAAGAATTTGATGGGGTTTACGTGGCAGGCATGTAGATGGGCAATGGATTATGTCAGATCTTGAAATAGACTAAAGTCCTCCATTATTCTTAGGTGGGTCCTTTTAAAATAAGAGGTGGGGGTGTGTGTATGAGCAAATACACTCCACTCTCCATCCTCATCCTAGTTCCTATTTCTGTGCTGCTGATGCAGGGAGGCTACCTAAGTTAAGCAAATGAAGTAGTGAGGACTGTGATCTCTGCCTCTGGAATGGAGTTAGCCTAGTGTAGAAAAGGCTCCATGAACCAGGCCAATGAACATGACCCTTGCTGTTGACAGTTTAACCATTCACCTAGAATGTAGTTGTGGGAAACTGAGGCGTGGTCTACAGCTAAAATTAAGGTCCACCTAACTGTTGCTCAGGGGTGTGGCATCTGGATGACAGCGGAGTAGTTGCACTTGTATTGGAGACCAGAAGTAGTCAATTGTTTTTTCTCATGGTCCAAATTTCTTAGTCAAGGTCAAAACTCCAGAGAAAATAACAAAAATGGCAATATTGATAATAAGTAAACAAAAAGATTTGGGGTCTGTTGAAAAGCATCCAGCAGTCCATACTTGGTCTGCAGTTTGCCTATTGACTACCCCCGACGTAGACATACCCTGAGGTCCCTTTTGGGTATCTTGGTCCAGGGCCACAAAGAGTCTCAAGATAAGGACAGTAAACTCAGAACAGACCTCATGTTCTTTGCACAGGCAAAGCAATGACAGAAGTAATGTGCTCTCAGTGTTGCACTGTGAGGCAGGATCCTGGGTTTTGGACCATCTGGAGCTTGTCTAGAAGCTCAGTGCACTCATTCCTAGTAGTAACCCAGTTTGGTGGGCACAAAGGATAGGGCAAGGCTGAGGGGCTGTTTTTAAGTCGACTTAACAAGGTCAACTTTAAGTCAATGTGGCTACATCAGCTTAAGGGTATTTCTACACTGGAGACTGTGTGGACATACCCCAGCCCCACCCTCTACCCCACCCTGGGGGCCCAATCTGTAAAGCCCAGCACAGATACAAATAAGTGGATCCGCATCCAACCTGCATCGGCAAGAAATGGTCCGCGGATATCTGTGTTGTATCTGAGGATGTGGATATGAGGCGGATATCTGTGGATAGCCGCGGATTTGCAGGGCTCTACCGATCTGACCCCAGCTGCTGCCATCAAGTGGCTGGGAGCCTGAGCAGTCCCCAAGCCTCTTCCCGCAAGTAGCAGATGGCTTGAAGCTGGCTTCTGCCACCACCAGCAAGCAGCTTAGAGCCTAATCCGGCACCAGGGGCCCAATCTGACCCCAGCCACTGCCGGTTATCTACAGGTTGACAGTTATCCAAAAGGTCGGTCAGTGACAGGTGCTTATAATTCCTTGCAGCAAGCAGCTCAGGGCTGGATCGGGCTCCAAGCAGCTTGCCAGCAGCAGGAGGAACTGGCTTTGAGCTGCCTGTCACTTGTCACAAGGAATTATAAAACACCTGTCCCTGACCTTTTGGATAACTGTTAGATAAATGGCGGCATCTGGGGCCAGATCGGGCCCCAGGGCAGAGCAGGAGGCGGGGCTCAGACGTGGGCTCTGCATCCTGCCATCTACATAGGTCAACTTAACTCTGAAGTCAACTTAATACAAGCCCAGTGTGGACATGGAGTTCTTTAAGTCGACTTACGGGAGTTTAAGTAGAGCTAAGGCTCCAGCGCAGAGAGGCAGGAGCTACTGTAACCAGCTAACTGGCAAGGAGAAAGTGGTGCAGCCTACCTAAGTCACAGCTGGAAGCCAGAATTTTTGTCAGCTCCAGCTATTTGAATGTCAAAAACAATGAGGAAACCCAACTGTCCAGCTACAACCCAGCTAGATTACTGAGGGCAGAGCCTCACAGCAAGAGGATATATTATGGTGCCTGCTAAATCTAAAAAGCCTTTTCCTTCATCTCACCTGTGCCATCTCTGTGCTGCTCCGGGAATCCAGTCTCTATTTCCTTTCAGCCTTTAGTCTTGCCTGTAATTCTGATGATGGGTTTATAATGAGGATACCATGGAGTTACTGGACAGCAGGAAGACTAATAGGAGACACTGAATCCTGTCACGTGAAGGGGAATTCACTTTTGTAATCCCTCTTCAGGTCGGGTGGAAATAGACTTGAGTCTTTTACCAGCACTCCTGTCTGTCACATCCATGTTTCAGTGTTGACTAGGAGCTCTTGAGCCTTGATGAATTTAAGCCGATGATATACAGAAAGAGCAGCTGTGAATATCAGGTACTATCTTCCTCAGCTATTTAGTCCCTCTGATCAAATACACAGGTTGCATTAATGGAGAAAATTAAGATGCTTCTGAAATCATGGGATGACCTTTTAAAGCAGGAAAGAATGACAATTAAGATGGATATTTAATGTGTAATAAAGTCAGTGTTCACATCAGATTCCTGATCCCAAACAGGAAAATGTCACATTTCTTCATCGGGTTTCTGTCTGTCTGGATTTATTTAATAGCAGCAGCATCTTTTGTGAGATTACGTGGCTAAGAAACTGTTTAATCATAGTGCTCCAGTAAACTGATGTAAGTTAGTCATTGTCTAAGAGATCGAAAGCCAGTTAAACCAAAAGGCCTGTGAGAAACACGTACATTAGCTGAAGGTGGCTACACTTTACCATCTGTTTATTAAAATTATATACCAGCTCTCTGTGTGCCTGTTTGCATACCTTCAGTAGTTAGCACAGTGACTGACAATATTCAGTGTGTGGGAAGACCTTGTTACCCCACATTACCACTTATTATGCCTGTCTAATGTGTGATAAGTGTAGATAAGCTTTAGCCTGAGAGTTACTGGGCGAAGTTGGGCTTTTTATTTCTCATGTGTTACCAAAATTACTTTTTTTCCCTTCCTCTCCCTCCTTTCTATCCTCTGCTCACTTTTTGTTTTGGAAGACATTAATGTTCATTTAAAGAAATTGTAACTATAAAAACCTGTCACGAACCTTTTGGATAACTGTAAACCTGTAGACAAATTCCAAAGGGGCAGCCGTGTCAGGCTTGTTCGGCAAAACAAACAAGGAGTCCTGTGGCACTTTTAAAGACGAACAAATTATGTATCACATGAGCTTTCATGGGAGAAAATCCCACTTCGTCAGACACTTGAAGATCAAGATCTTATGAGAACTTAAGGGCTCTCATCTTCGGTGAAGTGGGCTTTTCTTCCACGAAAGCTCATGTGATACATAAATTTGTTCGTCTTTAAAAGTGCCACAGGACTCCTTGTTTGTTTTTAGTATTTTAAACTTAAGAATATATTGTCATCTCACTGTAGAAAAATTACACAGGGAGATAACACAACCTTTTATTCTTTTACCCTGTTGAAGTGAAAAGCTTGGTCATTCCCTTTTGGACAAACACTTCTCTTAAGGTTGTTTTTACTCATTCCTCCTCTTTCGTGAGGGATAAAGACAGCCTCCAGCTGAATTATTATTACTGACTGAATCCAGATTTTGTCTAGTTTTCCATTTGGGAAGAGAAAACAATAGTTAAAAATACCATAATAGCTGAGTAATTGGCAGATGCTTTGCCCATCAAGACCCCAACATTAGAGTGTGTTTTATAGCCAAAAGTGCAGTATGATCATTGAGGGGAACATTAGGAAAAAAATACCTTATATAGGAATTGTCAGCTATATTCATTTATTTGATCTCCAACATCTGAGAGAACTGTTCTTTCAAGATTAAGAAGGAAGCCAGAAAGCATAAGACTTCAGTCTTTTGAAGTGCTCCATAGTGTCTTGTGATACAAGGACAGAGCACTGGGACAAACAAAATCTCAAGAGATTCAACAAGGAAAAGTGCAAAGTCCTGCACTTAGGACAGAAAAATCCTATGCGCTGCTATAGGCTGGGGACCGATCAGTTAAGTAGCAGCACTGTAGAAAAGGACGTCGGTTAACGTGGTGGATGGGAAGCTGGGTATGAGGCAAACAGTGTGCTCTTGCTGCCAAAAAGGCCAGTGGCATTTTGGGCTTCCTCAGTAGGAGTCTTGCCAGCAGATCGGGGAACGTGATTATTCCCCTCTGTTTGGCGCCGGTGAGGCCACATCTGGAATACTCTGTCCAGTTTTGGGCTCCACGCTACCAAAAGGATGTTGACAAATTAGAAAGAGTCCAGCAGAGGGCAATGAAAATGATTAGGTGGATGGGGTACATGACTTATGAAGAGAGGCTGAAGGAACTAGGCTTATTTAGCTTGCAGAAGAGAAGACTGAGGGGGGATTTGATAGCAACCTTCACCTACTTGATGGGGTGCTCCAAAGTGGAAGGAGTTATATCTACTGTTCTCAGTAGTACCAGAGGACAGACCAAGGAGCAATGGTTTCAAGCTGCAGCTGTGGCAGTCAAGGTTGGATATTAGGAAACGCTTTCTCACTAGGAGGGTGGTGAAGCATTGGAACGAGTTACCTAGAGAGGTGGTGGAATCTCCGTCTTCAGAAACATTTAAGGCCCAGTTAGACAAAGCCCTGGCTGAGATGCTTTAGTGCAAGAGGGCCTGCTTTTAGCAGGGGATTGGACTAGAGAACCTCATGAGGTCCCTTCCAACCCTATGATTGTATGATTCTGTGACGGTGTAACCATACACTGGGTACTGTTAACACCTACCCCTTTTCTTGTAGCTCTCAACATGGTTTTTGAAGGAAGTCAGTGTCATTATCTCTGTTTTGGAGATAGGAAAACTGGGCACCACAAACGAAGTGACTTGACAGCAAGTCAGTGGTTGAACCAGGAATAGACGCCAATGCCATCCCAACCCAGCACTCTAGCCGCATAGCCTGCGTCCCAAGGATGGCAGTAGCAGGGAGAGGAAAGGGGGAATGTCACTGACAAACGAAAAGGAGCTTGCATAGAAGGAACTTGAGGAGATGGTCCGAGTTCACTAGTAATCTAAAAATCTCTGTCCAGGACTAGATTTTGAAAAATATTATACTGTACTAGAGGGCTGATCCCGTACAACTGAGAGTCTCATTGACTCCAATGGGCTTTGGATCAGGCCCCAGGTAACTAGGTTTATGTGGAGAATATAGTCTGGTCTCCATAAGCTTTGCTGTAGTCCTCCAGCACAGACAGGGAGAACTAGGCAGTTTAACTTCCACGTTTAGGTTTTGTTTTAATCCTTGCACTACCATATATTCATTTTATAATCAATCAAATCGCTTTTCAAAAAAATATGCTTCCATGTTCTAACCATTCTGTCACAAGGCATGGTACATAAATACTGGAAAGACATTGAATTCAACTCACTATGCTTTTGTTATTTTTTAAAAAGAAAAAAGCTCCTTAATTTATATTGTCAGGGCATGTTTATCTTGATCCCAGATTTTTCTTTCATTTTTTTAAATTCACTGAATGCTTCTTTCTAACATATGCAAATTAGATTGTAAAATCTTTCAATTTAGAGCTCTTTTGAGTAACAAAAAAGATTTAGATGAAAATGCACTGACGCTATTAGATGAGATTTTAACAAAAGGTATGCAAGCTTAATTTGAGCCAAGGGAGGTGGATAGAGCTTGTGTTTAACCAGAAATACTGCCAAAAACATGCTACAATAGAAACATATGTGGCCATTCCATTTTAATTGTACTGGTTTTAAAAGATAAATCTAACACTTACCTCCATCCAGGCTTTCTGGCTCTTTACAAAACTGGAAATTAAAGATCCTAACACAATCATCCCTGGGCCTCTAGCCTAAAAATTATGAGTCAAAAGCAAAATTGGTGTTGAATCTGGCCAGTGGGCCCCTTCCCCCATCTTTCTTTTTCTTTTTTTAAACCTATATAAGGGGAAGAGACTTGATTGCTGTTTTTCCCTTGGGTTTCTAGGATAGTCCTTTACAACTAGTAGGAATAGCAGATTCTTTGTAACCTGAAGTCTTTAAACCATGATTTGAGGACATCAGTAACTCAGCCAGCAACTGGAGGTTATTTCAGGAGTGGGTGGGTGAGGTTTTGTGACCTGCAATGTGAAGGAAGTTAGACACTAGATGATCATGGTGGTACCTTGTAGACCTACAAGCTTTAAATCTAAATAAATTTGCAGAGCTCTCCTGTTCAGCAGTGTGATGAGCTATCAGTTCCACAAAGTCCAGCATGAATTTTAGATTCATTATGTCTGTTCTGAGGTGGTTGGGGGACAAAAGCCAAACCACTTTACAATAATGATCCACTTTTGGTGTTTTAGGTTAGCAAAAACAGAGGGGGGCATGATTTTCAAAAGCAGCTTTTACTCTTTCCCCCACATTTTTGGTGAGTCGAGGTGTGAAAACCAATCTTTCAAATTTGGATGCCTAAAGTGAGGCACCCATATCCATGTTCAGGGATCTGCTGCAAGACTGGGATAGTCAAAAGAGACCAAGCTTTTAGGCTCTTCAAAAAATTCCAGCCCCATAGCTTGTGTGTTTGGGTGCCACACTTTGGGATGTGCATAGAAGGATTTGTAGGCATCTCACAAAACTTGCCTGACCACTGTTTTCCTTACGTTCTGTTACCTGCACACGTGCTGTCTATGTGATAATCTTCATCAGTTAAAAGCTGGAAAACGGGTCAGTGCAGTCAACATTGAGTTTTATTGTTGCTGTTGTTATTAATGGTGATATTTGGTCATATTCCTTTCTTCTCAGAACACACTTGGTTCAGATGGCCATCCTGCTTCCAAAGCCAGCGTCACATTAAACCCCAGGGACGGAAGACCTGACCACCAGGCAGCACACAGGACATTTCCTAAACAGCGATTCAGGCAGGAAAATGGACACACATCATTGCAAAGAGATGGACCCAGATCCTTCCTCCTGGATCTCCCAAACTTTCCTGACCTATCAAAAGCAGACATCAATGGGCAAAACCCTAACATTCAGGTACATAGTTCATTAAGACTGTGATGTTTTCCATGTTAGGTGAAATGGCTCAACCCAACCAAGTCAACTTTAAACTTTGCTTCAGACCCTTACTTTTTGCCTACCTACTTTGCCTCCCAATTATCTCTGATTTCTTCTACGAATTCTACTGACTGCACAGAGCTAGGGGCAGTATCCTAGCCTTCTTCTGACACTGCAGATGGCTTTCTTTCACGTTACTGTCATATATAGATTTTCCTTTCTTTGGATTTGAGCAATGTTTTTCCTCTTTTACTCTCTGACGAAACGCTGACCATGGGACTATCAGAAAACTAGCATCTCTGGTCAGATTCTCACTTTTTACATTAATGTCAATCTCAACTGATTCCACAGATTTCTGACTAGATTCTCTCCTACAGATCAAAATCTGGCCCTCTGTGAAGAAAACAAAAATCACACATTTTATCAGCAGCCTCCTTGAGTAGGACGGTCCTCTCCCCACAAAAATACCATAGTGTTTTTAATTCAAATCTTCCTAGGTTTGGAAGGACGTGTTACAAGTCGCTTGCATTTTAAAGACAAGAGGTTAGAAAGAAAAAAGAATTAGGGGTTTAATTTAATTTAGTTTCTCAAAGTAAAATTTACATCAATAAGAAGTCATATTTAACCAAAATAAAATGGTATTATATTGATCCACCTAAAATATGTGCTTATACAATCAAAATGTATTCATATAACTAGTTGTCTTATTAAATAAATTCCTGGCACTGTATACCTGTCCACAAACAAAATTACCAATTTATATCTCTGTCTATTAGGCATCTAGGCATAAAAATAAAGATGTATTTTATTTAGTATTGGGAAACAACAAAACATCTCCAAGCTGACATTGTGATACTTCATACACACGTTGCCATATTCCAAATGTTTATTGATTTGGAACTAACGCCACTGAGTACTTGACAGGCCTAGGCAGTAAATGTGTATATCAACTGCATGTTGAATACATGCTTTTTGCTACTAGAAGCCTTCCACTTACATAATCATGAATTCCCAAAGGAGGGTAGGCTGGGAAGCTGTACAAAGGCCTGAAACTGCAGACTGTGGTAAATATTGTACATATGTGTCCACACACACACACACAAGTGCATGCATAAATGACAAACCACACAGTATAGAGGAGATAGAGAAGAGGAAATCGTTCTCTGGCAGGGAAAGAAGTGAATGTTTAGAGCCAGAGAATGGATAAATGAGAGCTAACATTTTCCTGGCTTCTCTTTACAAATTAATAATTGCCTTTATGAACAACTTTTGCTCTGGATGATGTGGCAGCTGAAAATTGGACAAAACATGGCAGCAGTGCCACCAGGGTCTTGCTTAGCCTTAGCAAGAAACTATAAGGCTTCTCTCCCAGGAAACATTGGGCAGCAGGACTGAGATTTTCAGAAATGGATCTAACTTTAGGCTCTTAAATTCATTTTGCATCTAATTCAATATAAGGCATCTCAATGTGTGGCCAGAATTTCAGGGTACTTATTTAGCAGCTAAATATGGATTTTCTTTCTGAAAACTTGGGTCGTGCTGCCCAGTGGTTTCTGGAACATATACATAGACTAACAGTAATAAATTTAAACATGAAAACTCTTTCTCCTATAAATTGTAGAAGTACACTTTACAGGCCTGAGAGTCAGCCTGTGGAAGCAGTTTGAAATGATATTCCTGGGGGCCCTCTTTATAAGCCTTGCCTTTGGGGTTAGCAGTAAGGAAAGCAATTGCTGTAACATGCCATAGTTCTGTTTTCTTCCACATTTTTATGTTCAGGGCACATGGAGTTAAGGGGAGTATAATCACAGGGTTGAGAAAACTACCCCTGCCCCAATTTTGCTGAATGCTGATTTGGTACGCTAGAAAGAAACAAATTCACAACACTGTCCATTCTCGTTAGATCTATGCAAAAGTTGTCAAATACTATTGAAAAAACCCAAAACAGTTGTGCTAAAGCAATACAGCTCACTACTATTCTGATGTCTGTAAGCCGTTTGCAAGTAGTAGAAGGAGGACCCTTATGGCCTTTTCTGGGATCTGCTAGCCCTGTACAAAGTCTGACCGATTTTTCAACCCTTCATCTTTTCAAGCTGCATTAGTACAGTTGTTTACTATGGGAAAGGCGAGAGGTTGTTCAATGGAGGAACCGGAGCAGCTGTCACTGTTCCTGTGGCTGGTTCTTAGCATGGTGGCTGAGCAGCCATCAAATGCACCATTGCACTTGAACAAACTAATTCACTGGAAGTCCTCTAACATATCAGGTGCTTTTTAAAACCTGGGCCTTCTTGCAGTTGGGAGCACAGATTTCTTCCTCCTACTCACAGAAAAGCCCTTTTGTTGGTCTCCACTGGTTTGGCACATGCCAGCTCATTAATGCATACAGACCTGCCAATGGGGCAGGGTTACTCAGTGTAAAACAGAATCACTTCCTTCCTCCCATTAGAAACAGGAGTGAAGTCATGTGAAGAGGATGTGCCTACCTATTTATTTTCTGTGTCTGAGGTTTCCTTTCTTCTAACTCCTGTACAACACATCAAATGCCACCCAGCTCCAACGGGGTGCCGAACTTGGAACCTGACACCCAACTTTCAACAACAGTTCTTCCCCTTCTCCTCGAACTTGAAGTCAAAGTTTCCCACCCCTGTGCACCATAAAGAGTGCGGTGTGGTTGTGCCCCCCCCCCCCCCCCCAAAGGTGATGGTAAATGACATGAAGCAGCTGGTAAAAAGAAAATCCTTCTGACGTGACAGGTGTGGGCGTTTTGTCCACCCATGGGAATGTCAAGTTTCATACCACCTAAACTCATCTTTTTAACAGTGAATGTAAATTTACAGTCTGACAGCTACGTTCAGCAACAATCAACATGTTAGAAGCACTTGGACTTCAGTTACAGCAATTGCATACATGTATTGTATTTTTCTGTACAATCCCCATGGGAATTCCTAATGATCGCCTACTCTTTTCATCTCAACTGTTCTGTGTCTAGTCAAAGGTGAAGCAGTGTATAAATGCAATGGCTTGTTTCTCCAAAAAGGGAAATGTGTGCACTGTTGTGTAAGTACACATCTGCATTACTGAGAAGTTTTAAGCTGTTCCACTTTCCCTGCAATGACCCTCTTTAGCTCTCAGGTAGATGGACAAATGTAGGAAATACTTGGGGGTTTATTTGCCAGAGAGAGAAAGGGCAGGTTTAAGTAAACCATGATTTTATTAACACCGATTTTATGAAATGGTGATCTCTTCTCCAACTGCCTTCATGTTCTCAACATAACAGGTTATTGTACTTTGTCTGATTTATAAGATTGTTCCATCCAGAAGACTTTTGTAACGTGTAACTGTATCCATAAATTTACATGCCCACACACATTTTATACATTAGAGATATACGACAGAGCTGCCACTACACTCTGGCTGCCTTGGCCCACCCAAAAGGCCAGTTTGTTCAGAAAGCTGAACTGGATTTACAGCTGCACTGTATTACCAGAGTGGCATAAATCAGCCAGAGCTTACAAATGATTGACCCATAATTTCCCTATGGTCACAGCATATTTCCATGACACAGGGACCCTAGATTCCTGATTTGCTAGTGCCCATGTCTGACACATGTAGGTGCATATACGACATTTGTTCAAGAGTTTGGCAATTAATTTATTTTTATACTTTGGAAAACAGCAAAAGGTGTCATAATTACTATACAGTATTATACACATGATTTGTATGCATCAATGTGTACATGGTCTGGGGAGCTGAGCTGAGAAACTTGAATTGGGGCTGTTGGGGTTCTATTCCTGATTGATAGCAGCCTCTCAGGTGTTAGATACATAAATGTACTTCATCCACCCTCGCTGTAAAGTATAATCAAACCTATCTCAGGGGGATGTTGTAAAAATTGACAAAAATGCCTAAAGTTTCTTTAATGAATAGTGATACAAAATTTATGTTATTATTGTTTGTTCAAAGAAATGGTTCAGCCAAAATGCTGATTAGAATTCCCATAGTAACCTTGGATATAAAATATATCTCACAGTAAAAAAAAAGACTATATTACAAGGTTGCAAGTGTGCTATAGGAATCCCCTTATCAGCCAGCCACCAGGCCAACATAATTTCAACCACTTGAGCAGGTTTTCAGCAAGGAAAGGGAATGTAGCTGAGTCCGTGCTGCCTTGCACCTTGTGTAGTTATTTGCACCTATGCACAGCAAAATAAAGTGCTACATGTAAAAAACTGTTGTTCTAATCCGGTACATTTCACGTTCAAGTCATATTCAGGCCCAGTCAATTTCAAGTGAGGGTTTTTCTTTTGCCTCTTCATAAACTTTTAAATGACTTTTCCCCTGAAGACAAAGTTTCACTGTACAGGCTGAAGATGCAGATGTGGTTTTCATTTTGTTCAGGTTTCTGGTTTTGGCCATTGTTTCAAGATTTAACTCTGCAGAGGTGGCAGAAGGAATCACGCAGTTTCTGCATATCTCTGGGTTTGTGGTAATCCACACGTGGTTTATAACTGACTAGTCCTGAATGATTACAAGGCCCCATTGCTAGATAACAGTCCCTGGTCTCCGCTGCAGAGAAGGTTCCCTACTAATGCACGTACACGTCCTGGGGAGATGATCGAATTTTACTTTGCATGCTCACTGGCTTGGCATCACTTTAATTTGCTAGGTTACCATAGAAGTGGTTGATGGCCCTGATGCTGAACCAGAAAAGGACCTACACAAAGAAAGCACCAAGCCTAGTTGGCCAGTTCCATCCCCTGACTGGAGGAACTGGTGGCAGAGGTCATCCACTTTGACCCGCATGAGTAGTGGTGACCAGGACTATAAACATGACAGCACCACTGAAGATAGCAACTTCCTAAGCCCTCTCAGTGAGTGGGATAGGCATGCGCCCAACCACCAGCCATTTGAATCCAAGGAGCAGCCAGAATATGGTGAGTTTGCATTCCAGACCTCTTATGGGCACCTTGGGATTGTAAAATTCGTTTGCGGGAAGTGAGAACGATGAGGCATCATTGAAAGTAGGCCAAGCAAAACAGAATTTTTTCCAACATGTGGCTTTTGTTCATCAACTTTTAAGTACAGATCTGTGCAGATGCTCAAGCTAGACTGTGGGAGCCACATTCCACTTGTAAGTCTGTAATCTTGAAAATTATATCAGTTATCCTACAATAAGGTTTTGTAGTCAGAAGTGTACTTTTTTTTTCCTAAACAAAGGAAACAAGATCTCATTTATTTTTAGTATAAGGGTAGGTACAAATTTAGAACTACATGCAGTGATTTGGAAACCAAAATATAACTGGAAGACAAATGAGCAAGACCTACCATGTAGTGGTGTTTGGTTGAAATATAAATAAGGCAAGTTATGTTGACTCACGTGTGGGGAGTGACTTGTATAGCGGGAACATTCTTTGTTTACATTTTGCATGTGTAATTCTGTTCTCAATGTATCATTGGAGAAAACAATTGTTTCCTGCTTGTTGTATGAAAACAGTTGAAAGCAGAAAATAGAAACAAGGATTTTTTTACTTACCATCGTGTTGGTCTATAACTGCACATTTGGGATGACTTCTGGGAGGTGGCTTGTACACATACCATAGGAATTGCAGATGTTTCGGAGCCTCTGAGGATCTAGCTGTAGTAAATCAATACGTACTTAAGGGTTTAGGTAGAGCACAATTTCAAAACAGTGGTTTTGTTTCCTGCCATTTATGTTGCATCACATGCATGATACGGTAGCTTACAGTCTTAGTTTCCCCTGTTTTGGTTAGGTTTGAGTCTACAGCCTTTTATTTAGAGAGTTCTTTTTTTCTTTTTCTTTTTTTTTCCCTGGATTTTATATTTATATCTATACATAGGTATTAAATATTGTGGGCCAGACTCTTAAAGCCTGTTTGTTGTTCTTGCACCTGTAATTATTTGTGTATGAAGTTCAGTGCTACAGAAAGATGGGCAGTTATCTGCCACATCTAAGAGCATCAGTGTTAGAAGATTTTTATTCACAGTACAGATTCTCTAGGCTAAACACTCGTCTTTAACAGGGTTTACTAGCCATATTTTCTGTCCACACCAGCAATATAATAAGCCATCTTACAAAATAGACCAGAGGTCTCAAACTCAAATCACCACATGAGGACCAGTAGAGGGCTGCATGAGGACTGATATGTTAGCCCGAGGGCCACACCACTGAAACCTTTTCATACAACAATATTGCAAATATCAATAACAATGGCATCATTGCGGCCACAGGAAATAGCTTTAGGGGCCGCATGCAGCCCGTGGGCCATGTGTTTGAGACCCCTGAAATAGACACTTCTAATTGTGTCAGAAAACTATGCACTAGCCCAGTCCTTTTCATAGTAAAGACAGGAGCCTGGTGAGTCTTCTAGCAAAGGCGTAACACTGAA
Source organism: Podocnemis expansa (assembly GCA_007922195.1). Lineage (NCBI taxonomy): Eukaryota > Metazoa > Chordata > Testudines > Podocnemididae > Podocnemis > Podocnemis expansa. The sequence continues at coordinate 5,212,553 of ML682004.1, forward strand.
GTGGCATGTTTGATCTTGGGAGTGAAAGGGGACGAGGCAGTACACGCAGTGTGAGTTAGTGGACCGTTTTACTCAATTTGGGCTTAATCATGCTTGTATTATTTGCACTGTGGTAGTGCTTAGAAGCCCTAGTCGTTACAGAATAAAATGTTGATTCCTGACTTAAAGAGCTTTTAATGGTGCAGGATTAGGCCCTCAGCGACAGCAGTTAGTGATTTAGTCAATGCTATAAAACTTTTGCCATCATAGGTTGACAAACGTGTAATTCACTACATCAGCAACTTCTATAACATCACTCTCTAGCTCTAATGTGAGGAGGATTAAAAAGCGAAGCTGAATCTATATTTCCATATACAGTCAGCCACCCCAGAGGAATCCAACCTCCATTTTGTTCTCAGATCCAATGAAGTTTTGAATATCTTTGTGTACTACAGATGAATTTTGGGGTTTTGTCAGGGATGGGGGGGACTGAGGAAAATATGTTTATTCCATATCTGATCAGTTTGTGATCAGAAGGCATATTCCTGCTGATGGAAGAAGAAAGTCTGAATAGATGTTCTGTTAGTTCATGACCCGGCTTTACAGCTGAAGAGGCTCTTCTGCCAAAAGGTCAAAAGAGGGAGGAAATATTTTTCTCAAATAGTGTTGCATGCATTTCCCTGAGGAGAGTCCAGTGTGAAAACCATTTAAACAGCAGACGTAACGCTGGCACTGAGCCCAGGTTTCAGGTAGAGACATCTGGATTCCATTCTTGCCATGCCTACTTAATAAAAACCACCATCTATACAGTAGTTTTTTGGTAGTAGGTTTTTTGTTTTTCATTTCCTTCCTCATCTTTGTTCTTGCACAGACTATATGGATGGAGAGGGAGACTGGAGCCCATGGTCCATTTGTAGCATAACCTGTGGGAGCGGCAATCAGAAACGAACCAGGTCCTGTGGATACGCCTGCACAGCCACTGAGTCGAGGACATGTGATAGGCCGAATTGCCCAGGTTTGGTTAAGAAATGGTGCTTATTGTTCTTAAGTGAGATAACCAGAATTATTAGCAAGGTAACTGCACCAGAGGGCAAAGGACTGGTTTTGGAGGGTTTGGCCATACACAGGTGAAGCACAGCATTGCATTTGGGTCCTGGGTGGGTAACAGTTCTGCTAGAAAGTGGCATTCAAATTTCCAAGGTCACTTATGAAATTTTATGGCCGTGTGAAAAAAACAGAACCCTGTTGCTGTACAACTACTTCTTGCCCACTGGAACATTTGCCCAACCTAATGTGCATTCACTTCCCCAGAATGTGTTTCTTTTTTAATTGTACACCTTCAAAGCAGCCACATTACCGTTATTGGAAGATAGGTACCTACATTGCAATACATTTAACGTATATTCTTGCCTGAATGGCTGGAACAACAGCTCCATCTGTTAATGCCAAAGGTCTGAAAAGTTGGTTTTGGATGAGATCTGACACATGGCCTTATGCATTAGATGTTCGCAAGAGCTATTGCAGTTTGACTCAAGGAATTTTTTTGTTGTGAAAGACATTAAATCACAAAGCTCCTGTGCCTTAAAACAAACTAGCAAGTCCAGAATTAAAGCTAAAATGCCATCTCTCTCTCTCTGTCCATTTTCCTACAAATTGGAAAATTCTTAAAACCAGCCAGTTTGGCCCTGCGATGCAATGCCTGTACACAATGGGTGGACAATTGATATCAGCTTCAGCCACATTACAGAAGAGCTTCAGCTTGGCCTCTGCTTTTACATATTAATCCAAATCTACAAGTCCACATTTTGGGCTGCTGTTGTAAAGGTTTTCATGAAATCAAAATTGGGTCCCCAAAGCCATTGGCATGAAAGAGTCAGGGCTACATTTATCTAAACACTGGCTTCTGTTTGGATTGTTAGTAGCTCTGTGGGTGATGCATTGGAACTGTGTATTTACACCACCAAAGAGCAGTAAGATGCATCCACAATACAGTATGTATTTCACTAACACTTAGCCACATTTAGCGTCCCTGTTCAGAAAGTAAAAGACCTAAAATAGCTATAAAGTCCTAAGTCGGAGCTCAGATGTTGCATGGGGACTATAAAAATGCTAGCATTACTGTAGAGAACATTTTTAAAGTCATTCTGCAAGCAGTACATGGAAGTTCCTCTCTCATACACGCATATCCATCCACTTCAGGATGTTATCTTGCTTTTAGCTAGCTGCTTCAGGAAATACACTGACTAAACAACCCAGAAATAATTTGATTGTTCAACTTTCCCCCACTTCCTCAAATCTGAACAACAATGGGTTAAATCTAGAAGTCACCATCTCCCAGTTATATTCTCAGGTATTTATTAGCATCTAGCATCAAATGGTGACAAACTTGAAAGAACATATGATGTCATAAAATAGACGTAAGAATTGGCAAGGAAAATGTAATACACTCTGAGTCTCTGCAGATATTTTTTTAAATGACAAGGGTAAAACTCAGTGTCTGCTGTTTACACTGCCAGCAGAGACTCTGCAGTAAATTATTGCCTTGCAAATATTCGAGGGTGTCTATTATTCTGCACATACTTCTGCAGTTGAGGCAAAGCCCTTACAATCAATTATTGTATAAGCGCCTGAGGCTGTTTTGAGGCTCTGCAAGTCACTGGATTGCATTACTGTGCACCAGTAACAAAACCAAGATAAAGTTCACTGGTGAGAGGATGGAAGGTAACCAGACTACATAAACCACACAGATTTTGCATTCTGAGGTCTTACTTTTGAATAAAAATTACATGCTGAAATGGTTCTTTGAAGGGCTTTCATTTAAAGAGAACAGTAGCTAGCTAAGTACAGATGCTGAACAAAATAGCCGCAAAAAGCTGTTCATTTTAGCATGACAATTAGCCCAGTAATGACTGTGTTTTCACGTGTTTTCTGTTATTCCACGGTTCTCTATGCTGGTGGCAACTGCTTAAGTGGAGCCTGCCAGGCAACCCAAGTTTCTAAGACTTTTTTGGATCTTTAGCGCCCTATTTCTCTCTTTCCTCCCAACTCCTTTCACCCCCTTAGCAGCAGAAGAGAGTGTAACTGAAGAACAGAAAACACAGCTAAATTTTCGGCTTGTTAGGGCAGGCGCCGTTACATTCAGCCACTGAAAAACATTTGGTTTCCTGCCAAGTTAACATTTATGTGTTAGTGAGTCTCCATCAGTGTAAAAGGTAGACTGGGGCTGTCTCCAGCCAGTGCTGGAGTTGAAAACAGAAGTTCTGGACCGGGGAGGTCCTGCTGGAGAGCAGAAGGGAGCAGAGAGCAAGATGGGGGAGTGGAGGGAGGCTGAGCAGGGAGTGACTCCTCAGAAAGACTGTCCCAATCTTGCCTCCTCCAACCTCTGCCAGGCTTCTGCTCCCCAGAGGGGGCTCCATTATACAGGTGGCCCTACCGCCCAGCTCCAGCTCCAGCTCCAGCTCCACCCTGGGCTCTTGGCAGCTCTCGTCCCCATTTTTCCCTGTCTGGTCTTGGTTGCAGCATCCCTGGCGTCACCCAGCTGATCTGCCACTGAGTGCCCCCAACATCAGCACCTGGCTCTCTGCAGCTGGGGAAAGAAAGAAGCTGCCTCACCTGAGACATTAGAAATGCTGAACACTGCTCCAGCTCCTTAAAAAATATAGAAATTGGCACAGCTTGAGCATCGTCTCCAGCAGGTTTCATATTCCGCATTGTGCTTTGCAGCTTTCACTAGGAAATGTTTCAACAAGTTTAGATGCCAGCTGTCCCTAACCTGGCTGGGAAAATTATACTGGGGTATGTAAACTCGGCCACCCAACCAACTGGCACTGTGCCCCTGCAGCTTCTGGTGGAATTTCTGGGAGTTACAGGCAGCTTTGCCAAATCAGGCTTTTAGTTAGCTCCCAACATATATATGGAGGTGCCCTACCTAGCTCCAATACGTGGAGCTTTTGGCCTTGCTATTTAAAGGACTGCCTAGCAAGTATACCACAGGGAATCCACAAGGTTGGCCTGTTTCTCTTCATTAGCCGGTGAATGTTTTCCTCCAGCACTAAATTCAGTGCAGGGATATTGGTTTGTTGTTTTATTGTTGTTTTTCTGGACGGAAAACACATTGGTCTGCGTTTTTGTCTTTAGGGATTGAAGACACCTTCAGGACAGCTGCCACAGAGGTGAGCTTACTTGCAGGAAGTGAAGAGTTCAATGCTACCAAGCTATTTGAAGTTGGTAAGCAGCTGGCAATCTCGTATTTCTTACTGTACAAGACAGGATGCTCTCGGGGGCTTTTTAACTATCAGTACAATATTTGGGTTCATAAGCCTCTGTCTGAAAAATGAGCCCTATGCCAATTACTGTGGATTGTTTTGCTGTGAAGGAAGAGAACCAGACCTCAGAATATCTTTGGTCTATTCCCAGCTCAGTCACATGCTGCTTCTTGAATAATTACTGAGTTGGGCTCTGTGCCTCAGTTTCCCCCATTGTAAAACAGTGATGGTGCTGCCTTATGTCACATCAGAGCTGTAAGGCTCAACATGAACCATTTGAAAGCACTTTGGCCATCTTCAGGCAGATGGAACAATAGCCACGCTTCGTTCATTGTCAGTTTCTAGAAGAGTTGAGCTGTAGCTAAAGTGAGCTCAATAATTCTATGTGCAATCCTAGCACTTGTAGCTATGGATGGCAGGGGCAACCAAATCAATGCCCCCAGGCCTGAGCTGACTGCTGCGGGGAATCAGAATGTAACTTTCTTCCATTCACGTATAAAAGTGCACACAACCAGCCACATGTACCGTGGAAGCATCAGGGATTGGTCACTTGCAGAGATAGGATACTGGACAAGCAACAGTGTTATCTGGCATGTCAAATCCACTGTATGCTTGGAAGGCAAATTATAGTACTGGGTGACAACTGGCCATATAAAAAATGTATGGAAAGCGAAACATGATATCATGGAGTAAATATTTCTTGATATATTTGCAGCATAGCTATATGCACAAGGTTTGTTCACCTTACTCTAGCCACTGAATGCTGAAGACATTAGTAATGTGGAATAAAGCCCATATGTGTCAAACCAGACCCATAGCTTGCAGTAGTTCCCCCCCCCCACCCAAAAAAAAAAAAACCAAAAAGGAGAAACTGAACTGAGTCTCTCCATTGCTCTTCAACATAATCCATGAATATCAGTGGCAAATGTACTCCTAGTCTGTATACCCCTCTGCCCTACACCAAAATTCACAGATCTAGCACCATTAGAACATCTGAATTTACACACATTGGCTGATGTTAGTGACCTGTGGTCAAGTATCCATTAAAGCAGTCATTTTCAAACCATAGGCTGGGATCTAGTAGGTGTCAGATCCTCAGGTACTGGGTCAAGGCACTGCCTGATGCTGCCACCAAAAGACTGGAATGCACTGCTTAAAGATGGAATTGTGTCATGGGCATAAAAGATTTTTTTCAACTGGGTCCCGAGAAAAAAAGTTTGAAAACCACTGCATTAAAGGACATTCTCTAAGTTTGAACTGCAGCTACTCTAAAGATCTTTTTGGAGAGGCAAAGTATGTGGTAAGAGAAAAATAAATGAAGACCCTAGCCAAGAATTTTTCATAAATACAAGGCTGTGTTTACCATCTGGAGTCTGTAGCGTCATTAGAAGCCGGAGAAGCCTCACAACTTCAAATCCTGAGTGTGTTAGAGGAAAGCTGGGAATCTTGGGTTTTGGAGCTGAGGACTGGAAGCTTCTACTGACGACTCCCATTCCCTGTTTAGCCTAAGGAAAGTCACTTAACCTTGCAGTGCTTCAAGTTCAATCATTTCAGCATTGGGTTATGATGTCTATTGCATCTCATTGGGATGTGATGTTTTTAAGGCCCTTTGACATCCTAAGAAGATAAAAGAGAAGGATGGATGTAGTTGTGACAATGCAAGTCAGCCTTTTTTCTGTAATAGCAGTTACATACTTGCTTCTTTGATTATCCAGTAACAAGTCATCATGCACCTAGCAGGCGTATGCTAGACTATTCTTGGCTACACTTTCTGTTGGACAGTTAACTTTTCTCTCATTGGTTATCCTCATTTTGTTATCTCTGTAGCTATGTCATTAATTTGCATGCCGCATAATATATTTTAAGGCATTTTGCCTCTCTTCCCCACACACAGATACCGATAGCTGTGAAAGATGGATGAGCTGTAAAAGTGAGTTCTTGAAGAAATACATGCACAAAGTGCTCAACGATCTGCCCAGCTGCCTTTGCTCCTTCCCCACAGAAGTCGCTTACAGCACTGCCGAGATCTACGATCGCATTAAGCGGAAAAACTTCCGCTGGAAAGATGCAAGTGGGCCGAAAGAAAAACTAGAGATCTACAAGCCAACAGCACGCTATTGTATCCGGTCTATGCTTTCCTTGGAGAGCACAACGCTGGCAGCCCAGCACTGTTGTTATGATGACAATATGCAACTAATTACTAGGGGGAAAGGGGCAGGCACTCCAAACCTGATCAGCGTGGAATTCTCTGCAGAACTCCATTACAAAGTGGACATTTTGCCTTGGATCATATGCAAAGGAGACTGGAGCCGATACAATGAGGCACGGCCCCCTAACAATGGTCAGAAATGTACAGAGAACCCTTCAGATGAAGACTATCACAAGCAGTTTCAGGAAGCAAGGGAATACTGAAGTGAGTTTTCCTCCTCAGACAAGAAAAATGGGGATCGTTTCCCTAGATGGCACAAAACTGCATTGGCTGAAATATCTATTTGAAATGGGGTTGGTCAGTTTTTTTATGAGTGTGTGTATATTTATATATAATACAAGCGTATTTTTTCAGTGTGCGCATGTGTGTAATTTATATGTGCATATCTCTCTCTCACACACACACGCTTCTCTGCATACAACCATGCGTAAAACTTCTCCTGATAGAAGGTTATATAGCAATAAAATACATTTTATTTCAAAAGAAAGAAAAAATCCAAAGGCGGGGGGGGGGAATAGTGTGAATAAATGTATGCTGAATAAAGGCTTGATTCAGATTTTACATCAGTGTAAATCAAAGCAAAGCTATGAGCCTGCTCCCATTAAAGTCAGTAGCAAAACATCTATTGTTTTTCAGTGGTGCAGGATTGGTCCCGAGCTGCAGTGTAAACCTAGAATAAGTGAAATCTGAATCAAGCTCAAAAGGCCCTGATTCAGCCAAGCATTTAAGCATGTAATTAAATCAGTCCCTATTCAGGTAACCACTTAACCACAGGATTAAATCAATTATAGTCAATGGGATTTAAGCATGTGCTTAAAAATAAGCACATATGTTACCTGCTTTGCTGCATGGACCGTTTACTGAATCAGGGCCAAAGAGCCTAAATGATCTTAAAACAGTTTTTATATGTAACTTATTTAATATAAACAGAGCTGTTAAAAGTACCATTTTCTCTGGCGCTGTATTAATGGAAGTATTTAATCATATCTCTAAGAAGAGGGGAGGATTGTTGGGAGGGGGAGAGATTAATTATTAGTGGGAAAAACAGGTAGATGTGCTGAAGATCAGTAAACCAATGCCAATGTTAACCATTCCCAGCTGATGCGCCCACTGCCCTCTGTTCACTCAGGTGTTAGCTGAACATATGTGGCGGGGATTCCCGGGGCAGGTACCATGTTCTTTTGAGCTACAGCGACACCCAAAGAGTGCACCTAAGGCCTTGCCCCTGCAAAGATTTAAGAATGTGTTTATTTTCTACAACTGTGAGTAGTCAGTGTCTTCAATGGGTCTATGCACAGGCAAAGATTCACAGCTGCTGTGAATTGTCCTAGCGTCATGGAGGAGAGGAGAGTCACAACTCACCAGCAGAGTGTACAGAAATAATGTAAAATTAAAAATAAAGCATGTGCACAAGGCTTTGCAGGATCAAAACCTAAGAGGGAAAAATTCACTGAGGCTGAAGAGTGTTGGTAAAAGGAAGTGAATGTTGACAAAAAAAACTAAGAAATCCCAGTCACCTCCTAATTCCTACATGTAATTAGAAGGGTTCTGCTATAAAGGAAGAAGTGCACTTTTTAAAAAGTAGAAACAATATAGACTTTTGAACATTTTCACTGGGATACGATAAGCCACCTTTTTAGTTCTTTTTCCTTTCAACATGTACCATATGATACAGAAAAATCTATTCTTTAAAGAGATTTTTTGGGGGAAAGGGATAATGAATTATAAGTTGTTCTCAATGATTTAAAAAACTTGCATTATTTTTGTAAAGTATTTATTAAATTGTAGTTATAACTCATGTACTGGGTGTTTTTAACAGGCAGTGCTTTGTTAGCTGGAAGATGATGGCCAGGAATGAGACTGTTGCTAGGCAAATGTTTTACTGGCAAGATCTGAAAAGTGAGTCTATAAATAAAACCACAATTAAACAGCTGGTACCTGTATCCTCATTAAAGAAAAAAATTACAGGGTGGGAAAAGGAATAATAAACACATCAGTTTGTCTTGAGCTAACCTGCCAGCTAAATTTCTCTCAACCACTTGAATTCTAGCCAGTCAGTCATCTATACATACTAAACATGAAACCTCATCCACTGGCATTCAGTTTACTGCATGAGAATTAATCAGATTTTAAAAGGAAAACATCCAGATTTCTTAGCTTCTCAGATGCCAGCTGATAGTGATAAAACTAAGATAAACTGGTGACCATGTCCCTCTTTTCAGGATTTGTCCCTTTGATTGTTATAGAAACCAGTTTTTGTAAACCCTTGCAGGCCTGGTTATGTAAAGGAGCCTTTAGCCAGCTGAACCAGAAAAATTAACAGCAGACAGGTAAACCTTTAGGAACCTTGAAGATCACCCATTTCAAAGGGAGAGAGTGTCTTTAAAATTGGCCAGTATTTTGCCAGCTAGTTTCCTTGAAAATGGGGAATGGTATGTAATGAGCAATTTCTAACAGCATGGCATAGACCTATCATCTCTGGGAGAGAAACATGTCAGGCAGCCACAGATTAATCATATTTTTCAGATTTGTAGAACTATTGAGAGGTTTTAATAATACACCATTAACATTCAACAACACAACAAATAAACTGGGGGAAATGTAAACTATAATAAATGAAGTGACACAAAACCTGTCAAATTCCACTACTAAACATTTTGGCATCCCATTCCAAATGGTTTCAGGATCAGTAAACTTTTCCTAGCACAGATTTCAGAGTAGAGATAAGGAGGAAAGAAATCTCAATTGGTGCAGTCAATTGTCTTTAAAAAAAAAAAAAAGTAAAATAAAAATTGGTGCTATTGCATATGAAAATTACAACCCATTAGGTTTTGTATCTTTGTATTCAATGACTGTTAAAGTTCATCATCTCCTTGCTATACCTCCTTGGCATAACACACTGGAGGTCAACCAGGCATGGAGTTGGCTCACTTGCTTTAATTAAGCAAATAAAGAAATGAAGAGATCAAGGCCCTGACCTGCTAAACACAATATAACCAAGTATGATGAGATCTTATAATGTAGTTTAGAGTAGCCAATGTCAAGCGTATAAAACAAAGCGAAATGTAGAGGGACTTAAAGCATACTTAACTACCACTGCCTCTCCAAACAATATTTTGAAAAGATTTGTGACATGCGCCAAGAGATTCTTTTTCCCAGAAGGAATTTTATGACTGGGACTATAGTAAATTTATGTAAGGCTCCAGTGCTCACTCTGTCCTCCCTTATGAGTTCCCCAATAAATAACCATTAATTTTTTCTTTTCCATTAATGGTTCTGGTTCTATGTTGCATCAACAGCTGTTAAATGATGAGATTATGTAGTGATGTTAAGACATTGAGGTTATGGGCAATATGGTTAAAAAAGCTACTCCTAACATTCTTATTAGCTGCTTCTGCCTACTTCTCCATGTGTGACAGATGATTTGCATTGTCTGTGGAATGCAGCACTTGATACAAACCACTATTGTAAAGTGCTCTGCGATCTACTGATGAAAAGCCCAAGTATTTATGTACAAGAGGCCCAGGTATTAATTTATTAGTAAAAGCTATTTAGCTTAGGCAGCTTCTTGCTCCTGTATACCATTTCCACTAAGATTAGTGACAGTGACTTGTAAAGACTAGCCACAACATGTAGCACTTCCCTCTTGCCATTTAATTATAAGCCAAACGTTAATTTAGCTTGATACCTCTGTGCTCCACACCTCTGCAAATAGAAGATCACCTAGGTATGTCAGATGCTTTATGTTAGGCACCCGGATTTCTACATTTTGTTCTAGGCGATTTATCTGAATTTACGAGATACCCATGAAAAGACCAGGAATAGAATTCAGGTCTCCTGGCATCAAGCACATTACTCACAAGACCATCCTCTCACCCACAGCTGTGAAGGAGGTAGAAATGTAGCGCCTCCTCCCACTCCTCACAAATCCAGCAAGCCTCTTTGCAAATCTACTAACTCACTTTTGAAAATGGAACGCTGGCATTTTTGAAAATGGTACCTAAGAGCCTTTTGGCACAGTATACAGAGATGTTAGGGAGATCCTACATGGACCAACTCATAGATTATATTGCTAAAAGGAGGACCAGGTTTACACCAGATGCACCCCTAGACACGACATCTTCGGTTCTCCCTCTGGCTCGCATGCACGCACGCGCATCCCCTGTCTATAGCTGGGCTTTGTGTTTTCCATGGGGGAGAGGGGTTGGGGCGTCTGGCTTGGCCAGCTTCAGGCAAGGAGAATATGGTCATTCCTGCACTGCAGCCTGGCCAGGGTATCAGGGAGAAGAAGAGGAGTGGGGAGGAGGAGGTACAAGAGTAGGAGGAGGGGCCAGACTTCTGGGGCTTGTGCAAGGCCCCATAATTGGCCAGGACTCTGGGAACAGGCCCCTATTGGCCTGTGGAAGAATCCGCCAATGTTTAGGCGTCCCTAGACTGCTGGCACATCCCTGGGTATGTGGCTACTGTGCCTAACTGGAAATAGGCCAGAGAACATCCCCAAATTAATTCCTGTTTGAACTAAACCACACCTTGAAGAATAAACATCCAGTCTTGGTTAAAACTGTTCCATATTGGAGAAATCCCCGCAACCCTTGGGCAAGTGTTTAATTCCAGGCAACCTGTCAGGTCATTGATCTCAGCGGCTGTTGCCCAAGCAAGAGAGGACATACTGTATTTACTGACTAAAGGACATTAACGTGCACCCAGAACATTTTGATTTAAGTTGATGACACTAATGAAAAGTTACAAACTAGATCTCTATTAGCCACCCCTGAAAACCATTAATATCCATAGAAAGTGCTCTCTAGGGGTATGTCTGCACTTAGAGCTGAATTCGAATTGTCATCAATTCAAATTCTATTAAGTGCATGGATACACTGGCTTTTCTCAATTCAAACTGAGGAACTCCTCAGTTCAAATTTGTGAAAGCTGACTTCAAATTGGTCAAACCTCATTTGACTTCAAAGTCAGGGTCAGTTCGATCTGAGTAACTTGAATTGACCCAGTGTGGCCATATCAATTCATGTCAACTCACTGTTCGTTCAAATTAGCCACAGCTTGATTTTTCCCTATACAATGGCACCCCTACTTAATTCGAACTAGCAAGGCCTGTTCATGGACATGCCAATTCGAATGGGGTTTTCTAGTGTGGCCATGTCAATTCGAATTGACTGAATTCAAATTAATAATTATTAGTTCAAATTGACTAATTCAAATTCAGTAACTCGAATCAAAACTCCAAGTGTAGACATAGCCTAGTTGAGTATTCAGGCAGCCATCTGATGCACACAAACCTCAGAAAACTGCACATGCTGGCTAGGCATCAGCCCTACCAAGACATTGGCCTAGTGCAGAAGTCCACGGAAACAGCTCCAAGCTCAGAACTGCAGACGCTTGTGTAAATGAGCTCACTGCCTCCTGTGTGCAACATGCCCCGGACAGCGGCTAGCCCCACAGTAGGACTGTGCTGAGGTCACAGCAGCGATAGGCCTGAAAATAAAGCCTTCCTGCCAGGCAAGAAGCACTGAGGGCAGAGTTACTAGGCCACAGCCCAGTTTTGCTTTTATATTGTTCTTAAATGGTAAAAGAACAGTTTAGGCCTCTTCCAAGTCTACTGGAATGGCAATAACACACTTCCCAAACCAAATCCCCAGAGATGGCTGACATTTCTCTAATCCTCCTGCAGAACTGGTGTAGGCTCCTTCCCAACCACAGAACTGTGAGAAGACATCTCATCAAAAGCCCTTCGAGTCTCTGTCTATGTGTCAATGCAGAGCTAGGTGCCAAGGAAAGACCTGAGGCTTCATGGCCTTTAAAAGTTCTTCCCTGCCTGCCTGAAATCAGCAACCCACCACCCAATGCCATGCCCTGGAGCTCAGCTGTGATGCCTCCATGACCGTTCTGGCCGGGGCTTCCATGCAGCAGGTACCTCCCTCAGAGAGAGGTCATTTGTTCAAATTTCGGCTGGCTAGGACACTTACAAGACCCCAGCTCCTACAAGGGTTAGCTGCAAGCACAAAGCAAGAGTCTCATGCCTTTGGTCAGTACAGTTATCTCAGGAGTCTTCAACAGCAAGCATATGGCACACCTCGGTAATCTTTTTTAAAGAAGTTGTTGAAGGTATTCTTTAACATAATTGCTCTCTCTCGTATGTGTGTGCGCATGCATGTGTGCTTTACACACACACATACACACACACACACAAATAGGGAGCCAGAAAGGGAAAGCAGAGGAGAAAGTGCAGTAGTTTGTGTTGAAATGAGAAGACATTTCCAGCAAGCCACTGAGAACACACATTGGTGCCTGGTTTCATGTCATTTTTGCGAAAACTGATGGAGCACGTGCTTTCTCCAATTTTTTTCCTCCATCAGCAATTTGCAGTAGAAAAGCATGGGGCAGTTTCCATTTTGCACCCACAGTTTCAGACAAATTAAGGGGTGGACTAATTACTGGTTTTACATATACCTGCGTATTTATATTTGTCTGTGCATATGTATTTGTAAATAAGAGCAGGAAATCCTCTAGCCATTATTTTAGATCAGCCTCAGATATTACCATGGTTTACAGCATGAAGTTTCTCTGGAAGCAAAGCTACACGGCACCCATGGCCTGTTGGACTGCACAGAGGGGTGACAGTTTGATAAGCAAGCTGTTGTAGCGCTCCGTGAAGGGATGTGGCAAGCGGAGCATGCAACAGCTATGTTTTTTTACTTTAATGCTAAAAACAACAATATTCTCAGTAGCAGATTTATTTGTTTTCCCTGCAGCCGCATCGGTAAAGCCACACATGCATTTTCTGACTTTGCTGATTTTCTATCCGTTCAGGGAATTATGAATTTTTCTTGTATTTGTGCTCTACCTTAAAAAGAAAAGAAAAGAAAAAAGCCTTTAACACACAGAGAAGCTTTTCATTCCTTGAACACACAATATAGGAGTCAAAATGTCATATTTCACAAGGGATAGCAATGTTAAATCAACTCAATCAGCCAAACCTAACAGGACAAGGGGTGGGTGGCTCAGGTTTTTAAAGGAGTGATTTGATGGTATTTCCCTTTTAAAACAAAGCAAATAATGTTTCATGTGTTAAATATTAGAGTCACTATTTATTACAGGACTAATTTTGATACTCTTATCCATGTTGGCCAATACCTTTCTCCATGAGTTGCCCGATGGACTTCATTGTCTGCTTCTGGAGAGTCCCTGTGTTGGCTTTGCAATAAACCCCAAGGAAATGGCAGACCATTGTGCTGCCCCTGGAACAAACAGGAAGGCAGATTGTGACTCCTGGTTTTTAACTCCTTTCAGAAAAAGGTGATAGAAAGTTCCCTCTCCTAGTCCTCCTGTACTTTGTGCTGTGTCTCCCCCAGCATGTGTCTCCAAGTCACTGGCAAGCCAAGGTTTTACCCATTACTCATCCTATTCCACTTTCCTCTCCTTTCTGCCCTGCTACAAGTGACCCAAGCAGCAGAAGGAAACAACTAAAGGGCCACTCCGCCACCAGACAAACTGTCACAATCTGGCCTGGAATAAGGTCCTACCCCGCATGCATCTGGACAGCCAAAGTTGGTCTAAATTGGAGCGATGAGTTCTTTTTGTTTTTTTTACCTTGCAAATTAACTAGGTCAAAAGAAACGCAGAGTTCCAGCCCCCAAATATACACCTTGGAAACACACAACTCAAACTACTGGGTGAAGTTGTCAAAGCTGCAGTATAAAACCAGATTGTGTATTAGAGTCCCTGACCTCAGTCCAGCAGTACCATGCCTCCTCCACTGTTGCCCGATTTTAGGTGAGAGACATCTCGCCTCTTTGTGCTTGGTGGCACAACAATTTCTCTCACTGGTGAAGCACTCAGGTAAATGATGAGTTTAGTCCTCTTCCCTGGGACAGGTAGGAAGCACTGGAAGGACTGCCTCAGGGCTGTTATAATAGATATTTCAGATTATATGCAAGTGCATGGCACAAAATTATCTCCCCCTATGGAATACATGATTCAAACATGTGGCCAATGTTCTGCCTACTGAAACAAGAGCCGAAGACGGGAACTGCCAAATGCGGTTGTATAGCTAAGAAGCCGGACACGTGGGTGGGTAAGGGCATAGTCCTGTTTCAGCGATGGGTGCTCCTGGAAATCTCATGCCATGTGAGATGGTTGCCCTTCAGGCTGCTTGCCAAAGAGCAGCAGAGCACCGGCCGGAGCAGATCACCCAGCTGCTGTTATGATAGAACAGGGCTGCCTCCCTCTTTGACTCTTGGCAGCTGCCTCCTTATGGGATTCAGTAGGAATAAACCAGTGTCCAAATTCCTCTCTCACCTTCAAGTTGTAGGCGACAATGGCAGAATTTGGCTCTAAGTTAACTAGCAGGTGTTTTGCCGCCTCTGACTTCAGAACAGCACCTGTCACAAGAGTCGTAGCATGCAGTTTCCTCTCCATCAGCCATGCAGCTTCCATTCATTGCAACCCTTCAGCTGAAGCGGCACATTTTATATGTTTGAATAACATCAGAAGCCTGAATGTTTACATTGCATGTCTGTTGGCCCCCTATTCATCTAAACACACATCTGTTGGCCCTCTGTTCATCTAAAGACACATGCCAGGCTTTTCTCATTGGGAAATGTTCTTAAAATAGAATCCATTGGTTGCATCAAAAGAGCTAATAAGCAACGCAACCGTGTCTTCAGAGTTTTGCCCTTTTCTCGCTCTCCCCTCTATGTTTGTCTGGCTAGTTAGAGTGGATCCATGTCACAGTAAGTCCCTGCCATTGCTAGGGATCCATACTGTAATCATGGTGAAAACCCAGGGTGACCAGCATTTCACGAATAAGAAAGGAGAAAACATAACAGGAGGCAAGACTACTCACCCAAGCAGAAGGATGTGATCATGCAGCTCATGTCAAAATGGCCACTTTTGGCCTTGCCCAAATGTAAAGGATCAGCCCTGGACAGGTATCCTGTGACAGAATAACCTTACAGTCAGGGGTGTGCACAAGGGAGAGCAAGTCAAGACGATGACAAGGGAGTGGGAGAGTGAGCACTTCCCAGCCCTTGATAAGCCAGGTTGCAAAATGTGCTTCTCCAAATGGATCAAATTTAAATTCCTGCACATGTGCCTGATCATAGGGAAGGATATCAGTAGGAATCAAGTCAGTATCATGAATGGTGCCCTTAGAAAATGAGTTTCTGTGTATACCTTGGCTAGATTAAGGCACATCCCCTTCACAAGGTTTTGATATGGATCCCTCAGCATCATCAGCCCTCCTTGGTAAGAAAAAGCCATGTTCTCACATGGCCTGACTGCAAGCATATTTCCCAGCTGGTTAGTTATGAAATGAGGGAAGATCCTACAGAGAGGGGCAGCCAATAAGCAAACAGGCAGCAAAAGACACCTAAACTTTGTGACAGCGTACAAAGAAATCAAAATGGTGTTTTAATCCCTGTCTGCATCACAGCTCTTTATTATGTTTGCTAGTGGCACGAGCTAACATTTGGCTAATAACTGGCAACCAGCCATGTTTTTCTCCTACCTGCACAGGGCACAGTAGCATGGTTATCTCCTGTAATGTATTTATAACACATATGTAAATTTGTGCATTAGACCCACTGCCCCAAATGTGCCTGTGTAATTGGTTTGGTCAGTCAAAGTTGCTGGTGCTATTTTGCATGTGTGCTCTGTGATTGCTATATCCCTACTGAACCTCTATGAACAGGTTATCCCCTTTCCCCAGAATGCACAGACAGGCCGCTTGGGCACTTGTGGATGCATGTGCTGATTTGACACACGTGAAGAAAGTGTTGCAAGCGTGCAACTTCTTTCTGTTGTAACTGAGTTGGAGACCTGGCTAGTAATACACAGCTCTAACTGCATGGGCAGTTCAGTGATTCCCTTTCTTCAGCCTAACTAAAGGATAGTATCATGCTTTCCACTAGGATCATGGGAAACAGCAAACTGGGGGCAGACAGACAGGAAGGAGAGTGTGTTGATGACTTTCGCACCAGGTCCAATGAATGGGATCTGAAGCTAGACAAAGTCAACTGGAAATGAAGTGCCAATTTTTGACAGTAAGTGTAATTCCCTGGTTCAACTTATCTCCAACTCTTGTAGCCTAAGTCAAGACCTGATTTTTTTTGAAAAAATGAGCTACAGCTCAAAGAGAATTATGGATCGATACAGAAATTGCTGGGTGAGGCTCTTTAACATGCAGGAAGTCAGACTCAATAATCAAAATTGTCCCTTCTGGCCTTAAGATTCATAAGCAGAGATGTCAGTGAATACTATGTCTGATGCAGACTGTGGCAGAAACTGAAGGAGAACACAGCCTCTGTTAAAATGGGCCCCTTGTACACTGCCACTGCTACACCCATATCGCCAATGGACTGCCTTTCTTAAAATTTCCCACCATTACTACTATATGCTAGGTGCTCTCCAAATGTAGGGCAACTCTTACTCCAAGGAGCTCACGATCTAGTGGTAAAAATCAGGGAAGGAGAACTTGAATGCAATTTATATACAGCTCAATTAAGATTCACTCTCAGCAGCATGGTAGTTGTGGGTCTTTAAGAAGGAATTTAGTGTAGCCAGGGGCACACAGGTATTGCCCATGTTGGACATTTGTAAGAGTGCTGGTGCCAGTGACCAGCATTTTAACTACCATGTTGTCTAACCTCTAAAAGCTGCCAAAAGCTGTTGATAGCATCTTTACAGAAACAATCCCATGGCTGCTACTTCCAAAGGTGCTGCAAGTGTGGACAATTTTAACACAAAGCCTCATGCAGACAAAGCCAAAGGAGTGCTATATGTAAGTAGCTGGGACTTTGCCTTTTTGTTTCATCCAAAAGACATCATCCCACCACGGCAGTGGGGGATTGCTTCAGTGCAATGCAGCTGCCATCTACCAGACTACCATCACCACTTCTATGAAGCCTTCACACCCGACTAGTCACAGAGTTTGGGCTGCTTAACTTAGAAAATTTGAAAGAATTAGAGCATGGCTCATTGTGGCTGGCAACTGTCACTTCACCTCTGTGATATAACTCAAGAGCCATCACTTACTACATCCTTTAGAGCACCTGGCTGGAAGTGATCTCTGCCCCACAGCCTGAAAGAGATAGACTCTCAAGAGTCAGTCTCTCATTTGGTAAGCCGCAGTAAAGGGGGCCAAGTTAATTACTCCCTTTTTTCTCTTCTTTGGTGCCTGGACAAAGACTCTTGCCATTTCCTCACAGAGCACAAGCAAATGGGAGGAAAAAAGCCACAAAAAGCAGTTCTGCATGAAGAGGGCACAGCTTCAGCTATATCTACCAAAAGAATGGGAAGAGCTGATCTTTATCCAGAGACACAACAGATACAGGAAGCCAAACAGTTTCAACCATGATTTTTTTTTATCACTGTGTCCAATTAAGAACTCATCTGTGTGAGACGTACAATCCAGACACGCACACCTCTCTCTTTCCAACCTCCTCTTCTAAGACTTGGATGCATCTGCCCCCTCTTTCACATTCCACCCTGAGTGAGATACTGTCATCAAGTTGCCATCCTCCCAGGAAGAAATTATTTAAAATCCACAATGGTGCAAGAGCACAGGGTGCCACACTATATTTATTGTATGTTACTCAGTGAAAAGGGGATATTTTTATGGATATACACCTTTGTTGATCTCAGTTTCTTGAGCACTTTTTCTTTTGAATGCTGTAAGATGAAAAGGAATGGATTGGACTTGAAGATAATGACAGAAATTCAAATGTGTGAGACTTTATTGCATTTTGTAGGAAAGGGGACCCTGTTCCAACTCAATACATCAAGTTAGAGGTCTTCATTCTTTTCTTTGGGCAATTACTTTCTTTACTAACATTTCCCATCTATAGAAATAAGATGTGTAACAGACTGACATGGCAACTCCAAAACAGTAATTTGCAAATGCCTTTAGCACCCAGATTTCTCCTGTTCTGTGAGCTGTAAAGAACAACTTGCATATAAAGCACAGACCAGGTCCCTCACCGACTGAATATCATAGAAAAGCTCTTGTCTTCAGCTAGAGTAGGACTGGATCCAATATGTTGTTTTGGGGAAATACTCCTACCACACAGCAACAAGCAAACTTTTTCCATTCTCCTCTCTTTTTGGCATGGAACAAGAGCAGCTTGTAAATTGTTTCCAGGGATTTCAAGTCAATTTCAGGGAAACAAGGGAACAAATCCATCAGCAAGCATTGTGTCAACTGTGTCAAAGGAAAGCAGCTGTGAGACTGAAATAAAAGTTCTAAAAGTGAGCTAGAAATCTTCCTTTTTGTCATGGTTGTACTGTGTTCTAGATTAATTTTCCATAAATTACAACACACAATAAGAGAGAACTCTGATGTCCCTTTTTTGCAATAATAATTTACTCTCATATAGGAGTAGCCTTTCAGATGCCTCACAGAAGTTCACAACTGTTTATGAATCAAGCTTTGCAATGTCTCTTTCAAGTAGCTGTTTTATGGATGAGGTCATGAGGTTGTTAGATTTGCCTATGGTTAGATAAGAGCTGCTAATGTAAGCCATAAAATATAGCTCTGATATCCCAACTCCCAAATCGTGCATTGACCCCAAGACTATCCTTCCCTCTATGCAGCACATATACAAACTTCTCCCTTTACGTTGCACTGGTGCTCTTAGTCACGTTACCCATACTTGTTCTATGTTTGTCCTAGAGTCTATGTTTGTTGTTCTTTATTACAGTATAAAAAGAAGCAATTTTTTTAAAGCAAGCAAATTGCTAAATTACCTATTAATCTTATAAACAGAGAAAATGCAGTTAAAGAGCTGGGATATTCTTTTGAAGAAACATTTTGTATAGGGGTTCTAGAATGGATCTGATTCCACAATTTCTTACTGTAGGTCGCATAGGCACGGAGACTGTCGTGTCCTTTAGTGGTCCCAGCAGTGTCTCTCTGGGGCTAACTGGGAGGTCATTGTGGGGAAACTGGCATTACTATTGAGTATAGTATGCATAAACAAAGAACTTCAGCAAGTGATTAGGTCAGTGGTTCCCAACCTTTTCAGTAACACAACATACTTCAATGAGACAAACAGTTCCAAGGCACACCCATTTTTTCAGTTGAATGGATTGCTCATAAACATCACATTTACTGGCATTTACTATGGTTATGGTCTTACTAGAGAGGTCTGCAACATAGTGCATACAACAAGCTAAAGAAGACTCAAATGCATTAATGTTTCAATTCCATCCGAAAAAAATAGGTCATCTCACTTTGCCTTTTGGCCACCTGCATTTAGAATGTTCACATTTTAGAGTCAAAAGACCAATACCTCACTTTTATTTTGATGATTTATTTTCATGAGTTTTATGAGCTGTAAATTTTGTTGGATGGAATATTGTTTAAAATGAAACAAATGTTGGTTTAATACTGATTTTCATGACCTTTATACAAAATTTCACAACACACCTGGACAGTTCTCATGGCACAGCCAGTTGAAAACCACTCCCTTAGAGACTCAGTGTTTCTGATTTCCATGAAATGCCTGTTTTTTTAGGTAATATTTAAACCAACCCCCCAGATCATGCGTTCTTTATTATGATCAATTGGGAATGGAAGTTTTCTTCCCTAAAGTGCTCATTAACAATACTCTGTCAAAGCAAATCACGCGCCTGACTGGAAAAATAGGAGTAAGGCCTTTTAAAAAATTCCATCCACAAACCAAGATAGGCTCACTTGTGAAAGGCAACATCAGATGTGCAGATCTTTAAACTGTGCAGATCTTTAAATTATGGTTAGCATCCTCCCTTATTCTCTGTACAATGAAACAGCTAACTTTTGACCTGGCTATGACCCAACTTCAGAATTAACATCCGAATTAAATGAATGCGAGCATTTCATACCACCTTCAGAGCTGGTGTTTCAATCCGTCTCCAGACGCAGGTAGACATCTCCCCATTTACATTCTGAAGGTTTTGTTTATATCTGTAAAGTCTACTTCTCATTTTTTTTCTTTCTAGGATAGTTTAGTTTCTGTATCACAAGACCGCAGCCACCAGAGAAGACAACCAAGTCACCACAACGGAGTCCAAATTGAGCTTTAGCTCAATGAACTGTCCTCCATTTCCTTTCCCAACCATTTTAGCATGCAACCTCTGCAAATCCAAACTTTTCCTATTATTTCCAGGGCTTTTCTGGATTATTCAGTGCGAGTTAGAAGAGGTTGCCAGTGTAACACTGACCATTAACACTGAAGACTGGATGGGAAGCATAAGTATCTCCTCTTACGTAGAAGATCTGGGCCTCTGGAACATTTAATTATTATGATACACTGAAAAACACCTGATGGGATGCTAGTAAAATGGCTGTAATGATCTAATTCAGTGGTTCTTAACCACTGTGTTGGGACACATTACTGTGTCACCACGCAGTGGCAAGTGTGTCAAGGAAAGCCAGGGAGATGGCTGGATTTGGCAGTGGGCTAGGAGTCTTTGTCAAAGTTCAGGTCTGTGACCCAGTGGGACTGTGCCTCTGGCAGAGGAGATGTGGAGGAAGGGGGGGAGGAAGGTGGCTGCCTCTCTGTTGTAAGATAGTATCAGCCTTCCGTAAAGAGCACTGAGACAAACAAGAATGTGAGTCATAAAGGATTAACAACAAGGTGCTAATTCTTGTTCAAAAAATCTCTGTGCCTCCTCTGAGAGTCAGTATCTCTTTGGGCTTCTCTCATTCATATGAAAAGGACTGAGGTCACTGGCAAGCAACCTTTGTGCTTTTTATCAATAGACCCAATGATGAAAAGAAAAAACTTTGAACACCCTCCCTTCTTCCACCATTTCTGTGATCTGTGATTGCAGTTACTTTTGCAAATTAGGACTTGTCTCTCTTTTCAGTGGGTTGAGAATTCCCTTGATTGCAACAAAAAATACAACATTGATTTTAATAAAAACTCTTTCAAGAGATTTTTTGACTGATAATTAAAAAGACAAGAGAAAAGCAACTGGTCTAGTAGGATTTGCTGTTACTGCATGACCTGATCCCATGTTTTACACTCCTTTGGATTTATTTTCATTCCATTCTGTAAGTTCTCCCATCTTCAAAGCATCTGGCAAAGTGGGATTTTCTTCCACAAAAGCTCACGTGAAAAATAAATCTGTTAGTCTTTAAGTGCCACAGGACTCCTTGTGGCTCTTGTTTGTTTATGTGTTTGCTGGAGTAGACTAACACGGCTGCCCTTTTGGAACTTGTTCTAGTAGGAGCCTTTGTTACAAAGTGTGGTATTTTTTCTACAATTAGAAAACCTAAGTAATAGAATAAAATCCAACTAAGGGATGTATCTGCTGGAAGGAGAAGTTATAATAAGGTCCCAGTCTGAAGGGGAGTGGATAGCCCCATTGTGTTGCTGCCTTATGCACACTGACAGTGACAGGGGTCACCAGACCAAGCAGAGAGGGCCAGCACCCCTTCAGTCACAATACTGTGGACATCTGTGTGTTCATGGAGACTATGCAGACTCAGGGAGCTGATGAAGAGCAGAGGTGAAAGTGAAACCCAGCAGGGCTGCTTCAGTTCCTGCGATTTGGCAGCAGAGAAGGGAGCAAGACCTGGAGGGACTTGGACAGGCTCAGCAGCAGACAGGATCTTCCATGACCTTTCGTTCCAGCCTGGCATTGGCTAGGGTTACCAGATGTCAGGCAAAAGGAGGACATGACCTCCTTTTTACCTTCATGTCCTCTGTCTGGAAGGCATTTTAAAATACGTGCTTTTGGCTGGCTTTTTACTTATGGGGTAAAGTATTCTGGAATGCCATGGAATACCTTATTTTCAGCAGTAAGTGTTCCAGGGCCCCCTAAAAACAGAAGAATATGACATTAATACTACATTTTCTCCATGTGTCCTCCAACACCCTCCTTCTCGTACTTCCCTGTCCTCCCTTCCAGGCTTTGGTATCTGGTAGTCTTCGCATTGGCTCTCTCCGCCTTCCCCTGCCTCAGAACTTCCATCTCATTTCTCCAGCCAGTCACCCCCCATCTGCAGGGAGCTCCCCCACGCACACTCCAGGCTACTACATGCAATTTTAGAGACTTGACATACTTCCTGATTTGAGACAGGCATATGGCATGTGGGATCATCCTCTGCATCTTCCCTGTAGGTGATCTCAAATTAGATGTGTAGACGAAAGCAACAGAAGCCTCAAGAGAAAGGATGAAAACCATGAGGAATTCCCACCTCTGCCCCACCCCCTGCAGCCATGGTCACTGTTCAATTTTCTGGCAGCAGCCATTTTTTTTCAGTGGAGAGTCACCACATGGCAGAGGGGTCCGGAGCGGGGTCCCAAGGAAAAAAAGTATGACAACCACTGGTCTAGTGTGTCCTCTAAAGTTGCAGTATGCAACCAAGTGTGTCACAACCAAACAAAAGGTTAAGAACCAATGATCTAACTGATTCTGTTGCTGTGAAATCAGACCACAATTTCACTGAGCAAGACACCAGCTCTAAAAACTACAAAATAGAAGACAGTAATTGCACATAGTACTGTGACAGCCAGTGTGTAAATCCACAGAGCACACCATCCCCAGAACACTCATTAACTTTCAGAATTCTACTGCTCTACTCTTCTCCAAACCTGTCTTAGTTCCTACAGACACTGCTGACTGCATTTTTTATTTTCCTTTTGAGCTTCTCACAGTAGCTTTAAAAAGCTTCAAACACCTACAAAACATAGTTGGGCCTCTTCCAAAAAGAAAGTTCTGTGATGTCCTCCACAACTGACACAATTAATTAAACTCTGTTTTCACTTTAGCATAGGACTGGAATCACTCCATTAACACCAACAGAGTTACACATGTGTAAAAGACCATAATTTGGCAACAATACTTTTGAGTGTTTATTTTAATTATAACTTTGATAGTTTATGGATTGCTGCTGTAAGGGAGCTAAGGTAAATAAATCTAACCCATTTGTATTTTTTTGGATCAGTCCAATAGATGCAGTAGTAAACTCTGTAATTTGATAAGATTAGGGAGCCTTTGAGACATTGAAGTATCTGAACACACGACAATCTGGCATGTGATCAGCTTGCTTTAGCACTGCAGATTCTTCTAGGGACAAGAAAGATTTCAGTGTGACTGGAAAGTCATTGTTGATGAAATAACACATCTCCCAAGGTTGCTTTTTTTAGAATTTGTGCATGCTCATCATATGTGCCTTCAGACATGATTTTCATGCCGTTTTCAGAAATCTATCTGGGGATTTGGGAACAAAACAAACAAATAAGAGCATTAGGACAACATAACTGACAACTATTGAGAGTAATTTCTTTGAGGAAGCAAAATAGCTCATTCATTTGTGGGGAAAAGTGTTAGGAAAATGATTCTGTCTCCCAGTGAATGCTCTAACATTGTTGAGCCCTTCAGATAATATAAAATACATCACAATATTTCTTTGTACTCATACATACTGTGACTCTTCCTCAAAAGACGGATCTCACACTCATTTCACATGCAAAAATTCCATGCATTATCAATAATAGGTCAGAGTATAAAATGACCACTCAGTATACAATAAGTTTTGTTGTTACAGCAGTCTGCAGTGTTCATTGAAAGCCAGATTTTGAAACTGCTCTACTTTTTGAATACACAAGCTGATGGAAAAACAGGTGAATGTAAACAGATTTTTCTTAAAGTCACTTATAACTTTTTACTGCACCCCCATCTGTTTTACTGACCAGAGCACTATGAATGCACTGGCTGCTCTAAATTCTGCAGTCCTATAAATAGGAAGACACTTATGTGGTGTATGAGCTGGCAAATGACTTTTAGGGAGGACAAGTCCTCCCAATTTGCACTTCAAACAATAAAGTTAAAATGGAACAGAACAAGACAGACAACATATTCATCAAAACATATATCACTTGAAATAATAATTTGTTACAGAGAGGCAGTCAACATCTGCTATAACCCTAGGCATCCCTGTAGTCATACCCTACATGTGATGGCAACAATACTTATACAAAATAAGGCCTATGAGGTGTCATTTAAAAGCTAAAAAAAAAGCAAGGAGTCCTGTGGCACTTAAAGAATAGTTCCACAGGACTCCTTTTTTTGCTGTAGTAGACTAACACGGCTGCCCCTTCAGAATTTAAAAGCTAGTAATACACTGATCAATTATGTCATTATGAAATGTGTGTGCCAGTCTTGTACATGCAATTAAGGATGCTCCCTGATATTGTGTTTTAGTGTCTGTGACTAAAACGTGTTTAAACCAGGCACATCAGGAGAGCTGATAAAAATGTTTTCTCAGGACGAAGGAAAGAGGCCAACACATCAGATCAAGTGTGGGCCAAATTCAATGTAATTGTATTAGACATTGCAGGAAGAGAATATTGACATTACTAAATTGCAGCAGGAAACATCATATTGCCACACATGCCAGAAAAGACCTTAATCAAGATGGAGACTGGTGACCGAATCCCAGGAAATCAATCTGACACTTGAAACAAAGGCAGACTTTAAGATACAAGGACACAAACACAGACTCTGGATCATTTCTTTATCCCAGGAGACAAGGTAAATCAAGACGTTGGACTCTGTAGATCCTCTATGGATAAAGCATATATTTACTTCTGTTTGTTTGTAATCATTCCCATCTTTATTCCTTTGACTTGATATCCTTTAACCCAGGGGTTCTCAAGTCTTTTACTGTAGGGAGGGTTCTCAACCATGTCACAACCATGCATGTCACAAGGATGACCCCCATCCCCATTCCAAAGTTGCTGCTGCTGAGGCAGGCAGTTTCAATGGTAGCTTAAATGAAAGTGACCCTGGATGCCAAGAAAAGACTGCCACCAAGGGCAACTCTTCAAAGATCACCCCACCACTGCAACAGCTGACTCCTCTTGGACTTCCAGTGGCAGCTTTTAAAGGGGCAGCTGCTACAGCTTGCCCCATCTCTGTAGCTGAATTCACTGCTGAGAGTCTTTTTCAGCAGTGAAAAGTGCTTTTGGTGGAAAGCTGAGTTGCAGTGACACATTCAGCTGCTAAACCACCACGCACTTCTGCATTGCAACACAGCAATTAAGAACCACTGCTTTAACCTATGCTCTTCAGTTGATTAACTTGTTTTACTTTTACTATCAACCAGCTCAGTGCTGAACTTGAAGGGAATGGTGCATTTACCCAGACTAAGTTAATGAACTCTAACATAGTGACTCTTCAGGAGAACAGTGAATTTAATATCTCCTATGAACATACAGTGGTAAAAGCTGTGCACTGAAGAGAAAATTGTTGAGGAGCATGAGAGCTGGAGTTCACTGATTTAGTTGCTAGAGATGGTCTGGGCTAAGAGAGCCATGAGGCATTTGCTGGTAAGGAAAACAGATTCACATGGCAGCAAATGGACGCACAGTATAACCTCCAGCAAAGCTCTCTTGCTGAGGCAGAAAGGTAACATCATGACTTACAGCTCTGGGTGTCCAGAGCAGCATTGTTACAGGAATGGTGCACAGGAATTGCTTGGGTTTCTGGGTAACAAGAGTAGATGGACTGCTCTATCACAGGCCACACACGCTAATGACACCAAGCACATTGGTGATTTCACATTGCCTTGGTAACATCAATGCATACTTGGAAATCGAGAACACTCAGAAGGCCAGAACCACAAGCGATGTGGATCGGTGATGCTTCATTGGAATCAGCTGAATTATATGGGCTGGTGATCTGGTCCTAGAACTTCCCATTTCAAAGGCTGATTAAAATCAACCCTTCACCCTCAGCATTTAGCATGTGCTAGAGAAGAATCATAAACTATAGAAACAAGGCCCTGAAGAGGAAATCCCCAGCCACAACAAAAAGATCTAGTGCTTCATCTGCCTGCCCTAAAACATTTTAATGAAGAGAGACAGATAGATGGATTTTCCTCACAATGACAACAATAATTATGTTCATTGAAGAAAAATAAGGCAAACAGGAAAATTTGCACTCCTTGCGTGGAAAACAAAATTAATCCATGCCAACTGCATGGAAGACATTTTTCAAGAATAACTCATCTACGCAAAAACATGGTCTCTGTAATACTGCCAAGATCAGTGAGGCCTAGATTATCTGCTGCAAAACTTAGTCTGGAAGCTAAGGAAACATGGTGTGTTCTTCATTTCATCTAATACTTCTATTACAATTAAACCCATTTGAATCATATTAATACTTTATTTCCCCCTACCTGCCCTCCTAATACTTTGCATTTGTATACTACCCTTGTGTCTAAGAACATTTAAAAAAAAAAAGTACATTTATTTTTACTACAGCAGCCTAAGCTGAGATCAAATCCTTATTGTGATAGATGCTGTCACATTGAGAGAGAGTCACTGCCCAGAAAGGCCTACAGTCTAAGGCCTCACACCTATGAACATTTATAAACAACTTTCTCATTTGCAGGTCCATAACTGAGGTGGGGTAACCGGGGCTTTGCCCTGGGCACCGTATCAAGCAGCTCCATTTCACCACTCGATTTGAGGGTGTTTTGTGCTCCTTGCTCTAGGCACGCCCCAGGCACCAAAGTACCTAGTTTTAGCACTGCTCATTTGGAATAGGGCCTAATTGAATCTTCACAATTATAAATCTATTTGTTACAGAAATATCCA
Source organism: Podocnemis expansa (assembly GCA_007922195.1). Lineage (NCBI taxonomy): Eukaryota > Metazoa > Chordata > Testudines > Podocnemididae > Podocnemis > Podocnemis expansa. Next base: position 5,239,612 of record ML682004.1, read on the forward strand.
TTTAAATGTGTGTAAACTAAAGTACAATACCATTAAGTGAATTAGCCATGGATGCACAGCAAGAGTGACAGAGATTAGAAGAACTCTGGAGTCTTAGCTAGCAGACTCTTCACTCTCATCAGACAACTTCATCTTTGTTACCCCTGTTTCTCACACCCTTTAAAAGACTCAAAGAGGAACAAACAGTTGGGAATATTTTCTACCCTCTGGAAAACAGAAAGAAGCAACAAAATAAAATGCCAATGTCCCACATTAACTAGGGAAATGCCTTGAATTTATCCAATTAGGATATGAAAAAGAAAAGATTACAAATTCTTCCCACCTTCCCTGACAACCATAAATTTTTAGAGCAGAGAACATATGGAGACTTACTTGTTGAAGTCACTTCTGCCCTTTCAAAAGGTTTTCTTACCCCTTTTTGTCCATGCACAAAAAACTTCCATGTCTGGAAATTTTCTCAGGATGCCCATTAATTTTTTACAAGAACATTGCATCATTTAAAGGAGAGTGAGATGTCATGTCACTCTTTCATTTGAATTGCTCAAGACCTATAGACACATAGGGCATAGCAAGGGCAGAATAGAGCCCTCAGTGTAAAAGTTAGAACTAAAGACTTTGGTAAATGATCCAGGAGCTGAAGAACACTGGGACATTTGTTTCTTCAGACTGAGCACACCAGTTTGCAGTTCTTAAAACTCCAGAGTGCTGTGTTCACTTCACCACACTCCCCCTGTGAAGCAGAACAGGGCATTCAGCATGGTTCAAGAAGTAAAGACTGAGCAGCGCCAGTCTCTCTATGTAAAAACACTCAACTCCTGCTCAGCCATTAAAATGAATGAAGAGTAAGAGCATTTTGGATAAACATCAGCCAAAAGAAACCTTGGAGGCAGCTAGAAGGCTACTACTTCATACAACATAGCCCACATTTCCAAATACAAATATTACACTTGGCAAGGACTATCCTTTGCTTCATGAGTTATGTTGCTTTTTTTTTCCTTGTTAAGTTTGTGCAAGAGGTATAAATAGCAAGACTTGTATTAAATGAGCTTTTTCATTTTTTGCAAAATATCAGAAGGGTCCCAATCCATGGAATGAATGCATATAATGTGCTTTTGTGCCTTTGTTGCTCTGTCTCTAACAGTACAAAACTCTCTCTGCATCACTGATAGACCAGGTCGAAGGGCCAAACATGAAAAACAGACCTTTTCTTTGTGAAATCCTTTTCAGAAAGCTGTCGGTAGTGCACGCCCGCCTATGGAGACCCCACCCACTTGCCCTTTCCCAGGTTTGGGTTTGGACCAGGAACTGGAGGGGGGAGACCCTACGAATTCCTGGGTCCCAGGAAAGAGAGAGGGTATTGTCGCCCTTGTCAGCAGGGGGGGGTGGTCTTGATTTGGGTAACAGAGGTTTCTGATCCTCTGTGTGTGACCCCAAAAGGGCTTTCTATAAGAGGATAATTGCAAGTGTGAGGAAGGACAAGACAAGTAACAGTCATTTTCCTCTTTATTGACAGTGTGAGGAATTACAGAGAAGAAAATGCTTAAGTATATGACTGTCAGAAGTATTAGTCTATGACAATTCCAAGGTAAAAGCAAAAGATTAGTAAAAAGACTGCATCAAGCTAATACTGGCCAGGTCTATTTCTATTTAGTTCCCTATTTGACTGTGTTTAGTTCCTATCTCCTATTTTATTTCTCTCTCTCTCCTGTTCAGCTTGTTTAGTTTCTATTTTATTTACTCTATATTCTTACCCAGTCCGTGAGAGCCGTGCCTGTTCCCCAAAAGCTGGGTCTTTTGGTTTAGGTTGATGGTAATCTCTTTAAGTCAGCTCCGAAGATCACCCACAGTCAGGTTTTCGGAGGGTGCGCACCGCCCAGCCAAGCAGGGGGCTAGCCTTTTTATTGACGAAAGGGGCTGAACTGTGGAGATGCCAGCATCAAAAAATCACACTTGACCTCCTTTTAGGGTTTATCAGATCACCCCTTCAAGGTCTATCAGATATGCCCTCAACAAAAAATCACACTTGATCTTTTTTTAAGGCGGATGCTTCTCAACCACTAACCGTGTTTCCGCAGTGTTTAGCTGATTTTGCCTTATGTTTCAGTTTGCTGACGTGGTTTCTTTCTTAGGGTGTCTGACTTTCAGCTTACCGGCCTGGTTATTTTGATTAAATATTGTTTAAGACAGGCATTAATCAATTGATTGTTATTTGAGACAGGCAGGTAGAAAGAGACATTTGGAGCATGGTCTAATTTACATGTGCCTTCTGACTTTGGGAAGGAATAATTAGTTGCTATGGTTAATGCACTATGACAGTCTACACTACAGACATCTGCTGGCATAGCTGTCTCTCTGAGGGGTGTACGGTGGTGTGATCCCTGACTGACATAAGCAGGGCCAACAGATGTTTCTAATGCAGACAAGGCATTGCCAGCAAAGGGTGCTGTTACCTGTATAGCATGTTTCACTCACAAGGAGTAGTTTTACTATAGCAGGAAAAACCACAGGTTTTGCTAATATAGCTCTGTCTACATTAGGAGTGCTTTGCTTATATAGTATAGAAGTCTAGCTATTTGATAAACTACTCCTATTGTACTCATGACCTAAGACTCGGAAAAGTGTCATGGAAAGGCTGAATATAAAATAGATGTCTCTGATTTGGTCATTGATTTCTATGGCTCAGATCTGTCAATCGATGCAGGCACCCAGCTGCAGCCCCAATGAAGTAAGCTGAGAACAACACAGGGGGAACAATCCATCCACATGCTACTAGTTACTGGCTCATGACCTGAGACAGCTCCCAAGGAAGTGGAAAGTTTGGACAAGTGAGCTAGACTGATATGGCTCCAAACTCCCTGACAATGGTGTTAATAGCCTAGCCCAACAGGGAGACTGCTAAATGCTACAGCATACCACCTACATCCGGTTAGGGAGATGCTCCCATCCTCTCTGGTGATGAGCTGCTCGCAGTCAAATATGCCACTGTTAACTCTAGATTGGATTATTGAACATAAAACATCAGCTTGGAAAAGAGCAGCTAATGCAGACAGTGACAGCTCATCTGCTCAACAGCACAGGCTCCTTAAAACACATCACACCCGCTTCCTACCAAGCATTAGGTCAAGTGCAAAGTTAAAGTCTTGATCCTTATTTTCAAGTCCCTTAATGGTCATGGCTGAGGCCAGGTATGGCATTGCATCAACTGCTCTACAGCTCAGGAACAATCTCAGGATCTCAGGGTGAAGCTTGTGGGTGTAAGAGATACTCCAGCAGGACTTGGAGAGGCCCAAACCTCACTATCTTGTCATGTCCACTTAATCAAGCTAGCATCTCCTCAAAGCAAATTATTCATGATTCACATTGTAGGAGCGCTTGGGAGCCCAAGTTACAGATCAGGCCCCCACAGAACTTGGTGCCGTATCGACACAAGACAGAGACATCTCCCACCCCAAAGAACTTACAGTCTAAGTAAGAAAGACATGAGATAACAGGTAGAACAGATGGGGGAGCACACGGATACAATGAACCTATCAAGCCCCATATATAAAGATAAAAAAGTATCTTAAATGAAGGGCACTGGGATTTGAACAGGAAACTTTACTTCAATCAATTGATGTATATCACCTAATATATTTGTCCAATTGTATGGAAGAAGTATCCCAAAAGAACAAAACAGTTCTGGCCAAAAACACTATGAGCCAAATTGTAGTCTCATTCATACTGATACAAACCCAGTTACTCCATATTTACACACACGGCAATGGGAGCATGTATGTCTCAGTCCTAAATGGCAGGGCTGTAATATGCAGTGTTTCACCTGATTACTAGAATATGATAGCACATGCATACATATAAGGACAGCAGATGCGACCAGTGACTCCTTGGTGCCAGCAGGCAGATGGCACAGGTGGCACACAGGGTTTTACAGGGATCCACTAGGGTGGGTACCTGAGTACGAATTCACCAAAGGATAACCCTGTGACTTGTGGAAAACTATGTGAAATCTCCACCAAGAGACAGTAGCCCACTAGTCAAGAAGCTTCATGTATGGATAATATTTAAGGAGTTATATGTCTATATTAAAATATATATTTTTAAGGTCTTGGAATTAAGGCCAGTCACTAAGAGGTGCCCTACCACAGAAACACTCCTTTCAGGCAGGAGGAAACAGACACCTATCTCACTGTCTGGTCACGTGTCCTGCGTGTTGCACACCTCACACTGTTTACATGTGGAGCCTGGTGTGGGTTGAGATACTGCAAAAGCTACCGGACAGGAACTGACAGGAAGAAACAAGCATCAGGAGAATGTCCTGTTTCTAAATAAATATAAGGGATTGGTGTGGTATGTCTGGGAGAAGAAACAGACCTATTGAATCATTCATGCATGAGGCAAACTGACAGCATCCATGTTCCCAAAAGAAAGGTCACAGCCTGCCTTGTACTTGATGTCATAATAAGCAAAACTAAATGCTATGAAGTGATCTGAGGTGAAACTACTAAGCTGCAGGGTACTGTTTCTGTGGAAGCAGCAGATCAGTTAATATCATGAGCATCCACTGGACTGGGGTTAGACACTCCAAGGATCTGCTTCAAGATTTTACGGATTGGGGTGCATTGATGGCTAATCTGCAGGGTAAAAGCGAGGCCTTGGTATACCTAAAGGGGAGGGTTTGTGCTGTGGTGGCCAGCTGAGCTAGACAGTTTACTCGCAGCAAGCACAAAGGCGGCTTCCACACACTAAGGGCAGGGGGTAGTGAGCTGCCTCACAGTCCTGGGTGCCCCCGGGAACCCTCACAGCAGAAATCTCTCTAGAAATGTTTCAGCTGATTCACATGTGAATTAATACATACTAGCAGGTGCTATGTCTCCACTTTTAAGAAAGTTCCTTCAGTAGCTAAGAAATCAACAGTGAAAATACAATCCAAAGATTCACAACGCAAATCAAATAGAAGTATGAGTTCAACCTATCTAGTGAGTTGATTAATTTATCATCCCACAGGAAGGTGGGACTGCAAAGGGCCTAATGCAGTTAGACACAGCTCCCATTCAATGATAAAAAGGCACCTAATTCCCCTTGGAAAAAAATCCCTCATAATATTCTAAAGCACTTTAGAGGAGCAAGAAGATCTCCAGCACAGTACAGTGTACATTCATTACAAATCTAGGGCAAAATTAATATTTAGTGTGACTCACAGTTGCACAACAATGGCATGGCTCAACGTTCATTTTGTAGGTTTGCAGTGCTGGGGCTTTTTTAAACCTGAGGGATTTTGCCTTTGAATTGAAGCAGCAAATGCTCTAGCTGGAAATGTGACAATTTAACATTCATCAGTTGATCTCCCCAGTAGTCTGAGGGGCAAAAATCTCCTCATTCACCAACTGATTTCCCCAAGCAAGACTACCCAGTAGTCTGAGGATCAAAGAAAAAAGGATGTGAATGCTCTGCAGTGTTGAGAAATTGACTATGTTGAATGAGTGGGGGGAAACGGGAGGGAATGAAATCAGACCAAGTCCCACAAATCTACAGAGGTTGCAGGCATTCAGCATTTTGCAGGACTTTCACAGAAATTCCCTCACCCCATGCCCATAGTACATTACTGCAGTTGAGATCAGCAGGGAGGCTCATGTCCTTCAGCACAGAAGGGCATTGGCAGCAGACCGTTCTCCCCGTCCCTTGGAATACTCTCCATCCTCAGGTCTGCAATAGCCTGAACAGCTGAATAGGGCCCGCGGCAGAGCTCATCTGTTGGAACAAGCATTGGGGCTGGATGTCTGCCCTAAAGAAAACTGTGGTGAGGGTTGAGTTTATGTAGAATTGAGCCAATAACCAAGTTTTTGGTTCAATGGCCAAACCTTAAAATTAATCAGTCAATCAATCCTGGTCGACCTGAACAATTCAAGTTTTTCATTTCGTTTCTAGATGTTTTGCTTTGCTTTTTAAATAAGTCAATTTTTATTTTGTTTTCTTCTCTTGGCCAAAACTATTTGCCAAATTCAACCCAAATCTGGAAATAAATTTTGGTTGCTCCGAACCTACATTTTTTGGCAAATAAACTACTTATCCAAAACCTTTCAACTAGGTCTAGGTTTAAGCTGTTTGGGCTGATGACCAGGGATTAGACAGAAGACAGAAATGTGATAATGCATGAGTTAATTTATGCTTGTTGTCCCATACTAAACTACATTTACAGAGGCTTTGCTCCGGTGGAATTAAGGTTCAATTTTAATACAAACATAAATACAAGATCCTTCCCCTCTTGCTGCACATAAATAGTTGTGTCATTATTCAGTGCCCAAAAACTCATGTAGGAAAGGCTACAGAGCAATAAATCTTTACAGAATTTTGCTCACTATTTTGCAGGGGATGGGGTGTTGGTATCTTCTCTTGCATCAAGACACAAGTTAGGGAGGAATATCCATAGACGCTGATGCACAGCCTGACAGAAGGATATAGGAAAGGTTTAACCAAAAAAAACCTCACAGGAATGATGGCTAATTTTAGCTCCTTATGGGTGGTAGTGTGCATTTCAGGAAGTGTCTGGCCGCAATGCTATAGGGCTGTTATTACTGGTCAAGACTAATTAAAAGTCTTCTTTGCATCTTGCCATCACGGTTTCTTGACCTCACATTCAGATCACATTTTTGCCTGTGAGAAGGTACCTGGTTTTCTTCCAGCACCATGATCCCCAGAAAATTTGCTTACAGAGGATTAAACAAGATGCTTTTATTCTGCTTGAGATTCATTTATGTGAAAATATCTATTCTCAAATGAAGGTGCGAGACAAAGAAAATATGCCATGGATTAGGAAAGCACCATATGCTATGCGAAAAACTTACAGCGGCTGGCCATTTGGAAATGCTTATATTTTTAAAACCACTCAGTTAGTACTGGGAGGTTAACTTTAGGCTATCATTAGAGGTTGCCAAATGATCCAAAGTCTCCTCAGTAAGTAAGTAAATAGGGGTATTAAAGTGTTGAATAAACAAGCAGAATGACTGGAGTATATGTTGACTCCAGTGTGGTCTTGGGCAATGGACTTGGAGTCAGAAGAAGATTTGTGCTATTTTCTGTTCAGCCAGTCTACCAAACCTCCATATGATTTCAGCATCAGTGCCCCTAGGCACACACCTCATCTCAGCCAAGGGCCCCTTTCACCAAGGACTTTGTAAGATGTGCAAGAAATCAGCTACTGGTTTAACCACAAGTCAAACACCAATTGGCTTCCCCCACAAAGTAACAACAATCTGGTGCAGCAAGATGCAAGAGGCACACTAAGCCCAGCTACTGGATCCAGAAATCCACTGTTAATTGGTGAGATCACGCTACTGTCTGGGCATCAACTGGAAGACACAATTGAGTTAAAAAGTATACAAGCCAGGTGGGATGGTAACCTTCAATGATATATTTTCTGTACCCTAGTACCGCAGTGTTACAGGAGCTCTGACAGGGGGCCTTTCCATCCTTCTGAAAGGAAGATGAACAAAGCTACTGCAGCAGCTTGCAAGAGCTGTGAAATGGTAATAGACTGGAGGGAAACACTGAGGAAAGAAAAAACAGTGAGAGTCTTGTGGCACCTTAAAGACTAACACATTTCCTCAGACATATGCTTCCAGGGCCTCTGACTCACCTCATCAGATGCAGAAGAGCGGACACTTTTGGGAAGGGGAGAGAGAGGGGAGTTGGGGTGAATGGTTTTGGGAGAGTTGAAAATGGGTACATGGTTATTGGTTGAGTGAGGAGACGTGTGAGAAATGCTGGGGGGGATGCATTAGTACAAGTGGGTGAGTAGTGTGTTATCTTGTATGTGTGAGAAACAGATGTTATGTGTATGTGCAACAGGAAGACCAGGGATATGTGCCCATCAGTGCACACTCAAGTGAAAGGATGTGTATTGTGTGTCAGGTCTGAGTGTGGAAGAGAATTGTTTGGGCTAGACTAAACCTCACTGAAACTAAGGGTGTAGCCACCATCCTTCAATTAAGATGGCTGCAAGAAGCTAGTAAACACCTTTATGGAACCAAGATCCACAAGAGCAGGGGTCTCCACCTCAAACACAGACACTTTTCACCACCCAAAACAAAGGCACAGGTGAAGCCACCCAGGAAATTAAACTTGTGAACAGAAGGGCTTCACTGGGTATTGTTTTGAGTAGAGGGATGTGTGTGAGAGAGAAGCTGAGAAAACCACCAGCAAGGAAATACCAGAAATGGACTGAACAAGGTCCAAGAGGACAGCCTGAGAAAAGCCGGAGACTGAACTAGAGATCTCCAGGACTAAAAGTCTACTAGTGGCACCTTGAGCTAAAGAGCCACGGCTCTGTGAAGATGCCCATGCTCTATGGATTGGCACAGAAGATGACTAGTAGCACACATTCACCAATGGTCTACGTATACACAGGGTAAGCATATGTCAGTAGTTGTACAGGCGGAAGGGAGGGGAGCTGGTAAGGTTGGGCTAGGAGATTGTTATCTGGACCGGTAGGTTCTCTGTCAGTTTTAGAAATCTGATTTTTATAATTTCAGTGCAAAGGAAAACCATCCTTATGACACCTGTTCTATTAGCAGTGTCCCTGCTTGACCTCAGACTTAACCCAACTAACTGTGTTTTCTTTCATTAAAAAAAAAAAAAAAAAAAAGTACCACTAGCATTTCTTCCAGCATGAAAACCTTTCTTGCTTGAAGAGAAAATGTGGAAAATTACGTGTAGCCATGTCTCACAAAGTCTTGACTAACCACCCCTAAACCTTCACACTTGTTTATGCATGGGAAGCAGAGCAGTCCAGCCAAGAATAAGGTCCTGGCTTGCCTCTGGGCCTCACTGATTCTGCTGTAGAAATTTCACTTAAACACATCCAGTTTCTACTCTCCCACCTCCATCCTAAAAAAATGTAGTTTATTTACTTTCAGGGAAGGCTTCCAGGCCTGTTTGTTTCCCCTCACTGAGAAGACTGTTGTGGGAGACAGAAAGACTTTAAATATGTTTTTGGCTATTGTGTTATAATGTATGTCAATTATTGGTCAAAGTGGGGTTATTGGAGCAATTTTTTTTAAGTGTCAAAGACTAACCACTCTTAGCAAATAAGTACATAAATAAAACTTTCAACTTCATTTTTGGTGCATCACAGATGATCTATAAATGCCTAGAGAATTTGTGACAGTGATTCCTACACAGACAACAAGGGAAATGGTCCAGAATTTTTTAAGTCACAACCTAAAAGAAATAATGAAGTAACAAATTGTTATTTCTCAATTTAAAGCCTTACTGCTGTTCACTGTTCTAAAATGACTAGGGCCTCACAGGACAGTCAGTCTTGAGGTTTTCCTCCAGATAATATTGCCATTTCCCTGTTTAAAACTAGTAGCCAGAAACATCCCGTAAGCTCCTTCCAGTGTGAAGTGGAGCCACAGATGAGAACTGGATACAGGAGTTACGTTCACTGGTCTTTGCAATGGTTGTTGCCTTTCAGAGGTGAAATGTTTACTTTCCATGGGGAGGAAGTTTCCCAACCCTGTACACAGACATCCATCAGGCCAAAAAACTGCCTACAGGCCACTGCGTGCCAGCTCCATCACTCATAGTCCTGGCAACTGTTCCAAATTCTGTGAACACGGAGGATGATTTGAAGGTTTCTGCCTGGCGTGACTCTGAAATAGTTTATTTCTTAAGTTCTGCTGAACACTGCAGCTAGGCACAAAGTTTACTATGCAGCCATGAATCCACGTTGGCAGGAGACTGAGTCGTATCTTTGCTGATTTACATCACTGCGTAACTCCCTCCCTCCCTATCCTCCTGTAAAATGCTACATCAGCACTGGTTTCACTCTTTCCATCAAGCTCAGTTTCAGTGATCTCCAAAAAACATAGGAGCCATATCCAGAGAAGGCTTGATGTCCCCCATTCCTTGCTCTCACCTTTCCTCTTTGCCCCATTAAGGTGTGCAACACTATCTTTTTTTCACATGCTCAGAAATTTTAAACATTTCTGCAAGGTGCAAGAGAAATGGACAGCCATGACTGAGCTGGTGAAGAAGTAATAATTTATAACAACATTTGAGACAGGTGATTAAATGTGACCCCCTTGTTAGCAACTCATGCTGTGCAAGATATTTTCTTGTCAATGATTTACCAGTCACCTTTTCATATTATTACTTGGTAGCTTTTCTATAACCAAAGTCAAACTCACTCACTTAATTTGCAGGTCTTTGGCTTGTACATTTTATAAAATCATAAATCTTAAGGCAGCTAGTAATGAGTATATGGTGGCTAAAAGCAGGGAAGGCAAGGAGGTGGTTTTTCTGTTGTTCCCTGAGGTAAATGAAAAATAGAGATTACGTGGATTTCCCTAGTCTGATCTTTACCCCATTAAAAACATGCCCACAAGCTCTTGGGATGGAGACTAGTTCCCCACTCCTTTCTAACATTATTCCTTACCTTAAGAGCCACCACGCACTTGATCTTTCCCTTCAATCAAGTTCTTGTACTGCCCCCAATACTGTAGTATCCAAAATGCCTCCCAGAAGTGCATTTTAAGAGATGTAACTTTGTTTCTTTACATTTCAAGCTTATGGCCTATGGGACACCTAAAGTATACAGCCTGTTTATGCTGCAGAGGATTTTACAGCAAGCTGGAAATTACATGGCAATATTAATAAGTTACAGAATAATCCAACAACCTAGTTTCATTGACAAATTCCAAAAATGTGCAGTGTGAAACTGTGACTACTACATATTATTGACTTGGCTGTAACAGAGGAGCAGAATGGCAGCTTGTATATGATGAATCCCTGCAAAACCTGGGGGCCAGCTGGGAGAGAAGGAAGCGTAGCTTGTTAGTTGAAGGACTTTAGGAAGGGATGAGTCTGCTTCAACGCTAGTGGGGCAAGGCCCTCACACAGCCAGTTATGTGCTTGTCAACCCAGCCTTCTTCTTGCTTTCCGCTGTCAGATCCAAAACTCTTCCAAAACTAAGGCAAGTTAACTAGAGAGAAAGGTTGGCTTGGTTAAGACACTGGAATGGGACATACAAGATGAGTTAAATCCCCACCTCTGCTATTGATCTCCCATTATAATCTCTGGGCACCTGCCCTCCACCTGTCAAAGGGAGGTACGTTTTCTCTCTCCGACTTTTTCCACAGTGTGTGCGTGTGGCGGAGTAGATACAAATCCAGTGAGGCCAAAGCTTGGCTAAAGGCTGGAATTCCTCTTCAGAACAGGGCCCCCACAAGGGTGAAGGTACTACACTTGTTACTTGTATCACTGCAAGGTGACTGAAGATGGCATTTTCAAAAGGCATTGAGGATAGTAGGACAGAATGGAGTTCTGCTGGGCTCTGCTCTTCCTCCTCTCACGGCACACGAATGTCACTGAATTCATCTGCTGCAATGCACCAACTTTTCCACATAGACCCATCTTCTTCTTCCCCTCCCAGTGTCGCCCATCATTCCATCTCCTGCCCTTGAGTTTTTCCCCTGACCACCCCTCTTTCTGTTTGCCCCTCCCCGTATCCACTCTCCCTTCCAAGGCTGCTCCTAGAGCTTAGTTTCCCAGCATGGCCATGGCTATAGAAATATGGGTGTAGCAGCTACATACCCTTATTCTCTCCATAGCATTATCCACTGTCACTATGGCAGTGATCAGATTGAGGGCTATGGTCTATTGTAGGGTCTCTTCCACAAGAGTCCTGAAGGACTTCTAGTAGGCTCTAAGGCTTAGAGCCTCCAACACCAAGCAGAGATGTGGCCTAGAAAGCCTCCTCCCAACAAGCTCTACTGGTCTGAGAAAACAGATTGAAGCAGCCTCCTTATAGTCAGGTTGGGGATGCTTAAACAGAGATTAAGATTTAACAAACTTTTCTGAGCAGGTCATTGATGTAGCACGACAGCACTCAGAGTTCCACTGACCTGCCTTGACTACAGTGGACCGAAGGAATGCAGGATTGGTCATAATGTGTCCCTGGAAAATAGTTCAAAGGACACAAACATTATTGTGGCCTATGGAGTATTTGAAGGAATGAGGCAAGACCACATTTCTTAAAAAATATCCAATAAACTAGGCTACTCGAACCCTTTCATATCAACGTCTTGTTCAGGCCTGACGGGGTGCCCTTACCACCAGAAGAACATTTCCTTTCCTATTCCCCCCGTTTCCCTCCCAATGTGTGTGCCTGCAGCCCAGCTGGGGGGTGGGGGAGGGAAGTTTATTACACTTGATCCATTTTCAGATCCTTATCTCCAAATGTGGTGCCCTACTCTCCCACAGGAGGGGCCATATTTCTAAGTCCATGGGTAGGCATGCCCAGGCCCACCAACAGCAATTCTGAGCCCCAGAGCAGAAAAGTCAACAGCCCTGCTCCCCTGAGAGGGATAGCTGAGGTCTGAGTGGGCTTCTGCCAGAAGTTTTTACTTATTTATTTTGCTCTTTGAAGGTCCTGAGCAGCTGAAGATGTGATATCTGCTACTCAGGTCCCTTGGACTCCCAGGGAGATTACTGATGAACCTCTGCCTCCCCAGCCACCTAAGAACGTGCATGGTGCATAATAAATAAGCTTTGGTCAGGGAATGGGCAGAGAGTGAGTGGTGGGAGACTCATGGGAGGGCAGATGTGGAGAGGAGGATATGCGTCTATCTTTCCATCTGTCCAGGCCCTTTTAAATTGCCAGGTCCCTTGGCAATCATCCCCTTGTTGGTGGGCCTGTGCATGCCCCTTTGGTGCTTTAGAACCCCAAACGTAGGCATGCTTTGGAGCTGGGAAGGCTTTGATGTCTGCCTGAAATTGCTCTGCTGTTCATCCATCCAGTGAATTGGCAGGATTACATCAGGAAGAAACGCGATTATTCAGAGCCCTCATGACCTGGACTGGCTTTACTTTCCTCCTCCTCCATGTAGATGTCCACTGACATTAACAGCAGCTCACCTCTCTCTCTTTTGTATCTCCAACTGTGTACAAGCCAGCTCCATCTGCTTCTTTAAAAACCTAACACTCAGGGCCTCATAGGGCCTGTTAATGGCACATCCCCAGTGAAGTTAATGGCTAAATAGGCTTCCAGCATCCAAATGCTATCAGATAAGTCTCTCACTTACCTTTGTTATGAAATGGAAGTGCTTTCTGCCTCAGCAGGGACCTCTGCTGTTCCCCTCTGTCTTGTCTGAGAATGGAGCAGGATTCATCATTGTCTCATTTCCTCCCTGGATTCCTGGCCCTCCCAGTTAATGTAAGATCCCTTCATTTTCTTCACTCACCTCTTCCAAAGGAGGCCTTCATCCGTAGCCACCTCTTACCTGGGACTCAGCCGGCTCCATTTTGGCTCCTCCTGGTTGCAACTACTTCTGCTTATGGCTGACACCAGCATCACCTCTGCAGTATCAAGGGTTTCTGAAGGAATGAGCTAAGACCGTGTTGTAAAGAAAGCCGAACTTTTATGCAGACCTCACTGTTTGCCTCCAGTAGTCCCAACCACCGAAAGAACACAGCTCAACTCCCATTACCCAGCCTCTTGCTCAAATCAACTCCCACCCAAAACCCAACTAACATGGCAAAGATTATAATATAAACACACAGAAATACTCTCCATTTTGCTGGACACTTGATAAAGAACTATGGGAAATGATCACAAGGAAGCGATTTAAACAGGAAAGGGTTTTCCAACAAATAAGCATTTATTTGAGAGATGAATGTTGGGTTTTTGGTTGCACTGCATGTATATTATAAAAAGGAAAAACCAGTGGGTGTGAATATGCAATACCATCCAGTATATCTGCCAGTGTAGAAGTCAACATGGTATCCCAGCCTATGCCTTTCTGAAAGCGCTGGGATTAGGGTTGCTAACATCCAGGATAGTCTTGGAGTCTCCACGAATTAAAGACATATCTTTCACTAAAGATTATATCACGTAATGACAATTCCAGGGATACATCTAACCAAAACAGGCAACCCTAGCTGGATGTGCATTTGGTTCAATTTTAATTTTGATAGGATTTTAAAAGACTACTTTTTATTTAAGAAGTGTGGGAGGAATTTATAAGTTTAATTTTCTTATAACAGTTTAACAATAATATAGCTTCCAAAACCAGACAAAAATGCAGAGCCTGACCCCTACAGAAACAGAGAGAGAGGGGCAGAATCATATACACAAGTGAAATGCCACAAATGCCTGCCTGTCTAGTCACCAGAACACTAAAGCAGCTAACCAGAGAAAACTAGGCGAAATTGCTTGCTAACACAAGTGAGTTCCAGTGAGCGGCAGAGGTGGAAAGAAGGAATTGAGCGGGTGTAAACCCTGGGGTGCTATTATACTGCAGCATTAGCACGCGACACCAGGGGGCTCTCTAGTCGGGTCTCCAGCTACTGCTGAGTGGAAAAATTTTCTGGTGACTGGGCAGGCAGGCATGCCACACCCATAGTGAGAATGAACACGAGCAAGCACTCAAAGGAGAACAGGGATATAATCGATTAGGGGTATAATTTGATCAGTCTCAATTAACAGCTGTCTTATTTTGTACCCTATATTGTTGTTCACAATACAGCCTTTGTGATCAATGTACTTTTCTGTGGGAAATCTTATTTCCACTGTTATGGTAACATGTCTCTATAGATTTTTGTATCTGAACAAGGAGTCTGGTGGCACTTTTAAACACTAACGAATTTATTTATCGCATGAGCTTTCATAGAAAATCCCGCTTCACCAGAAGTGCATGTGAGTGGCTCTAAGAACTTCACAAATGCTGCTGAATTAAAGCCTCACAACCACAATCTAACATAGGTACCATTACTGCATTTTAGAGATGCCAAATTCAGGGCTTGTCTGCACAGTTAGTTAAGCAGCAGTTCACCACCTTTTGCAGGCCGTGACACACTTGGCTGAGTATTGTGACCTCTAAAGGACACACCAGCCAACCCACCCCAGGCCAAATCCAGCCATCTCTCCAGCTCTCCACAACACGCTATTGTCTGGCGACACAGTAATGTGTCTCAACACAGTGGTTGAGAACCACCAAGTTAGTGAGCTGCAAGCCGGAGAGTAAATCTACAGCACACTAACCTACTATTCACTAAGTGGCTATGTGAACCCTGCTGCTGTGCACATCAAGTTTCACAGTGAGCTTTACTGGATGGCTACACCACCACAAAATTTTCAGTGTGCAGTAGCAGGTCCAAACAGCCTGTTAGTGCACAATAGGTTAGTGTGCTGTGCATTCAGATTCAGGTTGCCACTAACTGACACTGTATATATGTCCTAAGTGATTTGCAAGTCAGTTGTTCAGTGTTGAGATAGCATTACTAAGCTAATGACGGATCTGCACCTCCTAAAACACTCCGTGTGATGAGCACTTTAGCCGCTTGACTCCTGGAATGACTGTCAGAAAGAAATACTATGAAAGTAGCAAGCAAGGTGCCAACCAGGTTGTATGAAAGAGTCAGAAATACTTTTATTTGGAAAATTACTAGCCTAATAGTTCTGTCTTTTCAGAATAAAAGACTAGAATGTGAGTCCTACTCACCACCTTCTTGGACATAAATTTCAGCTTTGTAGCCTTGTGAGTGCTTGATCCCAATATGCACTGGAGCCCAATTTCAGAAATGTCCATTATCCAAGTCCCACTCAATGAGAGCTGACAGTGTTTAGTTCCTATTAACAAGGCTGGTTGTATTTAGTTCTGAAATATTTGAGTCCAACTTAAAGCACCTGGTTTGGAAGTTCTGGCTCACTTGTCTTTAGACATATCAAAAAGTCAATCCATCTCAAAATGGCTCTTTTCCCAGGCCCACAATGCACATACCTTCCTCTAATAAGAAAAGCTTTCAGAGCTCTCCATATTACTTTGTTTCTTCATGAAGATTTCATACTGGCTCTGAAGGTGAAATGTGTTTTTTGGAATAAAAGTTACTTAAACATTGGATCACTTACACAGCATCATAAAACAGGGCAGCTATAAACTGAAAATCAATGGTCAATTTACAAGTAACCCCAAAGGCTGGTTATTGAACACCATAGCTGTTGTAGATGTCAAGAGTATTACAGATCACTCCATTTTCTCCATTGTCTTCTAAGTCTTGCTGTCAATTGCTGCCCAGAGAAAATACCAGGTAATTTCAAGTAGAGTAGATGCTACTCCCTATTTAACCGGCTTTCCTCACTGTGGTTGCACCCATGCAGCTGTTCTCCCTCCTAAAGTAGCAACCACCACCGTCATTTTTATTTATTTATTTATTTTATTTTACAGTAGCTTTGCATTTGGTCATGACGACCACTTTTGGCTTAGCTTTAGGTTTTTTGGGTATTATAAACACTAACATTACATTTCTTCAGAATATGATGATGACAAATGTATATTTAGTACCTCCTTCTTCTTCAATAGATTTTAAAGCATTTTTGTGCTGAGCCACAGTATGGGCAAACTAGTGGGCTCTTATATGTTTTGGACAGAATTGGGAGGTGTTTAAAATTACAACACTGAAAAAGCAAATACTCATTGTGTCCTGCAGTTTCTGAATCATAAAACTTTCTCCCCTTAATGCAGGGGTCTCAAAAACATGGCCTGGGGGCTGCATGCGGCCCCTAAAGCTATTTCCTGCAGCCCACAACAACACTACTGTTACTGATATTTGCAATATTGTTGTATGGAAAGGTTTCAGTGGTGTGGCCCTCGGGCTAACGTACCAGTCCTTATGCGGTCCTTGTAGTGATTTGAGTTTGAGACCCCTGCCTTAATGCGTTAGGGGAAACAAAGTTTATTTGACTTGTAAGGCAGACGTTACTATAAAGAATTAGGAGAACAAGCACTTGTTGGCTAAACAGAAAACATCGACATTTTTGTGTCATTATCATCTCTAATTTTAGGGCAATTTTTTTTCTGTATTTCTCCCTCCATGGTCCACCTCTTCATGTGTCATTCTTCCTGACTGAACCTGAGATTTTGCAGACAGTGCAGTTTCCTGCCTACATTTTGATATTCCCAGTAAGTCCAACTGCCTAAATAGGCCACTATTTTACTTATTTTGCATTCTCTCCAAGGGCAATGAACAACGACATTACGAGCATTATGAGTTCCATGTAGCAATTTCTAAGAAAGCACATTTATTCTTAAGGTGAAAGCACCACAGAGAAAACATTAAAAACAATTAAAGAACCTGCATGCTTCTTAATAAGTTTATAAGAGATTGTTCACAAACTCCAGCAAGGGCTCTGGTAGGAATCAGTTCTTCACACTTCACAAAGGGGTTTTTTCTGTAGTTACCAGTTCATAATAGTCTTCAGTCAGAACAAGCCCTCCCACAAATACTTGAGATTTCCATTCTATAGCTCCAGTCTCTGAAACCCTGGCCCATATATCAGGGGTCACCAGACAAAGGCCTGCTCCCCAGGGTGTAGCTTCAAAAGGCGGGTGTTTTGCACAAGTGGCGGGTGGGGAACTTGCATGTCCCCTCTCCCAGATATTTCTCAGGAAATCTACTTCACACATATAGTCCCCAAAACCCATTCTTTTTTTCCCCACATTGTTCAGTAGTCTTTTTCATCATCCAAACCCAAAATAATACATAACACTTGCAAAGATACTTAAACGTAATTCAACGAGGTGTTTAAGGATATTGCAGAAAATAACCATATTCGTCATATTGCCTGCATAAATTAATGTTTGTCAACCAAGGAACTAGTAATTGAACAATATATGTGATAGCCAAAAATGACATTCTTTGGAGCCGATGGACCTTACACCTTTTTAAGATGCGTGTAAAATGGCAAGTTCCAAAGGGGTACCCATGTTAGTCTGGTTCAGCAAAACAAACAAGGAGTCCTGTGGCACTTAAAGATCAACAAATTTATTTATCACATGAGCTTTCACAGGAGAAAATCCCACTTTGTCAGGTGCTTTGAAGATGGGGAAATTACAGAATGTAAGTGTAAGTCATAGGATCAGGTCAGACTGTAACAGCAAGGGTGATTTGCTGTTACAGTTTGAACTGATCCTATGACTTACACTTCCCTGTGTTTATTCTCCTCCCATTCTGTAAGTTCCCCCATCTTCAAAGTGTCTGACGAAGCGGGATTTTCTCCCACGAAAGTTCATGAGATAAATAAATTTTGTTAATGTAAAAAGATGAGCTTCACAGAACCCCATTATGCACAATTAAAATTTCAAAAATGTATTAATTCACTATTAAATATGAATAGCCAGGCACCCAAAAGGAACAGCATTTATTACTGAAGTCCAATCTGAAACAAGTTCTGAAAGATGTATCTGTCCTCAGCCTTCAGATACACATGAATCTAAAACATGTTATCATAGTTAATGATTGCAAACATGCATATGCAGAAGAGAGCATATTCACAGTTCAGTATTCAAAATATAGGAAATTCAAAAAATGAAGGGTGAATATTGAGCTGTGCAACCTAAATGCTGCATTGTTTATTTTTTCCCTAACATTTAATTTCTTAGTTTCTTTGTTTTCTAAATATAGCTGTAATGAGCCAAAGCAATCTCCTCATAACAGGCACAACCAAGCCAAGGTCAGCAAGGGCTTATCAACATCATCTGTTAAAACATGTTACTATCAATTTAAGAAGCACTAGGCAGCTGAATGGCAGTGAAAACTAAGGTTATGATCCAGCAACACACTTGGGTAACTTTTAAGTCAAAATAGTCTGATTGATTGTAATGGGATTAGTCAAAAGCTTGAGTGTTCTGCTGGATGGGAAGAACATACACATTTTCATATATGTGCTCATACATAAAAAATATAAATGCACAGTTTCAAAAACCTTCAGGACACATTAATCTCTTCCCATACTCTTGTCAGATACCTACCTACCTTTGCGCATCCCCCCACCCCAGCTGTGTTTCCTGCAGCTGTTTCTCCTCCACTCCTGAATTTAAACAGATGCAAGGCAATTACACTTTCTCTCTTTAGATTGCAAACAGAAATACAAACAAATAGAATGGGATGGAAGGGAGAAAAGGGATAGGAAAGTACAAGATGTTGAAGTTCCCAAAACTCAACTGCTGCCTCTTGGCCAGTTTTGCCACTTACACGGAGCTATATAAAACCCTGAAAGGGCACTAGTTTCAGCCAGGAGCCTTCCCTTCCCAACTGCAGTTTTCGTTCTACTTTTCATCCACTTTTCACAGAAGTTGTCAAATCAATCAATCAATCCTGTGTTTAACATCAAAACAGCTTTCCCCCCCGATGAGTTTACCTTTTCCATCTGCTTGTTCAGTCCTGTATTTGGAATTAATACACATGCAACTTAGAGAAGAGAAAATACATCAACATTTAATGCATCTGATTTTTCCTGTTCTAAACACTAGAAAGCATTTATTCATCTGTATTTTCATAAAAGGGGATTTATAAAACGTTTTAAGCATGAAACTCTGAATATGAGCAAATAGAACCAAAGATTATATAAATTGCACTTTGAATGAAATAAAGATATTTCATTTTTACAGAGTTTTTAGCAAGTTTAGCAAGACTTTGTTAAATCTATGCAAAACTTGATGTGGATACTTCTTTTTCTTCAAGGGTACCTTACTTCAGTTTAGGTCAAGTCTGAAAGGAATCGACTTAGCTCAAGTCAATTTCTTGCAGACTTACACTAAAACCAAACAAGCCACTCAAATTAAAATGAAAGCACACAGTGTTTTGTGTCAGTTTTGCTACAGTCTGTGTAAAAATACATCTTCAGTGAAACTGGTGCAAATGTGAAGACAGACATGGTGATAATTTTACAAGATCAACAATAGCTGCTTTCAGAGAGTTCAGAGAGCATGGGTGATGTGCATACCATATATGCACATTGTCAAGGCCGTTTCCCAACTCTGACACTTTGAGTGCAGAAGGTGGAGGCTCACAGAAGACTTTAAAACTACTAAACTTAAAGCTTTTTCTTAAAATTCTCCAAGACTACCAATTCCCTGGCCTTAGATTGGGACTGCTGCTACCACCCAAATGCAAACTCCCCTTTGAGAGCCCAAGAATGTGCACCTGGGAATTCCTTTGTGGCAGGTGCCCTCAATCTATTTTATTCCTTCCTCTGCACAGCAACTGAACCCCAGCTGGATACCAGGTGGAAATGAAACTGAATTCCCTTTAGTAGTTGACTGTGCAGTCTGAGGCATGTGCACACAGAGCCTCTTGCTTTTTGATCCTGCTTTAGTTGGTTGTAGTCACTACGTTATAAACCACTCTAGTAAGACCATAACCATAGTAAATGTAATGTTTAGGAGAAATCAATTCAGATGAAGAAAGTGGGTATGTTGTGGAATTGTTTATTTCAATGAAGTGTGCCATGCTACCGAAAAGGTTGGGAACCAGTGCTCTACACTGCTGCTAGGAGTGCGCTTCCCAGCTCCAACAGAAATGCTCTAGCTCTGCTCAAGCAAGCACTCTAAAAACAGACACATACTTAGGAGCCTAAGTATGGACCAGCTGGACTCCTGTTTACATGGTTGGGCTCCCAGTTTGAGTGATCTGCCACCTGTATTACTTTCTGCAGCAGTAGTGTGAGCCAAGCTAGTGCCCATCTGACTACCCACACTAGGAAGCATGCGCCCTACTGCAACGTAGACATATCCTCAAGAGACAGTTCAAAGACCATAAAGAGTTGTAAATTAGGAGGAAGCAGGAGTGACAGCAGGACAGTGATGTACATATTGCATATGCATGTAACCAAAATAAAAAAACTAAGCTATTCACTACTTATTTGCCACTTGATTTGCTATTTGGTTTATATTAAAAAACAAATACTTCAGTTGCTGTCTAACAGCAAAAAAATCTAACAAAAAAGGGAGCACTACATGTATGTTGGAATTCAAATAATCAGGGCTTTTCTTTTGGCCAGAAATAGTTGGTAAAAATTACTTGGATGGATAAACGGGGAAAAGGTTAAGTCAGCAACTGCACTATTTCACAAACCATTTTAAAAAATCGTACTTGTTTTCAAAAAGATTGAATAACCAGAAGAAATGTTTGTGGAGTTAACTGCACACAAAGTTAAACCATTAGTGCCTAAAAATTTCCTGTTGCTGAAGGGTTCATTTTGAAACTGTTTCCATGAAATCCACAATGAAACGAATCTGAATCTGAAGTATTCAAGTATCATTTTCATCCCTATCTAGTGTAAAGGAACAATTCTTATAGTAGATGAGCCTTCAATTAAGAATCAAAATTATAGTAAAAGGGATATTACCTCAAATACTGGTACATACAAAAACCTCAGTAGTGTCCTAATATTTTTATTATTAACCCTTCAGTAAACCACACTATACTTAATATTGTAAAAAACAGTAGGTTCAATATATCTTACAACGCAGTTTCTAACAACAAGTTTTTATTCCAAAAGCCTGCCATTCTGCATCATGGCCAGATCCTTGATTGTGTAAGTCAGCGTAGCTCCAGTTCACTTTGGCAAAGCTGGACTTGTTTACACCAGCTGAGGATTTGAACCAATTCATCTCAACACAAAAATCATTTTAAGCTCAACATACTGCCCTTTCAGTTTCTGAGACCAATAAGATCCTTTCACTGGACATTACTTATCTACCAGTTCTGTGTTAAATTTAAACATTATCATGCCTCCATTCAAAAAAATTAACTTGAGCTTATGAAACAAGAAGCTTCTCAAAATAAAAATAAATGGAGTCCTCTAGAACTTAACTGTATTTATTCCATAAGAAGTAATACTGCCAAGTATTACCAAGTTAATATGCTCACTCCTTTAAAAAAATGCTAAAAACTGTAAAAAAAATTACTGGTGATTACTTTTTTAGGATTGTTTTGTTCTATTGATAAATTTGCAAAAAACACCCACAAACCAAAAACCAAAACCCTAAACCAAGCCAAACAAGCAAACAAAAAGAATCTTATCATTCAACATTAAAAGTTGTTCTCTTCAATAAATTAAACCATGAACAATTATGAAACAAAAAAGTTAAGGGTTAAAAAAATATTAAAAGCTTGCAGAGTAAAGCATTTTTACGTTTGGAGGTGCTAGAATGAATGTTGATGGTGCAACCTTAATTAGCTCCTGGGCGTGCACGCATGACAATACAGCCTTTAACTACATTATTATTAAAATAAATAAACAAACACACAAACCAAACAGGACTGCAAGTTTCAGTCAGTGCACAGGATGGACCAACTCGGAGGATGAATCAGGGCTGTACAGAGAAGGAGTCTGTTTTCTGTTGACCCCAATCCTCCTTTGTTGAAGAAGCTGAAAAGTTTGTAGTGAACAAGGGGACTGCAGGAAGAGAAGAGATTGTCTTGTGGTTATAGTAGTTGAATGCCACTCCAGTATTTTGGATACTAACCCTGCCTCTGCCATAAATATCCTACATGATGCCAGGCAAGTCCCTTATACCAAACTTTCCAGGGGTAGTCACTTCTGTCAATAATTAACATATGTACAAGGAGACCAAATTAAGGTTGCATGGGCAACTTTTATTCTAGCATTTCCTATCTTGAGAATGCTTGGCTTTTAATTCTTAACTTTTCATTTCCCAATTCTGTATGATTTAGTTTATTGATTGAAATAACCTTAAATTACAATAATCAAAGTATGTTTTCAAGTTTCCTTCTATTTTTAATAGAAAGACATTTTATAGATGGGTTATTTAAACATTAAAGCACATACACATTTGTCATCTTCAATGCATACTTTATTGCCAGTTATCTTTTTGATGTTTGGTATTTCACCACTTAGTGCCAAGTTGACCAATATACTGAAGTGTAAGTGTATGCAAAATAGAAAACTTTTTAAAAATGCATCTTTAATTTTATTGCAACTTCAGGTTCAGGGCAACTTCAAACTGCCTTTAAAACCTGCAACAGAAAACCTAGTAGTGATCTGTATATATATTTTCCTGCTTTCTCTTAAAAAGATAAGATATTCAGAAAGCCATATTCCCCATTTTGTAAGCATATAAACAATGTACATGAAAAAGAGCTATCATTGTGCATCTTATTTTAATACAACCCTTTCTGAGGAAACAATTATTCTTAGACAAGAAACAGTGTAATTTACCACAGTACAAACCCAAAGAAGCACAACAGGAACTTATCAAAATGCTGTCTGCTTCCATTATACCTCCTCTTGCCCCTTTCTTTGAAATATTGTTACAACAGTCAGAGATAAATCAGCTGTCAAAAGCAGCCATAGACATGACAACCAGCATATTAATGATTCCCCAAAGTAGTACATAAATGACCTGGAAGGAGGGAGTTATAAGTGGCTGATTCCATCTCACGTTGCAGCATTACTTCTCAGGAAGCAGCAGGGAGTGCTGTGTATGTGTGTGTGATAATTTCAGAAACATATTAATCAGTGTCTGAAATTTGGTTCAAATTCTTTATGGCATGTTAATGAAAAAGGTATATCAAACAAGAGACAACTGAGGTACAGAGCCTGTAAAACAGAAAATTCAGATAAAACCTTATGGCCTATTACTGAGAGAGACTTAGATTTTAAGGTCCAATCTCCTGCATAACACAAGCCATAGAACCTCGCCCACCAATTCTTGTAACAGACCCTTTACCTATGACTCAATTACTGAAGTCCTCAAATTCTGGTTTAAAGACTTCAAGACACAGAGAATCCACCAGCAAGTGACCATGCCCATACTGCAGGGAAAGGCAACACCTGGCATCTCTGTCAATCTGCCCTGAGGGAAAACTCCTTTCTGACCCCAAACTATGGTAATCATTAAACCCAGAGCCTGTGGGCAAGACTCATCAGTTAGACACCTGGTAAAGAATTCTCTGTGGTAGTCTATCCCATCATACCACCCCTTCCATAAACTTATCAAGCTGTTTTGGTCAGCCAGGAAGTTGCAAGGCAGATTCTAAACTGCTAGATACAAAGCAAATCCATCCATGAGTCCAAATTATGGCCAAAATTCTCCACTGGTGTAAAGTGGTGAGACTTCTGTGGAGTTGCAATAATTTATACCAGAGAATTTGTCCCTGTTGAACAGTGCCTAGAGACTTGTCACAATGGAAAAAAACCTCTGAGTATGCAATGAGATTATTTTCAAAATTAATTCAGGCTAGTTTTTAAAATATATTTATTAAGGATTTTTTTCCAGAAAACATTGATATCATAATCAGTGCAGTCATATAATCTGAATCAAACATTTCTGTTATGAGCAGGCACAATACCACAAAAGAAAGAAGTGAGCACATAGCTTGGTGTCATTGTTGGACTATACTTATCTTGTACATCCAAAAATAAAATAAAATAAAATGAAGTATATACTATTATAAACTTGAACAGAAAAAACAAAATACTGTTGTTTCTCTTTGGCTTATCTAAAGGACACGGAACAAAAGTTGGTCATTACAAAAATCTTACATTGCTGTCATTTCCAACTGGAAGAAGGATGGAGATTTGAAACTTAAGAACTTACCTTCAGAGTGCACATGATTTGCTAAAACATCAGAACTTGTGTCCAAAGATAACTGACAGCTTATACTTACAAGGCAGATCTGATCTAAATAATTACTTGAATATGTAGCTTTTTAGAAGCTGTAGAAAAAAGATTACAATAAATTTATGCTTACACACATGAATAATCATACACACATTCCATAAGTGGATTTTAAGTCACCTTTTCAAGATTGCTACTATCAGATCTCTCCACAATAATACACATACTTAGCATCCAGTAATATGCTTGTTTATTTCTCTACCTTTCTCTTAAAATATATATTTAAACAAAAAACAAAGAATAGTATTGAATCTTTCCATATATTTTGATTTCCTATTTACAAAGTAATATTTCATTATACACAAAGTAAAGTTTGCATTACAGTACATTATCTTTGTATAAGGTTGTTTTTTTTTTTTTTCATACATACAGCTTGAAACTATGTAACATCTTAGCTTGGGAAGAAAGATACAACTTATATTATAAGACTATTTAAAAACAATTCTGGCCATAATTCCGCTCTAGATTGTTTCACTGAAACCATTCTTTGTCAAAGAAAAATGCTCCACATAGGGGATGAAGAAGCAATGTTTAAGTCATCACTGGATCCACTTAAACTTAAAGGAAAAGTTTGTGTATACAAACCACAATCACTTTTGCATTACTATACAGCTACCTCTGAAACCTGTTACTTTCAGTTTAGAACATTAATGACAGTTGCTACAACATCTTTAAATTAGTTTGTTTTCTATAGTTTCCGGGCATTATTTTTTAAACTGTAAACAATGAAAATTTTAATGCAACATTAATCATACATTTCTTCACCTGCACAACTAGGAAGAGTTCTGATTGGTTTGGGAGGGAAAATGAGCATGCACACACCCATTCACAAAGAATGAGTATAAAAACAGCAGCACTTGACTCAATTTATGGTGCACATCGTTGCAATAAAGAGTATAAAATGAGAGTAAAATTCCCAACATCTGTTAAAACACAAAAGACCTTATTGTACAAAATGTCATTCCCGTTCTCTATGTTGAATTGAGGAGAAAGCTGTTCAGTTTGCTGGGGTCTCCAGCCGACAGACTCCTCCTTCGATTGCCACAGACTGCCCTGCCACAGCTCCAGGAGGAAGTCTCGAAATGTGAGTCTGTGGAAAAATTGTAAGAACTTCAGCAATTGTGGAAAAAACTGAGAACACAGAAAACAGGTGGAATGGCTGGACACGGAAGCATCTCTGAAACCCACTAAATGATTTAGCTTATTCAATATGAACATACATCTGTGTAAATTGCAATGTAACTGAAAAGCTTCAGACTGAATATTTAGTATGAAGAGGACATAAATAGGATGGGACACGGGACAATGTATGCAAAACAATGAACAGCAAAGAGCAGGTAAATTTTACCCTACCTTATTAAGCGAATAGATTCAAAGGTGTAGCCATGTCAGTCTAGCTCAGTAAAACAAACAAGGAGCCCAATGGCACCTTTAAAGATTAACAAATTTATTTACCACATAAATAAATTAGATAGTCTTTGGAAGTGTCATCGGACTCCTCGTTTGTTTAACTGTATATAGTGACTTTGGTAAAGATCCTGTTTAAAACTGATACAAAGAAAATATTTTGCATAATACATAATTAATACATAATTGACAAGTATAAAAATAATGCTCAAGCATGCAGAAGTGAAACCAGGATGGTCAAAGCACAACTGGAGTTGCAGGTTGCAAGGAACGTGAAGGGTAACAAGAAGGGTTTCTAGAGGTAAGTAAGTAACAAGAAGGTTAAGGAAAGTGTGGGCCTGTTACGGAATGGTGGAGACAACCTAGTGACAGATAGTGTGGAAAAAAGTTGAATCATACAATGCTTTTTTTGCCTCTGTCCTCATAGACAAAGTCAGCTCACAGACTACAGCACTGGGCAGCACAGAATGACGAGGAGGTGAACAGCCTTCGGTGCTGAATGAACAAGTTCAGGACTATTTAGTAAGGCTGGACATGCACAAGTCCATGGAGCCAGATGCAATGCATCTAAGGGGGCTGAGTGAGGTGACTGATGTGACTGCAGAGCCACTCATTATCTTTGAAAACTCATGATGACAGGGGAAGTCCCAGATGACTGAAAAAAGCAAATATACAGTCCATCTTCAAAAGCAGGAAGGAGGAGGATCCAAGGAACTATAGATCGTTCAGTCTCACCTCAGTCCCTGGAAAAATTGTGGAGCAAGTCCTCAAGGAACCTATTTTGAAACACTTGGAAGAGAAGGTGATCAGAAACAGTCAGCATGGATTCACCAAGGGCAAGTCATGTCTCACCAACCAGATTACTTTCTATAATGATGTGGGGAAAGCACTGGAAATGATATATGTTGACTTTAACAAAGCTTTTGATATTGTACCCCCTGGGATTATCATCAGCAAATGGATCAGTGCTGGGGTTGGTTTTATTCAGCATCATCATCAAAGATCTGGAGGACGGGGTGGATTGCACCCTCAGTGAGTTTGCAGATGACACTAAGCTGGGGGGAGTGGTAAATTCAGTGGAGGGCAGGAGTGGAATACAGAGGAACCTAGACAAAATAGAGGATTGAGTCAATAGATATCTGATGAGGTTCAATGGCGACGAGTGCAGAGCCCTGTACTTACAAAGAAAGAATCCCATACACTGCTACAGACTGTGGACTGACTGGCGAGGCAGCAGTTCTGCAGAAAAGGACTCAGGGGTTACAATAAACAAGAAGCTGGACATGAAATACCAGTGTGCTCTTACTACCAAAAAGGTTAACAGCATATTGGGCTGGATCAGTAGGTATATTGCCAACAGACTGACAGAAGCAATTATTTCCCCCTATTCAGCACTGGTGAAGCCTCATTTGGAATAATGTGTCCAGTTCTGGGTTCCCCACTAGAAAAAGGATGTGGAAAAACTGGAAACAGACCAGCAAAGGTTAACAAAAAATGATTAGGGGGCTGGAGCACGACTTATGAGGAGTTGCTGTTTGAACTAAACTTGTTTAGCTCGCTGAAGAGAACAATGAGTGGGGGATTTGATAGCAACTTTTAACAACCTGAAAGTAGGTTCCAGAGAGGATGAAACTAGGCTGTTCTCTATGGTAATACATGAAAGAACAAGGAACAATGGTCTCAAGTTACAGTGGGATTGGTGTGGGTTGGATATTAGGGAAATCTTTTTTCATTAGGAGGGTGGCGAAGCACTGGAATGGGCTACAAAGAGAAGTGGTGGAATCTCCGTCCTAAAAGTGTTCTAAGACCTGGCTTGCAAAAACACTGGCCAGCAAGATTTAGTGGGGGTTGATCTTGCTTTGAGCAGGGGACTGGACTGGATGGACTTCCTAGGTTCCTTTCCAACCCTAATCTTCTATGACACATGCATGTCCACGTCAGAAGAAATTATTAATGCCAAAAGCTTAGAGGATGATTAAAAAGGCTTTAGAACTTTATACAGATAAGTCCAATTAGTTATATTAGATAGCATAAAATGTTTGTAGGACACATACTCAAGCTACAGAGCTTAAAGCCAACCACTAAGTACTAAAAAGTTAGAAGGAAACTTCTCCAACATGCACCTTTTTGAGACAGAGGGATTAAATTATAAAAATAAATTTAAGAAAAAATACTGACATTACAGTATTTCAGCAAGGAAGACAACCTTGAGTCATCCAGTCCTTCACTTCAGAAAAATACTTGTTTCATATCAGCAACCATTCTTATTCATTATATCCAACGGCATGTCTGGGTTGTGATGTCTGACAATGGGTGGTGCTAACTCATTTTATTGTTGGTCTATTGTTTTACCTTCCCAGGAGTCACATAAAGCCTTATAAAGAACTTACATTTGACATATATGATGCTTCATTTTTACTAGTGTCCTTTCCTATGTGTTTGTTGGGTTTATATACTTCACACTGCTCATAACAATAGTTTGAGATAATGTTTATTTCTCCTCTTCAATCCATATTTGTCCTGCACTATCTTGTAATCATAGAAGATTTGTTTTGTACAGTCTAATCTCCCATGAAGGTGGACAAACCTGTAAGTATTGAAGGAATTACTTTATCCTCCAGTGAATGCTTTGTTGTAAACAGACAAAGACTTACCAAACTTATGTAAGGGTATTATGCTTTATTGTTAGTGCTGTGTAATTTACGTGTAACTCACCATTGTTTCCACATCCAGTCTTATTACATAATATTTCAGAATCAGTATAGATTTTAGTTCACATGCTGTTGTTTCTGCAACATAAGAACGCTACATATGTGAACAATGGCTCGGTGCATTAGGAGCAGGTGTCACAGGTAACTTTGTTCTGCCCTCTACTCTCAGAGCTGCTGGTTTAGATTTTGCTATAACTTAAAGTTTACGGAGTACTCTGTAGTCTGGTTCAGTGCTTCTCAACCTTTAGCAAGTTGCAACATGTTTGGCAGCATATTGCAACCATACAGGACACACCAACTCCCTTTCCCCAGGCCAAATCCAACCACTGCCTCGGCTCTCTCCAACACGCTTACTGTAATGTGTCCTGACAGTGGCTGAGAAACACTGATCTAGTCCAGGAGTCTCAAACATGTGGCCCCTAAAGTTATTTCCTGCTGTCCACAACAACACTATTGCTACCAATATTTGCAATACTGTTGTATGAAAAGGTTCCAGTGGTGCGGCCCTCAGGCTAACGTACCAGTCCTCATGTGGACCCTGTGCTAATCCTCATTCGGCCCCTTGGTGATTTGAGTTTCAGACCCCTGGTCTAGTCTACACTACAGAGTTCAATCAATGAAAAGCAGCTTATGTCACTTTAACTATGGAAATGTCTATCCTTAAACTTCACTCTTACCAATGTAACTGTCTCACTATGCTGACTTAGTAACTTTACCGGCACAAGAGGAATAGAGTCAAGTTCAATGTAGTTTTGTAGACACTGTGTTGCTTAAGTTGACTGTTACTGGCTTTCAGGAGCCATTGCACAATAATTCACAGGGACAGTTCAATCAATACAAGAACTCCTGGTGAGGATCCATACTACCTACACAAGGAGCAAAGCACAGAAACACTGGCAATGTAATTGCCATGGTGGCTGTATGCCAACGTAAATTGAAGTAACTTAATTTTGTGTTGTAGACATGGCCTCATCTGCACTGGATGGTAACAGCATTCACAGGGATTGAGGATGGGGGGGAACAATTAATAAGGTCTATACCAGGGATCTCAAACTCAAATCACCATGAGGACTAGTACAGGGCTGCATGAAGACTAGTATATTAGCCCGAGGGCCGCACCACTGAAACCTATTCATACAAGAATACTGTAGCGATAATGTTGTTGCGGGCCACAGGAAATAACTTTAGGGGCCGCATGCGGCACACGGGCCACGTGTTTGAGACCCCTGATCTGTACCACAAAGGGTTTGTTGGTATATTGTTATAGCAATGCCCTCTGTTACACAGCCTTCCCGAACAACATTAGCTATGCCAGCAGAAGCCCTCTTCTGTCATGAGAGCTTCATCTATACTAGGGGTTTTACTGGCGTAGCTATGTCAGCTGCTGGCTGTGGTTTTTTCATAATCCTGACCAGCACAGCTATGCTGACAAAACGGTAGTGTAGACCCTTCATCACACTCCCAGAGAATCACTAGCACATGGTGTGCTCATGCAACACCCAAGCTAACCAATGTGCTAGAATTTAGGGAGGTAGGATAGCAGCTTTTTCTGGCTAGCATACCATTCAGATTCTTCAGCTGTACTCTTAGGGCTGCTTTAAATCTTCTTGTGCCAGGCCCAGGATCTGAAGTTGTACAAACTAATACCCTGAAGACACTGAAGTCCATATTTTCCATATATGGACATCAAAGCACAACACTTTATTCTGGGAATCTTATTATTTCATAACAGTTAAGTATATAGTAGGCTCAGCTGATTAAATTTCACTAGATGTACTGGCAGATGTACTGGTATATTTCCATTAGATGAAGGGTCTTGGACAAAAAAATTCCACCTATGTTGTCAGTAGTCTCATTAGAAACTGGTGAGCTACATTTACTTTTAAAAAATAACATTTTAAAGATGATAGGCTTGATCTTTCAGTCTTCCAAGATATGAACGCTCAATGTTAGTGCAAGATTGGGCCTTATTTCTTTAAAGAATACTGTTTTTATAGGGAAGAGGTTACTGTTGTGCCCCATGGGGTTCAAAACCTGGGGCTACAGGGTTCATAGGAGCAGTTATATTTCACCCTTCCACTTGGCACCTTGCTGACAGCTCCTGACACACGACCGATGAAGTCCAACCCCAGTTCAAGGCCCCACCCCTGATGTGTATCACTGGACTCCCAGAGCAGCCAACGGGCATATTGACCTTACTTAGGCTACTGTCCCCACAACTGGGATCCATGCTAATCTGGAGTGTGTGCCTTGTGCCTCCTGTTCCTGGGGCTAGACTTTCTGGTATCCTGATCTGACTTGGATCCTGCCACTGACTTGCCGTTCTCTCTCTAGCCTGTCTCCTGCCTCTGGCTCCCTGCCTGGTATTCTGGCCCAACCCTGACTCTGATTATTGACTTATGGTTTTGATCTCTGGGCTGCCTCCTGCTTCTCTTTTCCCGCTATCCCAGCACAGCTGACCAGCAGACTCCAGCTCTGACCATTAGCTCTGACTGTCCATGACCTCACCCAGACAGTCACGTTATGAAACAGAATGACTTGTACCTGTTCCCCTGCTAGTGGGAAGCTAAACTACGCAACCCTTATTGATATTGTTGTGCACTTACTTGAGCCCACAGTCCCAGTAATCTTTAAAAGTTCAAGGGTTGCACAATTTACCACAGAGTGAAGTGGTATGTTTTGACAGTCTATGAATTTAAAAGATAAAAAAGAAAGAACATGTTTCAATTGAGCAAAATGTTATTTAGAGCCTTAACAATTAACTGTAAAGACAGTCTGTATTTCAGAGGCAGGGCCTCTTTTAATCCGTTCCTTGATAAGGTTATGCTGGTGTCTGCTCTTAGGTGGTCTTTTTTTTCAGTTAAATGACAGAATCAGATTTAATTAAAAACATTTTTAAAGTTTTCATTTTACTGGTTCGACTTTCATCCTTAGCGCTCCTACTTGATATATGAGCATCTTTCTACTTTTAGAACAATTTTAGTCAAGGTCATGATTAACCACTTCAAGAAGAGTGGGTTCCCTTCAAATCTCTTATGGTTCTCCTCAAAGGCATGTGACAATTTTTGGAACTGTTATTTCATTGTTAACCTTCCATTTGTCTAAAAAGGTTTTTAAGAACAACTGGGAGAACCAAATTTAAAAATTTCTTTTTCTGAGGTCTATGTAAAAACTCCAATAAAGTTAGAGCTAATATGTAAAAACATTTTCCTTAATGGTATAAACAGTAACAGTCTTTACTCAATGGAATCATGCAGTGTGGTACCACAGTCAAAATGACTCAGTGGCCTAATCTGAGTCAGACATCCATTAGGAAGTTGAGAAGGTCATGCACTACTGGAACAAGAAAACAATATAGCATGAGGTATGGATGCCAACAGATTCTGCCAGAGGACACACAAGCAAATACTTTTTACAAAAACAAAGTAAAATTAGAACCACCAAAATTTCTTAGGCCTGTAGTAGAACATTCATTTGTTTATAATGAAGGCTGTCTGATTTTTTGAGACGTTATTTTTCTGGCCCAGATAAACTGTGGACACAATAAAAATAAATTTGTGTTCACCTGCTTACAGCTACAAATCAAGTAATGTTAGATATCTAAAAACATCAATGAATAACTGAAGATGAAAACTGGGAGGGTGGGTTGAGTTACATATCAAAGTCACTCTAAATACAATTATTATTT
Organism: Podocnemis expansa; assembly: GCA_007922195.1. Classification (NCBI taxonomy): domain Eukaryota; kingdom Metazoa; phylum Chordata; order Testudines; family Podocnemididae; genus Podocnemis; species Podocnemis expansa. Next base: position 5,271,897 of record ML682004.1, read on the forward strand.
TTAAAAAAAGGGAGCAACTGGCTATTCAACATGTGAAAACAAACAAAATTTTTAGAGAAAGAACATTTTAACAGATGATTAGTAACTTTGTATCTCAAATATGTTATCTGGATGTCGGCATTCTATTCTACTCTTTTAAATATGAAAAGTATTTCCAGGATATGAAAACCAAATATACTTACAAAATCAGGATGTCTACTCACTGAACTACCACACGCACACACACAAAGTATGGTCAAAATGTGTTCATGTCTTCATATGAATTTTTTCTCATCCTCTCTCTTTACATTGTGTGAACTCAATATCAAGTTATAAAATACTGTTCTATTTTATGCATATCATTTCATGTCGCTGTCACCCACCAGCATGACTACAATCTTGAAAAGGAAAAAAATATTATGCCTTTTTAAAGAAAAATAAGGTCACGCTATTTTATTTTTGAATAGCCATAGTTGTTTCATACTAGATGACAGAACAGATTTGAAGTACTAGCTATATGTTTAATGTTCAATTGAACTCCCATACGACATTTTAAGATTAGCTTCTCATCACCCTTTATTCTAAGTCATAACAATTTGCACTAAATACAAGTCCTTTAATTTTTGTAAAGATTTTCAGAGTTGACCATGTTTCATAGTGTAGTGGCTAGCACCTCTGCTTAACATGCAGAAGGGCCTGGGTTCAACTCCCAGAGGGTTGGACTCGATGATCTCACAAGATCCCTTCCAGCCCTATGATTTGATTTGACTCTTGCGTTTGCCAAGGGCCATGCCATGTACAGTTTTTAACTTTTTTGTTTTTTGTTTTGTTTTGAAGAAACACTTCCTACTTCACATTTTTTATTCCAGGCTGACAGCTAGATTTACGCTTGTATGGAAAACAACAGGAAAGGAGATCTTTTACTTAGATTAGATTTGCAAATGGAGAAACCCAGATTCCCAGACACAGACAACACAGAACGAGGAAATAAGTTCCACTCCCTTTTTCCAACACCACTGAATTTTCTCTGTTGCTGAGCTGTGGATAAACAGGAGGTGGATTAGGGGCAAAAGGAATAACCTCTTAATATGCTACAGGTGTCACTCTTCTTGTTGGAATATGCAAAATACGATATTAACTCCATGAGTATTGTTTTACTTTGATGTCCCACAGAAATGCCCTGAGTAAAGTTTGAGATTGGAAGGGCCATCTAGGAGCATGGCTCCCAAATGAGTACTGCTGTTATGTGGACAAGGAAGGAATGCAGCAGTCCTGGACCTTTATGTGTTTAGAGTACCAAATCTCTTGTATTATCCAAGAGAAGGAGCAGACAAACACCATTTGAACCATTTTTGTAGGAAACTGGGAGCTGAAGCTTGTGAGTTTTGTTCTTGTGGTTTTTTGTTTGTTTTTTTTTTAAACAACTACCAATACCCTGCCCATGTAAGGGAGCATCTCTTGTGATGTGCTTTTAAACACTAGAGACACTTTCTACTCCTTTTAAAGCCCAAATCAAAGGGTAGTCTTTCTGACCTAACATAATTGTTTATTACTGTATGACCGTTATATGATTTTGGATCAAACATTATCTGTTCAACTCTAGATTACATGATTTTAGGATTAATTTTTTTTCTTTTTTTAAACTACACATGTTGTCCCCAGGTCATTGTTCTTTGGTGCCTCATTTGATAAAGTACTCTGACCATGAATGTAAACATGAACTATACAAGCTAATACAGCAAACATTTATTAAAGTCTTTAAAAGAAAAAGACTAATGTAAGCGCTCTCCAAATAGATGTCACGTGGCCCTTTTCATACACAGGAAAGTAACAGTTCTTGTCAATGATTAGCCCATTTTTTCATTAAAGCCACAAAAACAATGTAAAATTGTGAATATAATGAATAAGCCAAATGTAAGACAGTGGCTGCATGAGACAGCATCACACACTGCAGACTACTGTGTGGCAGCATAAACTGGGACAGTACGTAACTACCAAATGACAGCACATTCACAACTTATGCAAACCTAATGAGTTTCTCACTTATTTTTCAGCTAATTTATCATGCACTGAAAATGTGTTTTGATTAGAATATTTTGTTTATCGAAGCATCATTCTGGCATCCTGTACGTTTCTGAGAACTGGAACAGTGGCATTGAGAATAAGCAAATCAAGAATTAAATGTACTAAATTTCACTTGATTTCTGCCACCTTACTGATTAGAGAAAAAACCCTGTCACATGTATGTATTACATAGACATAAATGACCCAAAGGAAATAAGGAGAGAATTCTAAGTAGCCCTTGAGTTAATAAGCAATTCAACAGAATTCCAACATCACAAGGAATTTACAAACTGAATACAAACAAGTAGTCCTGTGGCACCTTAAAAACTAACAAAGTTATTTTGGCATAGGCTTTTGTGGACTGGAACTTACTTCATCAGGTGCACGAAGTGTAAACTTCTGTTTATTACGTGTATATATACACACAAAGAAAGGTGAGACACCTGAGACTATGAGACTGGGTCTGAATAGGGACTGGGAGTGGTTAGCTCACTATAAAAAGTAATTTCCCCCCCTTAAACATTCACACTTTCTTATCAATTGCTGTGAATGAGCCACATGTACACTGTTTGAATTGACCTTGTTAACACTGGGCCTCTACATAATAATGTGTTTCAGCCATGAAAGCTTATGCTCAAATAAATAAGTTAGTTTCTAAGGTGCCACAGCATTCCTCAAGTTCCAAAGGGGTAGTCATGCCAGCCTTGTTCAGCAAAACAAACACGGAGTCTTGTGGCACTTTTAAAGACTAACAAATCTATTTATCACATGAGCTTTTGTGGGAGAAAACCCCACTTTGTCTAACACTTGAAGATGAAGAACTTACAGAATAGGAGGAAATAAATGCAGGGAAGTGTAAGTCATAGGGTCGGGTCAGACTGTTACAGCAAATCAAAGCAATTTGTTAGATTCAAACAGGCAGGCCACTTAAAACACACACTTTGCTGTTCTACAGAGGAGAACAGATACTGAAGTATCTAAGTTCCTGTATGCCACAACAGACCACAATTGTGATACCCTTGACTCATTCAACAATACTGTAAATCTATCCAGCTATACACTTAACCCAGCAGAAGAGTCTGTCTTGTCTCAGGGTGTCTCTGCCCCATCACCTCCATGCATATGACACAGTTCTGCAGTGATCTGGAAGCTTAGTTTTGCCATCTCTGACTTAAGGACTGATATGTTAAAAAACATTTTAATGTAAGTACTTTAACATCTCTCAATTAATTATACTTCCCACATAGTTCATGGACATGTGAGGACAATTAAAAAAAAAAGTAACAATATACCATTCTACCAACAAATAATAATTTTAGACTCAGAGCATTAGATTATAACTCTCAGATTATATTTTTTAAAGAAGATTTTCACCATCCTATGTGTTGCAAAAGCAGAGCCAGATAACAGCTAAATTCATACTTATATTCCATCATTAATATCTGTAGCAATTATAAATATGTAATGTTTACTACAAAGGAAAACAGTGCACATAAAAAACCCAAGCCCAAATATTTTATTATGTTTGTAAAGTCCTGAACACACTGCCTTGTGTAAATGGGTACATAACACTGAACAAAAGTGCAAATAAGGGCCAGAGTCAGTGTTCAGAATCTGGGCAGAGCTCACCAAGCACTCCAGCTTGATCTGGAATTTCATCCCAGCTTTCTTTAAAATATATCGGGATTAAGCAGGATTCATACAGGACAGAGATATGTAACCACAAACATGCTTTTATGGTTCAATGTTTTAGCATAATTATGTGGCCTGCTCTAGGCCCATCTTACTACAATGCCAAATCCACAGTCTAGCTGTGATGGTTTAACAACAAAAGAATTAAGGAATAAAAAACTTTTGGTGTGCTCCTGTAGCTCAGAACTCAGTATTTTCATGATGCTCAAATGAAGCTGGTAGTAGAAGCTAGACAAAAATCCAGATGGAAATAAGGCATACATTTTTAACCATGAAAGTAATTAATGATTGGAACAATTTATCTAGGGTCACGGTGGACTCCCCATCACTAGCAATTTTTAAATCAAGGTTTAAATTCATATTTATTTTAAGATATGCTCCACTTCAAAAGAATTATTTTAGTGGAGTTCTTTGTCCTGTGTTATTTGGGAGGTCAGACTAGATGATCTGTGATTCTTTCTGGCCTTGGAATCTATGAATCTGTGTTTTATTAGCAAAATATTTTAACTTGTACTTCAGTGCAGGATGGTCCTTTCCAAGTCAGTTGGGGTGCTGAGTTCTTATAAGAAAACTGGACATTCTAGGGTATACACAAAGTTCTTTTCAATCACAAATTACAAAATGACTTCTTCAGTTGAATCCTACATTTTTGATTGCACATTTGAAGATGAGAGTAACATATGTGTCTTCTATTTTATACACATAAAACAGCTTCTGTAGTCTGAAATAAAGGAATAAATGACTAAACATAAGATTACTCAGTGAATCTTCCCACTAATTTTCAAATTAGGATTATAAGAAATGTGCATTTCTTCACCCAGTGAATATTGGGGTGTCTTTCTCCTGGCAAAGAACTGTAATAAATATTTTTTACCCAAGCCTGCAATGTAAGACAGAAGCTCCCTCCATTACAACTCAGTAGCAATTACTATAATCTGTACTAGCCATGCACATTGCTTCAGACATTGAAGGGGCAATAACTGTTAAATTTGGTAATAATGTCTAGGATTTTAATGGCAGCAGTTAACTATGAATTGCATATTCTTCCTGTACTTGTTTCATTGCCCACTATTTTTTCAGACTGTAAATGAAGAATTTTGAGAGACTTCATTCTTTGGTGCTAAACCTACATCCTTTTTTGTAGATTATCACAGCAGTCATGGTAAATTTAGTGGTGTACATGATTCCATCTCTTCCACCAATTCAATTTTTCCTATCCCCTTGGCAGCACCTTCAATTCAATACATTAGAAAATGGAAAAAAATGACAGTAAATAGTTTAATATTAAAACCAGTCCTAGAATAAGGTTTATAAATTCATGCCACAAACACAGTACAAGAAACAGGTTTCAAAGCGCCAGTTGAATGTGGAATACCTGCCACAAGAACTGCAATTAGACATTTAAAAATTAGAATGATTTTGGATCACCAAACTGGTAGAAAAATCTAAATCTTATAAAACAAATATATAGAGGATTTGAGAACCCAGCAATTCTTTACAACCATTTGGTTTCTTTTTTATTTTAAGTAAAGTCATTAAGTGAATCAGAAACTTTTTATCAATCACATTTTGATAAAAGACACAATGTTAGTTTTAGAAGTTAAAAATACTAACTGTACAAAAATGTAACTTCATTTTTGGCTGTTTTAAACATTTGTGGAAAATAACTTACACATCACAAATTATACTTACTATACATGTGTTCTCAAAGGGATTGGCTTTCTAGTTATGTTCCAACTGGTGAAGCAGATTTCATCCCAAAAATAGGAACAGCTTTTAACTTTACTTGTAAAGGGGATAATCAGTAAATGAAGTTTTATACATCCCTCCACTGACTCTCTCTCTCAACCTCATAAGATATTAATATGCACTTTCAAAGACCTTCCTGGCCTAATACCATCCTCATTTATTTCATTATGAACATGTCACCTCTTTCTTCTGATCATGATGTCAGACTCTACCACACAATTGCTAAATCCTCAAACAAACACAATTTGTGTTTTTTCCCATGCTGTCTTCTCTGACTTTGGAAGCAATCCCCATAAAATTCTGCAAAGACACTTAATTGTCCTCCAAAACTCTCCTTAAAATCCTTCTTTGCTGTCATGCCTATTTCCTGGTGTACAGAGACAGCCATTTATTATTATGACCAGTACTGTCTCACTGTTCCCTTGTACTTCCTTGTCTGTCTATATCCATCTACTGTCTCTTGATTATATTTAGACTATATGCTTGTTAGGGCAGGGATCATATTTCTGCTAGCTATCTGTACAGAGCCTAGTATAATAGGAGCCTAGCCATGAATCAGGACCTTAGGTGCTACAATAATACAAATATTAATAAATACAAATCTTTTATAGCTTTCCACCTGTAAGGAAAGGGACTATAATGATACAACACAGAGAATTAAAATTCAAATCAACAAGGACTATTGGCAATGTATAATGTGAACTAAGACGCTCGTTCCCTGAATACTAAATTTCATTTAGACTATTTTCTACAACAATCCACCACAATTAACTCGTACCACTCCCATTCCACCTACTCAAACCCATAATTAAATTGCACAAGTACCTCCCACAGGCTCCCACTCAATTTTTCATCATTTCATTAAATCTTTTCTATACATCTATTTTGATTCTGCTACAGATGGAAAAAGATAGGAATAAAGAACTTATTTAGGATAGCAGCAAGGCTAAAGAGCAGAAACAGCAGGAGCAATTGCAATTTTTTGAGCAGTAGAGTTGGAGCACAAAACTATAACTCAGGAAAATAGACAGTTTCCTCCCCTCCAGCCATTTCCCATCCTCCTCTTCAGAAACATATTTTCAAGACAAGGTAAATAAACCTGAGAGAATTCAAAAGGAAAAGTAAAAATAGTTATAAGGGCTATGAATTACTAATTTTTAACTGAAGCCCTCATTATAAACAAAATACAAGAGGACAGCCCAGAACTGGGAAATGCCTATCCAGAAACACACTGCCAATGGATAAGTCAGGCTTGGTCTACACAGGTTTTTTTTTCTAATTTAATTATTACACTTAAGATTTGGTTGGTTTGTCTGCTTTTAAAACCAAAGCATTTAAACTGCTACAACCCCTAATTTGTATGCAGTTATATTGCTATAAGGCACTTTCATACCAATATAGATTATTCCACTAGTTGTATAGGAATGATCTGTAGCTGTGTAACTGCTTCCCCACTAGGGCTCCTAGGTGGTACAATGATACAAATATTAATAAATGCAGATGATTTTCACTCTTAGGAAGCACTGCACTCCTGAGTTCAGCAGCCTCTCATGAGAAGTGAGGTGGAGGAGAAGAGGGATGGAAAGGTAGAAAAGAATTGAAGGACATGGGGAGGAGAAGAGGGATGGAGAGGTAGAAGGGAACTGAAGGACATGGGGAGGAAAAGAGGGACAGAAAGGTAGAAGGGAACTGAAGGGTGTATCCCACTTCTACCATGCAGAGCACCCAGCGATCTGAGATTATGTTGACCCATGCTGGTTAAAAATGAAAAAAACAGTTTCCAAAGATGGGGTGAAGTCCCTGACTGCACCTTCAAAAGTTCTGTCTAGAGTACAAAGGTTGCCTCGCGGCCATAACTGTGGGGGACCAATGAGGAGTAATGGGACTGCTGCCCCTTATAGCCCTTGTATTGCTACTACCTGAAATCCAGCCTTTTCTTTATGGCAGTTGAAAATGACCTAAAGAAAGGGACATCCAATGCCTTCAGGACAGGGGCAGCATATGGAGGCCCACAGATTTTAGGAAGGTGCAAGAATCCTTCATACTATTAAGTCATGTACACGTCTGATCAGAGATGATAGAATCAACTTTGAATGGTAGGTCCTGCACTGTCAGTTGTACTTCTTAGGGCAGGCCTGATGATTGGAGCCAGGAGCTGCACCTCATCACTACTGCTGCATCCACAGTATCTACAGCAGTCTGGAGGGATGCCTTGGTTATGCCCCTGCCTACCTCCACTAATGCCACAAACTCCATCCTGGACTCCTGTGCTAGGAGCTCTTTGAACTTAGACATGGCTGTCCAGGAATTAAAGCTATAGTCACTTATGAGAGCCTGGTGGTTTGATATTCTCAACTAGAGACCCCCAATGGAATACACATTACTTCCCAGCAGGTCCAATTTCCTGCCTTCTTTAGCCTTTGGAAACAGACACTGCTGCACTGGCCTCTCAGTCATGCCCGCAACTGTGATCAAGGACCCTGGGGGATGCTATACGTACAAATACTTATACCCTTTCAAGGGAAAGAAGTACTTCCTCTCAAGCTGCTTCACCATGGGCTGAAGGGATGCCTCAAGGCTTTTATAGGCTTTGAGATGGTCTCACTGAGGGGCAAGGCCACTCCCGTTGATAAAGGTATGCCAATATGTCCACCAAGGCCAGGACAAAATCATCAATCTCTTCCACCTTCAGGCCAAGGTTTTGGACCATTCTCTTTAAGAGCTGATAGTGGTCTTTGTAATTGTCCAGCACCATAGCTATGGATGTACCAGCACTGGGTTTGTCTGGGCAGGATGACAAAGTGGTTGGGATTATCTCAGGGTCCTTGACCTCCACCAGTGGTTGCAGGTCCCCTGAAGGGGTACCATGGACCTCCATCACCTCTGCCTCAGCACTGAAGCCCACTCTGACAGGGAAGGAGAGGTGCTCTTGCCTCAGAGGATGCAAAATACAAGGAATATGTGTGGGAGCCTTGAAAACCTGGACAAACAAGGAGTCCTGTGGCACTTAACGACTAGCAAATTTATTTATTGCATGACCTTTTGTGGGAGAAAATCCCACTTTGTCAGATGCTTGGAAGATGAGGGAACTTAAAGAATCTGTAATTTTTGTAATTTCCCCCAACTTCAAAGAGTCAGACAAAGTGGGATTTTTCTCTCACGAAAGCTCATGCATTAAACAAATTTGTTAGTTTTTAAAAGTGCCATGGGACCTCTTGTTTGTTTTGCTGAACTAGACTACCATGGCTGCCCCTTTGGAACTTGAAAGGCTGCGTTGTACATGGTGCTCACATTGGTCAATGAAGAGCATCTGCCATTAGGTGGGGGGGCTACGCCAGTGGGCAGGCCTCTCGAATGTCATTGTAACTCTCTGGACTGCTCGGTACAGGTTCCATCATGACCCATAAAATTCTGTCTGGGATTCAGAGTCAGAGGAATCACTTGTGGGTGACCAGGGAGTTGCAGTGTAGTTTACTGGTACTGAGATGCTCAGTGGTGTGGAGATGGTGACCCAGAGGGGAGGTGTGACTGCAAGTGGTGCTGTAACTGCAAGCAGTGCCAGGATTCCAGCTTGTGCTGGGATTGCAATCTGCATTCAGGCCAGTCTGTGAGGTGGACACTTGCCTCAGGGCTATCCCTTGCGTGCTACAGTTCACAGGAAATGGAGGTGTCGGAACAGTCAAAAGACTCTGCTGACTTGACCAATCAGGCAATTCTGACTGCGCTGCCAAAGGAAGTAGTAAATGCCTCATTGTGTGGGATGGCCTTGATGTTCTGAGCAATCTTCAAACCTTCATGAATTTAAATATTTTGTTTAATAACTGGGAAGTCTCCTCATTTTCTGGGGAAAGGTTACTGACATGCTTGATGGGCAGCCCCAGGCACACTTGGACTTGCTTCCTTTTATATCTTTTGGGTGTGATTCAGGTTGCCCTATGGCACTCAAACAGCCAGGGTCAACAGTTTTTTGCTACTTACAGACAATCAAGAACTGCTCTTACTGATTAAATTTGATCTCTTGGCACCATCATGTGTTGAAGAGGTTATGGCAATGAATCAGATTTTCCTCTGTCTCCTGACTTAGTAAGGGTAGTTAGTAAGCCAGCCCTCCAGTGACATGGGTGCACTTTTCCATTCTTGAGCCATGAGATTTGAGATATATTGCTTTAAAAGGGCTTATATCCCAAAGTGAGAAAAATTTATGAGCTAAATTGACCAAGAAGAAAAATTTAGGAAAAATCCATAGCGTGCCGCACTAAGGACAAAGAAGAATTTTTAAGCTTATTTAGAACAAGAGAAGTCCTAGCAGTGGTAGCGTGCCATTATTAGATGGAGATGGTGAAATTGTTAATGACGCAAAAAAAGGCAAGACTGCTGTTCAATAAAATAATTTTTTTTTGTATTTGAAAAGAAGAATGATTTACTCGCATAACATGAGGTAGTTTAAATGTTTTCTAGTCCATTAGTAAGGAGGGACATTAAATAGCATCCACTAGGGCTAAATATTTAAAAATCAGTAGGCTTGATTAACTTGCACCTAAAAGTCTGCTGAGAAAATATCTAGTATGATGATATGTTTTTAATAAATCCTGGAATATTGGGGAAATTCTAGAAAACTGGAAAGTTGCCAATATGCTAAAATGGTAGGTGAAATGATGCAATAAGAAAGCACATGTTAACTGGAGTAAAAAGTTACCCAACAATGGTTACACGCATCTCAATGGGAAATCTTCATTTAATGGGAATGTATCCATACGGGGTTCTGCTGGGATGGGTACCAGGATGGACACAAATCAACTTTTTAAAATCAGAAAATAAAAATAAAATCACTGTTGACAATATGTGTGGTTAACACACAGACTGGTGGAATTTTAAATAATGAGAAAGACAAAGCAATGATCATGACTGATCTAGATTGCTTGGTAAACTGGGCATATTCACACAAAATGCATTTGAAGACAGCCAAATGCAAATTCATACATCTCTGGGGAAAGAATGTAGGCCACATATAAAAAATGGAGGGCTGTACCCAGAAACCAGTAACTCTTGAGAAGAATTCAGGGACCATACTGGACAGAAAACTGAACATGAGCTCTCAGTATGATTCTGAGGCAAAAAAGGCTAATGAGATGCTTGCAATTATCAATCAGGAAGCAATGAGGAAGTCCAGGAAGATGCTTTCACCTCTGTATAGAGCACTGATGAGACTGAGGTCTGGGCTATGCTAGGAGATTAAATAGGTATAACTAGACTGTGTGGATGTTTCACATCCCTGAGTAACACACTTAAATCAGCCTAACTCTTGGTGTAAACAATGTTATGCCAACAAGAGAATTCTCCCACTGACCTAGCTACTGCCTGGCAAGGAGACACAGAGTACCTAATGGGAGAGGCTCCCTTATCGGCATAGATAGTATCTTCACTGAAATGCTGTGGCTATGATACAGCAACATTTTAAGTGTTGACAAACCTTTACCCTAAAATACAATAAACGATTCTTGTGTTCACATTTTAAAAGGTTTTGACAAAATTTTTGGGGGGAGGGGTACAGATAATAGCTGCAGAAGTGATTCACAGCATTAGAGCGAGAGATTTAGAGCTCAATCTGTTTAGTTTGTCAAACTATTGAGCAATGAATTGAGTACCGTGAATTGATTCTCTTCATTGGGAGAAAATACTGAATCCTGAAGGGCTCTCCAATCAAGTGGTGAAAGGAATAACAAGAACCAAAGCTGATTAATTCAAATAAGAAATCAGGCACACATTTTTAACAGTGTGGGATATAAACTAGTGGAAGAAATAATCAAAAAAAGAGTGGATTCTCAATTTCTTCAGGTCTTTAGAATAACGCTGGATGCCTTACTGGAAGGCACACTTTAAACCAAACACAAATGTTACTGGACTGAATACTGGGTGACACTAAAAAACCTATGATGCCCAGGAAGCCAGACTAAGTGATCTAAGACTAGAAGAGACCCACAGACTATTTATTTATTAAAATATTTATATAACAATTAAGATTAGCGTGTTCCTTTTATAACTTAGCATCTCATCACTTAAAAATTTTTTGCTACTGATGTATTTGATGTATTGATGTGCACTGTTTGTGTATTCCTGAATCAACATTAGTCAATCACTGACTAGTCAGAAGGAGAACCACTTAACTTCAGAATAAACTTTGGCCGAGGACTAGTGAAAATTACAGAAAACTGAAGATTTTTAGCAACTTAGAGAAATAGGGAAGTAAGACATTTGCCTGCTACCTGCTTGACCATTTTGCTTCTGGAGTTTTATACTTGGATATCCTGTACTTTTATGTTATTAATATAATTATCCTTTCATAGCAGTCAGGCAATATTAAGTTTGCCAAATATCTACTCTTTGGAAATAAAAATATATTTGCAATACACTATGTTCTATTTCAAGTCTGACTGTCCTTCTGTGACTTAGCCTGACGTGTAATACAACAGAATTGTAGCCTTTAAGACAGAAGATTATGTTTAGATCAATAGAAGTCGTCAACCAAGGCACTTGTGGTTTTTCTCTGGAAAGCATTTGCAGCCACAAGCTCAAAAGAGGAAGAAAGGGAGAGGGATTAACTTTCTTCAATGAAGGTCAAAAACATAATTTAAAAGAGAACCAAGAGAAGCAGCTGGGTCTCTCAACCCAATCTAGATTACCAGCTGGAGAATTTACCAGCAATATGAAAACAATGTACAACAGATGTCAAATGACGCAACGGCAAGTAGGAAAGCTCTCTGAGCATGGCACTATATCGCTAGTGCTCCTTACCAATCACAGTTCATATTAAATACTTCAAACTTCAATGGGCCTCAACCACCTAGGAAAAACAAAACACTTCCTCACACTCAGCTCTTAGAGTCTTACTGGGTGAAACAAAAATGATCTTTATTTCTAATAATAATTTAACACTGCACTTGTTTTAATGACTTTATATTTCAGGGTCAAAAATATAAAGACTGAAGCAGGTTTATATATTCACAGCTGCTTCACACTCAGACACCTGCGGCTAGGCTTGTTCTAGCTTCACTAACTTGAGTTTGAGAAACTAAGAACTCAATGACACCACAGACGACTGTGTCAGAGTGTTTGAAACCAGCTGCTTTTCTTCCTTCTCCTTCAGGTTACTGTCTACATTATGAGCGAAAGGGTGTGATACCCTTCCTCACATACACATACTCATGGTGGCTCATCACTGGCACAGCTCAGCAGCGTCTCCACTGCTGTTGTTGCTGTGAGTATACTGCCCTTTATACTCACACTAGCTCTTTGTCATCTAGCACAAGTGTGATTACGAGACAGGGGAATCCCACCTCAGGTTGTAGGTAGACATAGCCATTGTCGGTGTGCTTATCTTTGTTTCTATCCATTCCTTAGATGAGCTCATCTACTCCCTTGGTTTCAGATACCACATTTGTGCTAACTGCTTATAAATCTACCTCAAACTGAAAAGCAGGACTAAACAGATGGGAGAAATTGGGATCAAACATCTCCTCCTTGACATCGCACTAGTTAAAAGCAGCAAAAATAAAACATCTTTCTGACACTCTCCTTCCTCCTCTATTGCTGCTGACATCTGAACTACTATATACCTCTTATCACTTAGACTCACAGCTACAGGGATCATCTCTCCAACTCTTTCCCAGAGCAGTGAGGCTCTCATCAAATCATTTCACATTTCTAGCTGTAAAACTGATCTGCCTGTTCTCATCAAGACTCTTCTTCAGTCTTCTGTCTGTTCCCACATCAGCTTGTACTCATCATCACTTTTAAATTCTATACAATTCTATCCATGTGGGCATCATAGTTTCTGCAGTTATCCCTTTTACACTCAATACTCTGGTCATACTTGCTTCTCACTAGCAAGTTCAATTTTCTTCTCCTATTACCATCTTGATGTCTCAAAATAGTCTCTACCTCATCCACTGTATTTCCTTCCTACACAGCATACCCCATTCTTTGGCCTTACTTTCTACCACTATAGACAACTATGCTATGTCCTCACAGTCTTAAACTCAATCACATTGGCAAAACTAAAATCATAAATTAAAAATCTAAATTAACTGCCAACCTGATCTGAATTCCTTATGACAAAGGTGCCTAGGAATAAGTTTGGCTTTTTTGTGTTATACCCTCTCCTCTCATTTCCAACCCTCAAGGGGTATTTCAGTTGTTACATTTCCCATATCCCTAAAGATCCGTCAGGTAAGGGTTTGCAGATACAATACTACAAACCACTTCAGATTAATATGGTTATACTTTCATAGCTATTCCTGTAAGTGAATGGCAATAAGCTATACTGATCTAAGGCATCTCTATAAACTGCAACCACACTAGCAGGTAGACAAGTATAGTTACCTATTTCCTTAAAAAGTATTATACCCCACCCCAATCAAAAAAAACCAAAAAAACAAAAAAAAAACCTAAATCTGTATAAAACCTCCATGGACCTTGCCTTTACATAATCACACTGAAAAGTGTTGTGTTTCCTTTTTATCTGCAAGGAACCAACCCATTTATGGAACCTATTCATAATGATCACCTTGGGGGGAAGAGGAAATTCAATGCACCCTATGACTAGATACCCAACACTCAGTATTATAATACAGTATAAAGTCTCATTCTCATTAGAATGTTTTTTTTAATCAAACAGTAAGCATTTACTTGTCTAAAAGAAGAAGAGTTTCTGTTCTGCTGCACTTTCCACTTCAACAAGCATCAGTGAATTCCTTTTGATTCAGATTTCAATCTATATTACCAGGATTAAGATTAGATAACCACTTTAATTAAATGATAAAAGAGTTAGCTGAATCTATACGCAAGGTTTTAAAAGTACAAGAACGTGAAGAACATGTTCTTGTAAAAGCCAGAGTTGTTAGTAACATCCTATGAAGTGAAATAACAGGCTTCAAAACATTATTTACACAAATCTAATACATTAAATGAACACAGGACACACCAGAAATGAGAAGCAATGTCAAAATGAAGAAGAATGGAAAACCAGCAGTGAGATCGCTGATTTGAATACTCATGTCCAGGAAGGATGCTAAAATATACACTAATTCATAACAAATGGGTAATTTCCCTTTTCATTAATTCATGCATGTAACTTTCCCTTGCAGATCTTTAAAGAAGTCTGATCCCAAGGAGGTTTTGTGTAAAAGTACTGGTCACTAGCCTGGCCAAGGAGTAGAAAGTACTCCATCAGTTTCAAGGCTGCAGATAATTTAGTAAACTGAATGTTATTTTACTTTGCTTTTAAAAGAATATTTCTCAACAGTTTGAGTTAATTTACATGATATGAATTCAAGATAAAACTGAAGTTATTGGAGAAGACAAGTTATAACCTACTCCTTATGGCTTACCTTGGCTTTGCCATCCTGTGCTGACATATATCCTACACACATGCTCTCTGTTGTATGACTCCACAAGAACTCAACTATAAGGAAAAAAATTAACAAGTCACCAAAAACGCATTAATTTTAAGTGTGGACAAACTTCACTTTGGGGGAAGGAGGTTATAGGCACAACTCAAATCTAGCTTAAAAGTTTAGTTTGCTACATTTATAAAAACTTGGAATTATTTATGAAACAAAACTAATTCCAGTTTGAAGCAGCAGATATGCATAATCATTTGCAAATAAACACTGCAGCACTAATAACCAAAAATAAATGGAAATATAGTAAAAACACATGCATTTTATGTTGTAACTGTAAAAGGTGTTTTGTTTTTTTACTATAGTTAACTAAAACAGAGAATGTCTCTTTAAAGTTAAAATTCAGGTATATAAGACTTATTAGTACATTTAACTTTTTCTCCCTTGTTTAACAAAAATTTTTAGCTTTCAAAAATGATTCCTGTTTACTGTGATAGAATTTTTTCATGCTTTAAAAGTATAATTTTCGTGACAAAAATATTTAGCATTTCTGCCTTCCAGAGCATAGTTTCATAAACACTACTGTGTGTAATGAATGCAGTATGTTACTGCATTACTTACCTGGTATCAAAGAACAATGTTTTAAAACATACAAATCTTTCTCCAATCTGATTGAGAAATCAAATATTAACAACTCTTTCGCCTGTCTAACAAACTTGAAATCCAGGCTGATCAAAATGTAAAGCTCAATGTTCAAGACTAAATATATTTTATCTTTGAAACATTTACATTCTCCACTAATCTTAGAGAATATTTTTAAATTCAGCAATTAAAAGCAATTTTGAGGAGTTTGAAGATATTGTCAAAATCTGTGCAAGTTAAACCATAAGAGAAAAAGGAGTTCTATACTTGTTCTATACCTGTTCACTCTTTAATTAATTTGTGAATTTACCATTCTCCTTAACAGACTGTCATACATTAGGAAGAAAAAAGGACTACACAACTGAGTGAGCTAGTTCTCCCAAATAATTATTTCTCATAGACAACTGCCTACAGTCTGGAGCGGAAAAAAAAATACAAAAAAAATACAAACTGCTGCAGTATTCTATACTAGTGCTGTCTGTGGAATTTTTTTAAATACAAAAGTGACAGTATTTAAATAAGTTCCAAATGGGCAGCTGCGTTAGTCTAGTAAAGGAAAAAAAGCAAGGAGTCTTGTGGCACCTAAAGAGTAACAGAGTTATTTATCGCACGAGCTTTCATGGGAGAATATCCCACTTCATTCGTCAGGAGCTTTGAAGAGGGAGAACTTACAGAATTGGATGAAAATAAATGCAGCTGAGTGTATGGGATCAGGCCATACTGCAACAGCAAATCAGAGCATGTGCACAAGGATGACCTGAGAATCTTCCATGGTTATCTCTAGGAAATTTTCATGGGGGTACATTTGCAGAAGGTTTCTTGGGAAGGCAGCCTTATTTCTTCCACCAGGACAGGACTTTTTCCCATGCCATTCTGTTATTAAAGGTACTGACATCACTGTGGAACACATCACACTAGCATAAGGACCAGGCTTGTAATCAGATGCTTGCATCAACTGCTTCCTTTCCAACTGCAGGGAACTAAGATCACATAGCGTCACCTAAGAGACAGTGCAAGTTTACAATAGCCAGGCTTATAATAAAAAAGTGTCTCTTATCCCCCTCCTGGGATGGCTTCTTGGGTCCCTGAACTGCATATTCCCCAACATGATGTTGTTTTGGGTGTTCAGGGT
Source organism: Podocnemis expansa (assembly GCA_007922195.1). NCBI lineage: Eukaryota > Metazoa > Chordata > Testudines > Podocnemididae > Podocnemis > Podocnemis expansa. The sequence continues at coordinate 5,288,553 of ML682004.1, forward strand.
CCAGGAATGGATGGTCAAGTGTTTTCTTCTGGGTGATTTTCCCCATCCCCACCCCTCCTAAGGCTGCCCATTGCAAAAACCAGAGTTTTGGGAAGCTAAATGATGTTCCCTGATCATGTTGCTAAGGGTAGGGGTAGCTTTGTCCGCAACACATTTTGGGCTTCAGAGACTTCTCAGAACTGTAAGCACAAGCCTCTTACTCACAATAGCTGACACGCCAGACCAAAAAAAACAAGGAGTCGTATGGCACTTTAAGACTAACAGATTTATTTTTCGCATGAGCTTTCGTGGGAGAAAATCCCACTTCATCAGATGCTTCGAAGATGGGTGAACTTACAGAATGGAATGAAAATAAATGCAAGGGGGTGTAAAACACAGGATCAGGTCATACAGTAACAGCAAATCAGAGCAGTTGTTAGGTTCAAACCGTGGGAAGCCTGAAGTCAAATTACCTTTTGAAGCATCTGACAAAGTGAGATTTTCTCCCACGAAAGCTCGTGCGAAAAATAAATCTGTTAGTCTTAAAGTGCCACACGACTCCTTGGGTTTTTTTTTGCTGGACTAGACTAACACGGCTATCCCTTTGGAAATACACCAGACCAGCCTGTGGAAGTAGTAGGGACTGCCATCCATTCACTTAAGAATAAGGGGAGTCATTTTTATGCTGCAATCTTGCTTTTCATCTATCGTATGAAAGAAAATGGGTGCCTTGTGCTTTGAGCACATTACAGTGGAAAATGTGGCCTTTAGCACAAGCTTCCATCTGGCAGAGAGACTGGGCGAAAATTCACGCTTGAAGCAGCATCTGACAAAGGGGGATTTTCTCTCATGAAAGCTCATGCGATAAATAAATTTGTTAGTCTTTAAAAGTGCCACAAGACTCTTTGTTGGGATCCACCAGTGTGTTGTCTATACCCTAGAAAGGTATCTCTTTTGATTTACGTACTCTGTGGCAAGGTAGTCTGGTGCTAAGATAGACAAATATATGCCACTATCGCCCTGCCACATTTGGGGACCCCACTGAGACAAAACAATCTAATATGTCTTGTATATTTCCCAAAATCACCACCCTTTTCAGCAGAAGTTTATTAATTGTCCTACACACATGAATCATGGTGCTCCAAATCCACATTGATTCCCAACCGATCGCTGGCAATCTATTTTGCTAGCTTTTGCAGAGTAACGACCATTCTCCACTGTCAGAGCAGACTGCAGGCCAATAGTTCCGAACTTCAGGGCTGATGACAGATCAGTGCAAAGTTCTAGGAAAGTGGCCTTACACAGCTGAAAGTTCTTTAGCCACTGTTAGTCATCTCAGACCTTCATAACAGTGTGATCCCATCAGTTAGTGCTTGTTTTCTGGGACCAGAAATGGCGCTCTGCCCAGTCCAGCTGCTCTGCAAGAGCCAGCAGCAACCACAAACGATTTCACTCTATGACTTACCGCAGGACAACTAACACCATAATTTTTCAAGCCTGGAAATACTGCAAGATAAGTCACAAGGTGTTTGTGATGCTCACAATAGTAGTATAGGACTGAGCAGGCTCCATGCTTGTCTGGCACTATGTGCAGCAGAGCCCCATCTTCCAAAAAGAGGCAACAAAGTGTACAGCTGTTTGTTGCTGACATTTGAAAAAGGAGGGGAAGGAAGACATTCTAACATGGAAGGCCAAAGAGCTTCCTAAAAATCTTCGCAGGCTAGTTGCCTTGAGAGATAGCTATTCCCGGTACATTGTTCTGTTTATTGATGCAAGAGTGGCTCATGGGGACACACTCCTCCAACACACCGAGCATGGCTTGATAATGACTTCATTGGTTCAGCAGGTGAATGTCAAATGAAATTAAATTGACTTTACTTCTGAGTACGGACATACCTTAATATGTATAGTTAATTACAAATCCACCCAAACATATAAAAGGGGAGCTACACGTAATATTGCACAGTTATTTCTAAAGATTTGTAGCTGTAAGAGAAAATGATTTGATTCAATGAAAGAAAAATAGATTGACAAATCACTGAATTACATCAATAAAGAATATTCATTTATAATTTACTCAATTAGCAAAAACTACTATTAGAGTGAAATTCATCCCAGTTCAGAGGGAGACCTCCTTACATGTTAAATGTTTTTTTTAAGCCAAAGAGACTACTCCCTTAAATCAAGCAGGACTGGCTCTTAGTCTGTAAATTGATGGAATACCCTGATTCTGCAAACTTACACGTGTAATTAAGGTGACTATTCACAGTAGAGAATTTACTTGTTTGCAGAATTGCTGCCCAAATTGAATCTAATACCAATACCAATTTATATCTAAGACGCTGTTGAATTATGCAGTTTAAAAATCTGATTCTAGCTCAGAAATTCCAAAAAAGCTTTACTTCTGCTGATGGAATACTGAAAAATTACAATTTGAAAACTTCTTTGAAGGAGCTGTTGCCCTTAGAATGAGTTCAATTAAACTGATTTTCCCGTATGTAATTTTGAAGAATTTTTAAGAGAAGAGAATACAAAATCTTGGTATTGCTCATTATCTCTTGAAACACATGCTTACAAAAGCAAGATGAGTAGTGTTACATGATAGTATGACTAAAGTTTGTTTAAAATTTAGAATACTTATGGTAATTATTCAGTACAGTCAATGTGCTCAAGACAATGGCAATTAGTCATGCAGATAATTAGATATGGAAAAAGGCAAAAGACTCAATACAAAACTAAGGATATATTCTCAGCTTGATACAAAGTGAGTTGTAGTCATAAATCCCCATAAATTGCAACTAGAACACACCATACAGTCGTGGTGTACAGAAAAAGCAAACATCATCAGTGAATAATGATAGTGACAGCATTAATATGGCTGAAAGGGAAGAATTGCCACTATTGTTAAATATTGTTCAGACACAAGACATTAATCTTACTACCAAGTGTGTTAAATGAAAGGTTAATTTAAGTCATATACAAAGCTACATGCTGTTCTTTCATGTTTCATCATGCTTACGTTTGATTTCTATTAAGTTCTTCATGCAGACAGAGTTGATTTCTTGGCATACTTCCTATTACATGTCACTAAATGTCAAATTCTTACAACAGTACATAATCCTATTGCTAATGCATCCATTTTTGCTTTTCAGAAATGTAAGGAGCATTTACGAGACCTTGCATATTTTCAGCAATATACATTTTTAACTCAGGAATTATATAATATTTTAATAGTTTTGACTTTTTAATGGTTGACTACTGACTCTGCCAGGAGGGATGATCACATATTTGGGGAATCAATCAATCAATCAGGCTATAAACACATTTAAGATGTTAAAAATTTGGAAAAATATTTCCCATTGATTCCACGGCAGTTTTGAAGAACTGTTACAAATATCTATGCTAAAAAAATAAATTATGTGCCAAAAAGGCACCCCCCCATACCAAAAAAAAAAAAAAAAATATCACCCAGTCAATTTACAAATCAAAAATCATTACAAATGTACCAATATGACTTGTTCCTTCACATCCAATGCAGTCAGTAGAACTATAAGGATTCATGTCATGGATGTCCAGCTGCTTGGGATAGTAAGATCTGGGAAATTTGACTGGGGCAGTGTATACCGCTGTTGGAAGAGTAAAACCTCTTTGGTCAGAACATCCAATGACAGCAATATCCTTGAGACAAGGTGAGTGAGGTAATATCTTTTACTGGACCAACTTATGCTGGTACCTTCTGATCCCTTCAAACCCTCTGTGACTGTTGGTGAGAGGGACAAGCTTTGAAGCTACACAGAGCTCTTCTTCTGATCTGGGAAAGGTACTAGGGCTATATCTACACTAGAAATCTTATAGTGGCACGGCTGTACTGATGCGGCTGCACTGCTGTTAAGGTCACTTTTGTAGCTCCACTATCCTGATGGGAGTGAGCATAACACCATCAGCATAACACCACCACCTCCACAAGCAGTGGTAGCTATATCGATAAGAGAAGCTCTCCTGCTGACACAGCACTGTCCACACTGGGGCTTCTGCCAGGGTAACTAATGTCACTTGGTGGTGTTTTTTCATACTCCTAAGAAACATAAGTTATACTTACAAAAATGGTAGTACAGGCAAACCCTAAGAGGTATGAAATACAAGGTTAAACAGACAACATCCATAGTTAGCACATATTCTCAGGGGCTATTCAAGATCAAGTGGCCCATTAACACCCTTGTAATCACAGGACAAAAAAGGGAGTTATTGTTAATAAAAAAGTTACTAAATTTATGACTTAAGACGAAGATTTTGTGTCTTTAGAAGAACTATATATTAAGCACATCTAATCATAAACCAGAAAGAAAACAGTTCTCACTAATCTGAAGGATATTTATAACTCATTTAAAATGTTCACTGGCTTCTGATTTCTTCATGAGAAGGATTTTATGGTTTTTAGCTCACCTATGCGCACCCTAGCACCTTCAGGCAGCAGGTGTTCCCCAGGATTCTCTGCATCAGATGTTATAACATTTTAAGGGATATCCACAGCACATGAAATCATTGTATAAACTAGTGGTCTCAAACATGTGACCCGTGGGCCACATGCGACCCCTAAAGCTATTTCCTGTGGCCCTCAATGACACTATCGTTACCGATATTTGCAATACTGTTGTACAAAAAGAATTCTGTGGTGTGGCCCTCGGGCTAACGCACTACTCCTCATGCGCCCTCTACTAGCCCTCATGATGATTTGAGTTTGAGACCCCTGGTATAAACTGAGTCACCTGAACAGCTGATCAGCATAAGCTGTGTGTTACAAAAGTTAATTAAAAATGAGAACTCAGAATCTGATAAAGGAAAAAGATGACGACTGCACTTGGTAAAGGCAAAGGGTTACTCTGGGGGTGGGGAAGTGGTAATGTATATTTTAAAAATAGAGTCCAAGTTAGGTACTTGCTTTCTCCTTTCTAATCAGGACGAGAAAGAGTTCCACCTTCAGCTTAATCATCTCTACAGTTTTGTAAAAGCCATTTTCTCTTATTCAACTGGTACATTCACTCAGGCTTATAGAGTGCTCCAGCCACTGGTTGTTCTACTCACGGTGCATCTGGCTGCTGCTCCTAGCATGTTGTGAAGGCCAGTGGATGAGTTGTATCCTGGAAAAATCTCCATTTAGGGAAAGATATGAAATGGGCAATAGATGCTGACAAGCAGATTAGCTCATGAGTCTTATAGAACAGGAGTAAGATAAAGCAGGATGTAAGGATATTGTCCAAGAGAAATGGCAGGGAGAACCAGGACATGCGCCACAGACAGAAGGAAAAAGATGGCTGTATATGAGGACTGGAAGGAGAATGACCAGTGGGCAGGAACAGTTAAATAAACAACATACATTTGCAACAAGACATTTCAGCATGAAACAGGTCATCTAGAGCTGCTTTGAAATATATGCATGGGTTTTGATTTGCAGTGCAAAGGCTTAGATTTAAAATGAAAAGCCTGAGGATTTACTTAAAACAAACTACTTCAGGAAGGATCCACTACAGTCCCGTAAATCTAAGTGAAAACACTCCAAAAGACAAGAATTAAGGGAGAGGGGGAAATTATCCAACTAGAATTCAGCTTCTTCAAAGACAGAACTCTGGCAGATGCCTCACACTTCTATATTTTATGTTTTTTAGCTCAAAAAGACATTGAACTGAGTCTTCAGGGAACTGGTAGTGGCAACCCTACAACCAAATGGCCAAGAGCCACTTAGGACTAACCATTACCTTCGGAACCTTCCATTCAGCTCCCATCTGAACAAGAAACAACAGCTCCCTAGAAGGAATACGCCATTCACAAAATGAATTGAATAATTACTGACTCAAAATGGGTTAGACCAATAAATATGATTTAAAAAATTGTGATACAGAGTTGCTTTCTAAACACTAAAGGGAGACAGATGAGAATTCTGCCTGAATATCTTCAGGAACATACCAGACTTGTGTAGTTCAAAAGCTTCTCTCTTCCATCAACAGAAGTTCGTCCAGTAGAAGATATTACCTCACCCACCTTATTTTTATGGGAAGCAGAATTAAAAGGCCCATAATTCTCGCTTCTCTGAAGATACCATTTGGACAAGACTGTCACTCTCCAAGAGATTAAGCAGCTTGAGGTATATTCCAAACTAGGAAAAAATCAGCACTTTAGAGGCATAGGCACTAGAGCCAACTACAGATATGATTGCCCAATTCTCCACTACAGATGCCATTTTCAACTGCACATAGACTGAACAAACTCACCAATGGGGCCAGAGTTTCCAGAATCAGGCTGCTGCTTCAGAAGGATTTTTAAGTTCAGCTAAAATTGTTAATTGTTTTACACAGTAAGTTTAGGGAAGAATACTGTTTGCCTAGGTTAAATTAATATAATCATTTAATTCAGAAGCTTTAGTATTTCTATTTTTTAGAGAAGGGATTGATATTTAGCAGAATGAGGCCTTTGTGTCAGGGAAGTGATTTGCCAGCCCTGTAAAAATCTACACAAACCTGGCAAGGTAACAAGTCTTTATCAGACAACCCTGATTTTCAGAGACTCATAAGAATCCAGGAGCTATATTCACCAAGCAATCCATCTGTAGAGACCTACAAATCCACGGATACAATCCAGATATCTGCAGACCACTTCTTGTGGATGCAGATCGGATACAGACCCACATATTTTTATCTGTGCAGAGCTAGAGCCTTGCAAATATGAGGATATTCACAGATATCTGCAGCCACAGATACAACGTAGATATTTGCTGACCATTTTTTGCGGATGCAGATCCACATATTTGTATCCATACAGGGTTCTATCCATCTGCATTCAGCAAACTACAATTGAGAGCTAGAGGCTCTGAGCAGTACCTCCCTAGCATTATTCCTCCCACCTAGAGGAGCACTGTAATGCTGGGCATGGAGGGAGACTCCTGTATTCCCAGTGTCCTCTCCCCCCACTAGAGCTGAGGAAGTGTGCCTGAGGGAAATGCAGAACGGATCAGATTAGTAGTGGGTGAGGCTGAGCACATGATGAGGTCAGAGGCAAGTAGGTAAGAATAGGTAAGTGATGATGATCTATTTTCATTTGCTATGTACAGAGTACATTCCTGACTATTTACATGTAACATCTGAGATTTGATAACTATAATGCTGTATATTTCTAAACTTGCTGAAGCTTCCTATGTAAAAAATAAATAATTTTTCAAAGATCATATTCCTAAAGCTGAAAACAATTATGAGCAGGATTGACTGGGAGAAAATATTTGAACAAAATAATTGGGAACTGCTTAACATTTCAATAGGTGCCCCAAAACACAAGACTACTCAGTCACAAGTGCATTCTTTGATTAAGACTCATTGGGTGTGTCTACATGAGGGCTTCAAGTCGACTTAAGTTGATTAAGCAAGTGTTTAAGTTGACTTAATAACACGTGCCCTTTCAGTCGCCTTAGGCTCTTAAAGCAACTTTAAAGGGCAGGCCCCACCCCCTCCCCACCCCTGGGCAGATCTGGCTAGGGCTGTCGGGATAGGACAGCGCTCCTGCTTGTCTGTAGGCAAAGAGCAGCACTGTTGGGTTTTGACAGCACTGCTCCTTGCCTACAGACAAGCAGGAGCACTGTGGGACTGCTCCTGCCTGCCCAGTCAGGATCGGGCCCCAGAGCCCATTGGGCTCAGGGTGCCCAATCCTGACTAGGGGGTGGGGTAGGAGGAGGGGCACACTGGGGTATGTCTGTGCTCTGTCTATACAGACATACCCTAAAGTCGACTAACAAGGATGACAAACTCAACCCTGTCAAGTTGACTTCCAGGGCACCCTGCAGTGCAGACACAGCCGTTTTGGTTAACAAAGGGAGGTAAATGCAACAATCAAAAGGAAAAATAGGGATGCTGTTAGTAATGGAAACAAATAGCAGTGAGGATAAATAGTAGAAGCTAAAGGCATTAATGGAAAAACTGTGGCCCATAGGGTTAGGAACAAGAAGGAATTCTTTAAAAATATCAGAAACAAAGAAAATCTCACAGGTCCTGTGTGATGTAAGAATGGTGAACTTATCAGTCATTACAAAGAAGCAGAATATTTCTGTTTTGTATCTGGAAAAAGTAGGATATATTCACTTCTTACAGTGACAATGAGATTCTGTTTTATCTGCATCTAGGGAGGATGTTAAATGTAACTATCACATATTTAAATCTGCAAGACCAGGCAACTTGCACCCAAGAGCATTAGAAAATGGCCAAAGTATTCAGAAACAATGTTTATATTTAAAAACTTGTAGAATAGGGAAGTTTTAGAGGTACTGGAAGAAAGCTAATATGTTAATATTTTACAGAAGTAGGATGACACAAACTATAGTCCAGTTAGCTCAACTGATCTTGGGCTGATATATACGCAAGCAGTAAAGACAGTTTGGAGACTTAATTTGAATCATTCTTGTTGCTCTTCTCTTTACCCTCTAATTTATCAACTCCTTCTGGAGTTTTGACACCACAGCTGATCACAAGATTCCCCTAATGGCTGCAGCAGTGACAAACACAGATAAAGCCTTCCTACCCCCCAAAAGGCTGACACTAACTCTGTTGGCCACGGTGTTGCTTTCAGAGATCATACTCAGATGACTGGCACCATGACATGCCCTCCATAGCTTTTCCATAGTGACTGCTTCCAGCATAGTCTCTCTCTTCCTGTAACCATAACTTACATTTCGTTATATTAAAATGCATATTGCTTGTTTGCACCCAGTTTACCAAGCACTGCAGATTCAGTGAAGTGTCTTCTTCACCATTTATTACTGCCTCATTCTTTGTCACCTGCAAACTTATTTAATGATTTTGTATTTTTTTCCAGGTCACTGATAAAAAAAACGGGCTAGAAACAGATTCATGACAAACCTCATTAGAACACCCAGTTTAGGTTTCCCCATTTACAGTTACATCTTGAGACTACCAGCCAATTCTAATCTATTTAACACGTGACATTGGTTTCGTACAGTTCCAGCACTTTAATCAAAATATCATGCAGAACCTAGTCAAATGCCTTACTGAAATCCCGGTATATTATATCTACTTCATTTCATTTATCTAAAAAAATGTTATCTTCTGAAACAAAAGGAATTATGGTCTACAAAAGGTAGATGGTGCCAAACCAAACTCTTATATTTTATCCCAATTATCACTTACCTCTGTGTCCACAACTACTTTTTCTTTCAAAATTTGTTTGAAGGCCTTACACACAATAGAAGTCAAACTAACAGGTCTGTAGTTTCCTGGATCACTTTTTCACCCTTTCTTAAAAACAGGTACTTTATTATAATTCTCTGGTCACAGAAAATAACCCATGAGCTTATGGATTTATTATAAACAATTGCCATTGGACTTGCAATTTCATCTGCCAGTGCCGTTAATAGTCTTGCATGGAGGTTACCTGGGGCCCCTAATTTTTGTCCCATTAAGATGTTTGAGTTTCACTTCCCCTCAGCTATGGTAATTTCTACTTCCATATCTGCATTTCCATTAGTTATCCTGCCACTACCCACAAAACTTCTCATTATACTTATTAAAAATTGAGACAAAGTATTCATTTATGTGTTAAGACAAGACTAGAATATCTTTATCTCCACCCCAACATCACTGGTCCCACTTCTTCCCGTTTTCTTTTTAATTATATGGCTATAGAACCATTTGCTATTGGTTTTGTTTCCTCTGCAGCATCCAACTCTGGTTTTGTCAGTTCTCACATTTTTCTAATACTTTCTTATGTCCAAGGGGTATCCTACTCTTGCTGATTCTTCTTATCTTCCACTCCTTGAACACTTTCTGCTTTTTCTTAATAAAAAACAACAAGCAGTTGTGTGGCACTTTAAGACTAACAGATTTATTTTTTGCATGAGCTTTCGTGGGAGAAGATCCCACTTCCTCAGATGCTTCGAAGATGGGTGAACTTACAGAAAGGAATGAAACTAAATGCAAGGGGGTGTAAAACATAGGATCAGGTCATAAAGTAACAGCAAATCAGAGCAGTTTACAGGCTTAAAGAATGGGAAGCCTGAAGTCAAATTACCCTTTGTAATATGAAAAGAACCCATAATCTCGATTGAGTCCTGCTTTCACAGAATTTAGTTTGCATATTAATTCGAGTTCAGCTGTTTCTCTTTGGAGTCTTGATGTCCCAGATACATCTCTAACGACAGTCGTTAACAAATCCATCATCGAGTGATTAGGAAGATGGAAGTGCTCAGCAACTGGTTTCTTTGTTCTTTGATTTCTGATATCAGCTCTGTGCTCATTCAATCTCTTACGGAGCGATCGTCCTGTTTGTCCAATATATAAGGTGTTGGGGCATTTCTTGCACATGATGGCATAGACCACATTAGTAGACGAGCAGGTAAATGAGCCTTTGATGGAGTAGCAGGCTTGATTAGGACCTATGATGGTGTTTGTTGTGTAGATATGTGGGCAGACTTGGCAGCGTGGTTTTTTGCAAGGGTGTGTGCCTGCTTCAATGTTCTTGTTGTTAGATCTGTAGTTGCTGGTGAGTATCTGTTTAAGATTAGGGGGCTGCCTATAGGCAAGGAGTGGTCTGTCTCCTAATGCTTGAGAGAGAGAGGGACCATCTTTTAGAATAGGCTGTAGGTCCTTAATGATCTGTTGCAGAGGTCTGACTTGAGGGTTGTATGCGGTGACTAGTGGTGTTCTGTTGTTTTCTTTCTTGGGCCTCTCCTGTAGTAGATGACTTCGGGGAACCCGTCTAGCTCTGTCAATTTGTTTTCTTACTTCCCCAGCTGGGTACTGTAGTTTCAAGAATGCTTGATAGAGATCCTCAAGATGTCTGTCTCTGTAACCTGTCTGAGATGTTCGCTCATCCAGTTTGGTCTGCAACTCTTCCCTACACATTTTTCCCTTTGTTTGTAATGCAATTTCAGCTAGCTTCTGCAACTTTGACTTTAATAAGTCCAAGCCTCCTCCACATCTAGATCCCTGAATTCTTTAATCCAGTCTACTTCCCTGATTAATTCCCTTTTTTAAGGGTTTGCCCTTTTGAAATCAACGACTCTTGGTCCTGTGTTTATCCTCCCATTTAATTTCAACTGAAGTAGCCCATGATCACTTAAATCAAGTCTTTTCTCTACAGTCAGTTCTTCTATGAAATACTCACTACTTACCAATACTAAATCTAAAAGGGCATCACCTTGCTGGTTCAGTGACTGACAAATTTGACAGATATCAAATCCAGAAATATTTAGGACTTACCATCATTAGTTGCACTTGCCCTTCACTCTATACCTGGGAAATTAAAGTTTCCCATAATCACACAGTCCCCAGGTTTATTTATTTAATTAAACCTGTTAAAGAGGTCTCTATCCATATCCAGATCTGATTGTTGGGGCCTATAGCAGACCCTAGGCACTGTCACTGGAGCCTTTGTTACCATTCTTCCCCAAAGTCATTTTAACCCCCAAAAGAATCTGTTTTATTCATTCCACCACTTCGGATTTCTTTATATTCTACCTCATCATTAACACGTTCCTACCTGCTTGTTTATATTCATTACTATCAATTCCCCATTTCTTCCATATAAGTTGCCTTCACTTCCTCTCTAAGTCATTATATATTTTGAGTGTTGTTAAACCAGGATGATTTCCCTCAACTGAGGCTTTTTAGGCATCTAGTACAATAGTCTTAAACATTTCTCAAGTATTAGTCACATTTTTCAGTTTAAATTCTTCTCATCTGATTTGGCTCAATTGTCACAGTGAAACTTTCAAAGTATATATATTACTTGTTTGGTTTTTATTCCGCTCACATATACCATATGTGAAAAAGTCGTGATCGTGTCTATATAACTTACCACCAATTTTCAGTTCTGTCATCAATTCCTCTCTCACAACAAGGTCTCCCTATGCTCTCTTAGGAAATTGTTATTTTTAGTATTGAGAAATTCCAAGGATATTTTAGGACTGCCAGCGTGAGACTTCTAGTGAATATGTCACACAGACTGAAGTCCTCCCTACCCCCATAATCGCCTGAGTTTCCCCACTCATATGTTCTAGAAGCTCATCATCCTGTACACTAGTATACTTTTAGCAGACATCAACTAATGCACTATCTGGTGCCTTATCTGTTAGGAGACTGAACCATAAGCATTTTGGATGTTTTCTTCTACATTGTCAATGACTTGGAAACAAGTTGCCATTTTTGATAACCCCACCCTTTTGCTCATTCAATCCTTCCTAAACTGTTTATAACCATTGCTTTTAACATTCCATTCATGGGAATCATCCCACCAGGTTTCAGTAACATAAGAGACAATTAAACATTTCCTTACCTTCAACTCTTTGGGATGTTTGGGTTAATTTTCTTATCAACTTCTGATTTTGTGCTAACCGAGTGCATGTTTGTACCCTTTTGTTATTGTGTAACTTCCTCCTAACTACTCTTAGAAAAAAAAACACATGACAATACAAGATGTGGGATTATATTCTGGATATAGTGAAACAGAGAGACTTTGGGATCATGGCAGATAACCAATGACTTGAGACTTTCCAATGCACTGCTAGGCTAATGCAGTCATTGGATGCATAAACAAGTGAACATCAAGTAAGAGTAGAGAGGTTATATTACTTCTGCACAAGCATTAACAGAACAGTTACCATAATATTATGTCCAGTTCCAACAGACACACTTCATAAAAGAGGCTGAAAAATTGCTACGGTTTCAGAAAAAAGAGTTATGATCATTTCAAGTCTTTCAAACACATCTGATAGCACAAGGCTGAAGCTCAACATATTTAATTTGCCCAGGAGAAAGTTGAGGACATGAGGCACCTAAGTCAAGAACATATTCATGGCAGAAAAAGACATAACACAGTCCAATGGTTGGAAGTTTAAACTAGTCAAAAGCCTCTATTGATATTAGAGGCTAGGAGTGTGATTTTCTGCTCATGTACACATACTGAATGCTAGCCCTTGTCTGTGCTAGCACACCAGACAAAGTAGCATCACCACAGTAGCACAGGCAGCTGCAGTAGTGGCATAGGCTAGCCGCTCTGAGTACAAGCCAGCCAGAACCCCGTGGGCACCTACAAGGGATGGCTAGCTTGTACAACCACTCCCACTGTCCCTTCCACTGCTATCTACATCACGGTGGCTACGCTATTGGACTTCTAGAGTGCAACCTCAAATGAGAGCTATTTGAGCATGTGTATAGAAGCTGGGAATCACGCATCTAGCTTGTAGTGCAGATGGAGCCTGTGGAGTGGGGGAGCATAGCGCACAAGCATTTAACTAGTAAAACTTCCATAAGGATGTGGTGGATACCCCAACATTAGATATTTTAAATCAAGACTAGGCATCTTTCTAAAAATATATGCCATACCTTGGTCAGAAGTTACAGGCTTGATTCAGAAATTGGGTAAGGGTCTACAGCGGGTGTAAAGGCAGCTATACTATATGATCAGAATGGTACCTTTTATCTCTAACTTCCATGATAACCTATACTAGTTGAATTCAAAGACTGACTACCTGCTACCAGCTAATACACTTATTGTTGGGTCAGTTATGAAAAAGGAACAATAAAGAAACAGGTGGTTACATATGCAGGAATGACAAGTTCCAAAGGGGTAGCCGTGTTGGTCTAGTTCAGCAAAACCAACAAGGAGTTCTGTGTCACTTTTAAAGGCTAACAAGTTTATTATTCGCATCAGCTTTTGTGGGAGAAAATCCCACTTCATCAGATGCTAAAAAAAGGACCCAAGTACCTGATAAAGTGGGATTTCTCCCACCAAAGACTTGTGCAAAAAATAAATTTGCTAGCTGCAGAACTCCTTGTTTGATATGCAGGAATGGCTTTTTACAGACGGTGTGCTGAGATATACACATTTGGCAGGTTCTTTTTAAGAGGTAACTTGACTGGTTATGGCTGACATAGAGTTATAGCGACACACAGTTACAGCAACCCTCGTGCAGCTCTAACTTATGAACAACTAGTTATGAGACGGAAGGGACCATATATGAGCTGTCAAGTGACACAACATAAGCTGAAATCTGCTGCCCCACCCCCTCCCATATAATATTTCACGGCTTCTATGTTGGTGTGGAGTGGGAAAATGTTGATGTAGAAACTAGGATCACTAACACAGCTAACTTCTAATGAAGGAATTATTGACTTAGAAGCTGCAACCAGATTCCATTTTATTTATTTATTTAGCAATGCTCAGGCAGCACGAAGGGGCTGGAACAAGAGTGAAAGATACAGTTCTGAGTTCTACGGCCACAAGATATCATTCACCATTCTGCAGAATGGTGGAACTTACGCTTTATCTCCCTTCCAGAATAGGGATGAAGTTTCAAGTGCACAAGTTATTATCAATCAGTAAAGAACAGCAGGCAAATATATGGTCTTCTGGTTCCCAGACCAATGCAAATTTCCCTCATCCAAAGCACATTTTGATAGGAGAAAAGCACTAGTAGCAGGAAGAAGAGGAAAACTAATTTTGTTTACACGACTTCTGCCTGGAGCCAAGGCAGAGGTGAAGTCCACAGTGTAGACCAGTAGTTCCCAGCCTCTGGCCTAGGAGCTAAAAGTGGCCTGTGGGGCCTTTTAAAGTGGCCCTCAGCTCCCCTGCTGCTGGCTACAGGGACCCAGGAGGAAGCGCATTTCCACAGGCTAAATGACCGGTGCAGACTCCTTGATGCAGCCAATGGGATAGGAGATGAGCACTCCCCTTCCTGTCTCTGTAACAAGGAGCATGGCAAAGTGCTTTACCTAAATCAACAGATGCTGGGGTCCTTGCTGGAGTGAGAGGGAGGAGACCACTGATCTTCCATCCCCCAGGCTGCAGAAGGGAGCCGCTGCCTACGAACTCAGGTGGAGCATCTAAGGCTATAGGATGCTTGTGGTTTTCCTACTACAGGCATGGAGACGGGATCAGTGAGGAGGCAGCTTCCTCGCTGATCTCCTTCTGTCTTATTATAGTATGAGAGAGACAAGGACTGCTGCCAGAGGTTGGTGGTCCTTCAAGGCTGTAAAAATGATACCTGTGGCCCTTAAGTAAAAAAGGTTGGGAACCAGTGTGTAAACTGAATAATTAAGCATTTCAGGAATAAACATCTGTCAATTCCTACTATGAACGTCATTTCTGTGGGTTATTTAGACACATTTTCATGGCAATAGCAATTTCTGGCCCTAGTGGCCCCCTGTGCCAAATTTCAAGTCTATGTTCCAAACCATCATACACATTTTGGTCTCCAAGAATGAAGAAGTAAACAGTCTTATACAGCACAGCTTGGCTTGCAAAGCACCGAGCAGAATTAACAACACAATGTATGTGGGTGCATATGTCTTTCTTGACCAGAAATGCGATGTTCTGTATTGCAAGGAAGCGTTTTGAAAATATTTTAAAAAAACACAACCCAAGCAACAAAAATCAAAACAATAGGACTGTGTCTCAAAAGGACTCAGGCTCCCTAGACCAATATGAATCACATTTTAAGTTCACAAATGGCAATTTAAGAGGCATGGTCTCACCCACACTTTTCAAGCACAATAATATTTACAAATTGCACTCTGGCCCTCCTCCAGACCTCTCCTTGTCCAAAGTATTTCAGTGACAATAATAGATGCTTATTTTTTACACCAAATGTCCCATTTTATGGCTTTCAATTGGTAGTAAGTACATATGATTTTTGTTTCACCCCTTGCATGATTTGTGATCTTAGCACCTCCTGTTCACAAAAGAACTATTCAAAAATCCTCTTACCTAGCAGAGTCTGCTTTTCTTGTAAAGAGTCCGGCTCTGCAGAACATCTGCAGGATCGAAGGACTATCACTCCACCCAGCACACCATCTTCATTGGCTAGAAAAGGCGAACCTAGGTAGAATTGAGAGGGAGGGAGTTGTTACTTACGAATGGATGTTTTTTTAATTTGGCTGCCTCTACCTCCCCCCATTTAAACTTGCTATCCAGGGCTGAAGAAAGCACTAAGTCTTGATAATATTTCTATATAAATATCAATTTCATTTCTCTTGAGAAAAGTGCCATGTTTTCTGATGGATAATGTTGTACTTGCTTGATGGGTCAGGCAGACCTCCACTCCTCAACTGTATACTTGGCACAAGTAACTCTGAGAGCTGCCAAGACAGTTTTAGCACGGAGAGTTGAATATTCATTATTTTCTTCAGAATGGAAATACAACCAGATTAAAGGATAAGAACACATATAAAAACAACTGACAAGCTTTGATCAGCTCTTCAAGGTCACTTAGTACCCTCTTGCTTAGCTGTCTGGAGCACAACTGCAAAGCTCTGATTTATTACCTCAGAATATAGTTCATACAAATAAGAAGACAGCTTCTAACACAAATATTTCTAGTAACAGAATTCTGTGGGTGACTTGAATATTTCTATTTCAAAGTCTCAAGCCTGAGGGCTTTGGATTGCCGTGGGAGTTGTAAGTGCTCAGATTTCAGTATCAGATCCTATTCTTAGTGAAACTAAGATTTTGTCATCAATTTCAGTTTAGGCAGGGTCCATGTTCACACTGGTGACACATAAGGTATTGTGGTATAAGGATTATCACAGCTGAGGAGACCAAACAGACTAAACCAAACTAATGTTTGATCAAACTACATTTATTCCAAGAAGGCAGGGAATTTTTTTCATTATTAAGTTACCACAAGTATTAAATGTTAAGTTTATTCTAATTTGTAATTTTTTCCTATGCCACTAACAACCTGTTTTTCCACCTCCCCAAAAAGCTTCACTAAAACACAGTTAAGGTTGCAGGCACTTGATGGTATCTTCCGGAATATGAAAGTTGAGCTAGGAAACCAAGAAATGTGTAATTTAGTTCACCTTACAAAAAAGCGTTGTGGTTACAAAAAAGACACAAGTGGTAGAAAGCTAAAAACCACCACATTAAAGTAACACTTCTCATACCATATACTCTTAATTCTGTCAGCTTTCATCCCTGTCCAAAGGAGTCCACAGGGAATACGCTTTACTGTAGCGTTATTTCTAATACTGCTTTGTTAAAATTCAGGAATCAGGAATCTTAAGTGCACACCAGCAAGCACACAAATCAATTAATGCACAACACTTCAGCGCACTTTAGAAATTACACTCCACAGGGCACATAACTCCAGAGAACAGCGAGGCACTTAGTTTTACCACTGTAACAGTGAGGTAGGAACTGCAGTCCCAGTGAGAAATGAGGCTCAAAAAATGCTAGGTGTTGTATAAAACCATAGATTGTACCTACCCCCCTCCACCACCTAAGTTACCATCTACTCCCTCTCCACATACTCTAATTAAACTTTTAAGGTTACTGTCCACCACTTCCTAAAAATGGCAAGTATTTCTAGAACAATTTGCTATCCCATACTGCAGGTAAAAAGTAAAGTCCCAAACCTGTTACTGATTCATGTAAAGAAGCTTTTATGCTTATGCAGTTCCACTGAAGCCTAAGGTGCTCCATGTGGAGATAGGGGTCTATACTAGGCCAATCAAGTGGCAGAACTGGGCCTTAAAATTATTTTAAAAACCTATGACTATGTGTATAGACGTTTACAACAGTGTACATCTAGATGACAAGGTATGTTTCAGACACCGGTCACACCAACATAAATATAGGACAACTTCTCTAATTTCAGTGGAGTTCTTCCGGATTTGAACTGGAGTATCTGAGATCAGATATTAGCCCTGAGGGCATTTGTGTACCATGAATATTCCAGTGTTTTGTTACATTTTGATTTTACATTTTTATCTTAAAACACCTTGGGACATCAAGTTAAAGAAAGTTAGTCACGTTACCACATGCCATATTTACCAGCATCTTTTTAATTTTAAGGCAAAATATATTGACAAGAGTCTATATTTAAGAAAAAGGAGCTGAAAATTAAGTTTCATAATTCCATACCCATCTGTTCTCACATCAAGTGAATTAAAAACTGAACCTTTGCTCACTGTCAGTGCTGAGAAACAAACTGCCATTATAGAGAGAGACCATCAACCTGAAAATCAAGTGGTCGATCCAAAGGCGTAAGCCAGCCCCTGTTTTCTGGCTGGGATCTTGACACTACGGGGCGGACCTGGGCCAATCTTGCTTCTGGTCATGTGACCAGAAGTTTCCTGACGATGCTCCTCTTGCATAACAACTAGAGCATTGGGAAGAGAAGGGCAGGGGAAAGGCAGCAAGCCCCTGCCATGTAAAGGCCACTGCAGCTGTGTGAAGCCAGAGCTCCGTGGGTGGAAACCATTCTACTCCCGGCTTTCTGCCTATGGTGCCGCTGCTGGCCAGTCCATGGTCATGGCAGTAAAACTCACGCTGCTGATGGGCGCTGCAGCAGGTTGGGGTGGGCAGACCTGCCCAGTCGGGCCCACCAACAGTTATGCCCTTGGTTTGATCACTTGGGCCCTTTCATATTTAGAAACAACACTGAAGATTTTCTAAGTTAATTACATTGGGCAAATTCGAGATATTTGTGCCATTTTTCCAGTTTGCTTAATTCGTCCACTTGAAAGCACTTTGTGTTTAGTCAATTTGATTATTTCCCTGAATAGTCAGTCAGTATCTACCTTACTGACAGATCATTTTGCCTTTTGAGCATCAACACAAAACCTAAAAGACAACTTCCAAAAATGCCTACTAGTATGTTCTGTAACTTTTCTTTGAGATATGTTGCACATGTCCATTCCACTTCAGGTATGTGTGCACCCAGTACAGCTGAACCAGAGGTATTTCCCTTAGAGCTACCTGTTGAGGCAAGACATGCACCACTTTAGCACTCTTGTGCTGCAGTCTAAATTGTATAAAAGACAGAACTGTTCCCAACCCTCTTCAGTTCCTTCTTACCGGCTAGAAACTCTGACATAAAAGGGAAGGACTGTGAGTTGTGGAATGGAAATGTGCAATATATCTTGATGAACAACAATTACAGAACAGATCAGTAACCATTTTTAATTTAAGTCATTACACAAGTACATTCCAGTTTGCAGGAGGGTGAGTTCCAGAGTCCACCTTAACAGTGAATGTTGAATAACTCATCCAAGGTTTGCATCATTTCTCAATGACTCGCACAAGTACGTTCCCTTTACAATGTTGCAGCTTTAGACATGTTCTTCCTAAGTACCTGAGCCAGAAAAAAAAAAAAAAACTGTGGAAACTCTTGTGGAGTGTGCAACCACCATGCTTTGTGGAGGTACTTCAGTAATATTGTAACGCTGTCTTATGCACGAAGAAATCCAGGATAAAATCCTTTGCACAGAGATGAGGAGGCCTTTCATCCTGTTTGCAAGTGAAGTAAACAGCTGAGAGATGATGATCTAACTCACCTTCTTCTCTCCAAGTGAGAAGTCAATGGTCTTCTGACATCCGAGGTGTAAAGGCCTTTCTCTGTCCCTATGGGAATGAGGGCTTAGGAAAGAATGTCGGTAGGTTTATTGCTTGATTAAGATGGAGTGCTGAGACAATCTTAGTTAGGAACGTCAGATGAGGATGCAATATACCTTGCCCTAATAAACATTTCTAAGGAGGATATGCAAGTAATTCTTCCACCTCTTCTTGTGAAAGTAATGATCACCAAGCTACCTTTGCAAATGGATGCAGCAAAAAGCAAGTAGCCATCAGTTTGAAGACAGAACCCATCAAAACTAAATTCAAATTGCAGGGAGGAGAGGGATCCATAATATAGGGGTACAACTTGTCCAAACCCTTTAAGAACCCGACTGACACAGGGTTAGAGCAGTCCTCATTTGGTGAGTATAATGTGGAGACAGCTGCTTGGTGAGCCCTGAGAGAAGTAAAAGAGGCCTTATTGCTTCAGTTGCAACAAATGCATGAAACTTGCTGGACTGAAACCAGGACAAGTGAAACATCCTTCTGTGTGCCCATGTTGAAAAATGCTTCAACTTCAAAACGTAAGAAGACATGGTAGATGGCTTCTTGCAGTTCAAAAAGATGTTTTACCAATCAAAAAAACACCCTGCCATTTGCAGAGTTAACCATGAAGCATCCATGACATGAGATGGAGCACAGATAGGTTGTGCTGTCACATCTGATTGTGGTCCTGGGAAATTATAATAAGGATTCCAAAGCAGAGTCAATGGAATACTGATTGACAGCTTAGGAAGTGTGGAGAATCAATGCTGGTGAGGCTATGCTACAGCTAGGAGGATCATCAGAAAATGATCCTGTATAACACCTTCTGGAGTAGGGAGGAAGCCCTGACCATGACATGCTCTGGAACAAAACAGGTGACACTTTCTGTTCTACTGAGTGGTAAATAGATCTGTGAGTAGAACTCCCCAAGTCTGAAAAATGAACCTGACAACATCCAGCCTGAGACCTCCTCATGTTTTTCACTGAACCATCTACTTAAGATTATCTGCCAGGCTGTTCCAAACAGCAGGGAAGTGAGATGCTTTGAGATGTATTGCACTGATAAGAGGAAGAAAAACTTGACACACAAAATGAATTGATCACCACTCTAGTATATTTATGTAGAGAACTAGACCTTGATGCAGCTACAATGCTTGAGTCTGTAAATTCCCCCAGTGAACTCCCTAAATGTAGAGAAAAAGTGTTTGTAATGAAGTCATTATTGACAGAGCCAAGGTGAAGGGAATTCCCATGCCCACGTTGGCCACTGTTGAGTCGAAGATTGCAAACTCTAATTTTTCTTGCTAAAGAGAAGACTGACTTGCCACCGCTGATTAGCTTCCCAGATATTTGAAAAAGCAATGGATCCTGGCCAGACTGATTTCCATACAGAGCTAGGATTGATCTTGTTCAAGTTAATCATCCAGGCAGTGAAATACCTGCACACCTGCTTTCCTTTGAAATAGACTACCACCACCAGGCATTTTATAAATATTTGTAGGGCTGCAGACAGGTCAAAGAGAAGTACTATAGACTGATGTAAGTACTATCAGACATCTTAGGAATTTCTTGTGGCTTTGGTGGATAGCTACAAGGAAATCTATGTTCAAGTTGACAGCAGAGTACCAGTCACTAGGATCTAGGAATGGGATGATCAAGGTTAGGGTGACAATGCAAAATTTTTAGTATTTTTTTTTTATCTGTTCAAATGTGTCAAGTCCAGAATGGCATAAGATGATCTTTCGCCTTTTGGATCAAAAGAATCAAAAACAGAAATTGTTCCTTTAGTGGAGAAGGGAACATCTTTTATAGTTATCAACTGCAGAAAAGACCATGCCTGTTGGGAACAGTCCTGTGAGAAGGGTCTCAGAAGAGAGAGCTGGAGGGAGGGAGAGAAACAAATTGCAGCATTTATCAGTAACTATTCTGCAGTGCTTAGAATCATCAATCCATAGTAATATGAGCAAAATATGTAAGAAATTAGACAACCTGTTGGAAAAAATAGTTAAAGGGGAAATCCTGGATTATCGACTGGATCTCTGGAAGGAGATGTGATCACTGCAGCCACAAAATATTGCACACAGTTATTGCGGATGCCATAATTTCAGCTGCAGAGTCAGTCCCACCAAGGGTTGCTTGAAGAGAGGTGCAAGCAACCAATTCGCTTTCTTCTAACATGGCCTGGAATTCCTGTCTGGCATTGTCTGCCAACTTGTCTGAGAACTTTAATACAGAGGCAGCTAAGATATATATTATAGAATAACTATTTCCACCCCTACTCAATCTATAATTTAACAACTATTAAAAGCTTACCTTATGTATAGTGAAATAGCAGCAAGCTAACTTGGGAGCTGTAGCCTCCATTGCTGGTAATGCAAAATCCATTTTGTAGTTTTTAGGAATTCTTGGTTAAGCTGTGCCTTACTTGCCTGAGCTGACAAGCTGTCCTGGCTTTAACATATTATTATCCAAGAGGTAGAAATTCTATCTGGCTGAAAAGAATTGCTGATTAAAGATACAAAACTATAGACCAGATGTGAAATAAAACTTTTCAATGAAAAAGTCTAATCTCCTTGCTACTTTGTTCTTTGGGGTAGAAAATGCCATCTGTGATTCACAATCTCATGTACCCTCAACACCACTAAGAAACCTGATGAAGGGTCAGTGTACAAATGTTTATACCCTTACACATGGTACCTCCGACCCATTCTTTCAGCTGTTGAAGGCAGAGGATGGCATTTTCCACTAAGGCTTTATAGAATCAAGAATGTCTTTGTTTATTGATAAAGATACTCTTGAAAACAAACACATCTGAGCTTCCTTAATTAATTTTGAAGCTCCTTATTGTATTTTATTCATTTTATATTTTTATTAAATATTATTTACTATTTGTTTTATTATTTTAGTTATTTTATCATTTATAATTATTATTTATTAAATATTTATTATTATTTTATTTTTGAAGTTGCTGTATTGTGTCTCAGTGGTGGAAGAGACAGCTTTAATGCACACAGTAATATTTTGAATAGTCTTTACAAATGCACACTATAAAGCCCCACATTTGCAAGCCTAATAAGGTCTTTGTATGTCTTCCACATGCAAACAAATGTGCTTGCCAAATTCTGAGACTCTAGGGATGAGTCTTAGAAAAAAAGGATCCAAATTTTTAAAAATATCTAATATTGAGATATCGTACCTCTCTTTGAATTGCCCTAATAGGAAAAGACAAATTATTTTCTCTTCTACACTGAACACCAAAATATCCAGTATCAAAGTGACTTCCCTTTTCAGTATAAAGGTGACCGTCAGAAGGACTCATGTAAGTGTCAGTTAATGAAAACCAAATTCATGCTATGAAGCATTACAGAGATACTGAATGTTCAAATGTCAATACATGAGTAACATAATAAGAGTCAATTCTTCTAGTAAAATGCATGAGAGAGCACATTATCATACATAAAAGTTCCACATGAATATCTGAGACTAAATTTTAGCTGACTGATACTGATTCTGCTCATTGATACATAGCATTCTCAACCACTAACTAAAAAGGGCCTTGAAAGTTTAGGAGCATACAAGAAGATGCTCAATGCCTGGCAGAACTGGATCTTTAATGCAATATGCACCACACTAAGATGTGTCTCCTCCACCCTCCATAGTAGTGTTTCACATTCAAATAAAATAGGGTATGTTGTTTCAAAACATTAAAACTCAGCTGATGTGTTGTCTGAAGGATATTCTCATTTACAAGTCATCAAAATACTGGTTAGTGGGGCATGTGCAATTTTAAAAAAAAAATCTTTATACCACGTATTTGAACGAGGATGTTTATAACAGTGTACAATACAACCAGCTACAAACATTCAGCTAGTCATCCCAATTTGATATGGAAAAATTCAGAGGTTCTTAGAAATCAGAGAGTCTTGTTTACTTTAAATTGATTTGACAAAGTAGAAAATGAGTTAGACATTTATATATTATTGTTGAACCTGGATAAATAAGTGGTACAGACGCAAATTGTTATGGTGTGCTTAGTGATAGTGGGCACCTCTCTCTTAGATATCCAGATTTGGTACCACTCTAAATTTAGAGAATTAAAGATCTGATATAAGATGACAGCTGTTAAATCCTATCTAGAAAAGATGTGAAACTCAGCAGTAGTAAAAGCAGCAAGGAGTCCTGTGGCACTTAAACTAACAAGTTTATTGATCACATGAGTTTTTGTGGAAAAAAATCCCACTTCATCAGATGCTTTGAGGTTCTGATGCTTCTCCCAGGAAAGCTCATGTGATCAATAAATCTGTTAGTCTTTAAGTGTCACAGGACTCCTTCCTGCTTTTGCTGAACTAGACTAACAAGGCTGCCTTTCTGGAACTCAGCAGTAGTAGTATTCTATTTACTGTTACCAGCTCTATGGACTAGCCAGGTCCTCATCAGGAGTATTATATTTGGTTCTACTTCCATACTACAGGAACCACCACCAGCTCCTCTGTCATTGGCTTTTTATGTCTTGATAATTTGGATGTAGTATGAGAAGGTGTAAGCACTTGAGCGGTGAAATGCTTAAGCAGTACTAATACAGTGGAAAGGAATTACACATTCCAACATTAAATATTTTTGTACTATGTCATTGTAGAAGATTCACAGACCATTAGTACACAATGATGAGCATTCTCAACTATGTTATTGGCTTATTAAGCCTATGCACACCTCAAGCTGAAATGAAGCCATCTGCCTGGTCTACACCGCTATACATCACGTTAAACTCAGTGATAAAGCTATGCACAGAGTATATTTGATAAAGGTAACTGATATGAATACACACTAAATAGAGAGTTTGCTTTTAATTTCATGCCTGTTCATTTGTTAAGTGTTTGAGCA
Source organism: Podocnemis expansa (assembly GCA_007922195.1). Lineage (NCBI taxonomy): Eukaryota > Metazoa > Chordata > Testudines > Podocnemididae > Podocnemis > Podocnemis expansa. The sequence goes on from ML682004.1 coordinate 5,312,790, forward strand.
TAAGAAAGCATCTAGAATCCACAGATCTCAATTTTAGGATGACAAAGTTAAAAACTACCACAGCAATTTAAAATAAATCGGATTTTTAAAGACACTGCAGGAAAATTTTGTACTCGGCATGAGATTTTACAGGTCAGACTTTCAGAGACATTTACACAGTTGAATATAGTGCACTGCATTAAAGATATATGCTCATTTAAGAGACCATAAACAGGCTTGATACAGCAGAAGAAGAAAGGCCTGCTAAAGCACCTCCTGAAAGATGTTTTTAAAATGCTCTCTAGTGGGTTTTTTTGTTTTTTTTTTTAAAGCCACAAGAACAGTAAGTGGACCAAAAGAAAAACAATTTCATTCAAGGAGCCACATGCTCATTGTCTTAAGCAAATGATAAATGCTGCAAGACTGCTCTTCAGCAAAGCTTTCATGTGTTCTATTACTTATATTTTACATATACACACAGATAGTAACTACTTTTCCATATATATTACATTAGAGGGATTTCTAAAAAAATGAAACAACAAAACCAAAGACAACAAATAACTAGATGATGCTGTTTTGATAGTGCATACCAGACTGCTAGCTGTATCGTTAAATTTATTAATCAGATTCTGATCTGGGGGAAAAGACATTAGCTTCTTTATCAGTTAGGCTGGGAGCATTCCAAGGACTCCTTGGCCCTTTGGCTCTCTCATTTTCATGTCAGTAACTATAATGCTCAATCTACAAGGTGGGTTCTGGATTTTCAGACCAAACTTACCACTACATGGAGTAAGCACTAGCAAACCCTGATTCTCTGATTAAAGCTTCTCCTTTCCATATTAATAATGTGAATGTGTGTTAGTGTTTCTAGGTTGCTATTAAAAACAAAGTACTTTTTACTAGGTTTTTATAGGATTCCAAATCCAAAAATCAAAGACTTTAAACCAACTAATGAATTTCATGGAGAAAAGGAAGAAGCACTTCCATTCTCTTTTTAAAAAAAAAAATCAGTCACTAACCTTCATGACAGAGTTGAAAAGGACCAGCTGACTCATACAGTCCAGCTCCTTACATCAAGCATTTGAATTTAATAAGGTGTTAACTGTAGTCTCTCTAGGAGCTCATATTCAAAATGTTTTAGCCTATATTGTTTCTATTAACTTTTCAGCCAGTTTTATTCCACAAAGGAGTGTTAACCATCTTCACTTGATTTTAAAAACCTATATACATTTAAAAGAAGCAGAGTATATTTTCTATTAATATGTAGTACCTTTCTCTTACTCTAGGGTTCGTATACAACCTTTCCTCAGCAGGATCCCTCCCAGCTCACACAGGAAAAGGGCAGAAATGCCTCCATGACAGTTATCTCCCACTTGAGACAGAACAGACGCTGCAAAAGTTCTGGAAGATGGAATGGCCCTACGGCAGAGCAAGGATGTGGAGATGCCATGTAACTTTGTCCCCTGCTAATCCTATGGCAGTCTGAGCACTGATCTTTTCGTCATCAATCACCACAACTTCGTCATATTAGTAGAGCTCCATCCTATGCAGTCCAAAGAACGTCGAACCCTTCTCTCCTGAGTGATGTTTGCAAGGCTCTCTTGGCAGACTTCCCTGCCAGAGTTTACTTGCCTTCTTCAGCTATCCTCCCCTGCAGCTTTCTTTGGGAATGCTGAATCTCAGCAATTGAAATGTTATTACAGATCTCAAAATACAGCCAGTTTTACTGTACCTTCCTCCATATATGATCAGCAGTACACCTTCATTAGCAATAAAGGTTGGTCAGTTATTTTTAATATTCATAGCTCAAATTTATGTTTTCAGTTTGCCTTACTAAATGTTATTTGCTACTGATGTCCAGGGCACAGTCACAAAATGATTACAGAGAAGCAAGATTTCAATAGACCTACATATGATGGCTCACACAGATGTGGTTTTAGAACACTGAAAACTAGTTTGCTAAAACAAGTTTGAGTCATAAGAGAAAGTTAAAATTTATGTTCAGGAATCCAATAAGGGTGTCTAAATCCTCCCATATGAAGACCAGGTAGGTAGTCAATTTTAATGAATATATTAATAAGGCGCTTCATTCTCTTTTTTTTTTTTTTAAAAGAATTTCTCATAAAACTTTCATTTAATGTTTTCCACCATAATTCATCAATTACAAGATTATCTGTAGCTCATGTTAATCACAACTGCCGCCCTCTACAGTCAATAAGACTGTGTTAAATTGCAATATTATTACATGTTTAAATCAACAATCTAAATCAGGTAATTAGATTACAAAGCTTGGCCAGCCAGGTGCTGAATAATCAGTAGTCCTTTCTGCTTTTCTCCTTCCAGAGAGAAAATGGCTAGTATATGAATATATAAATGTGACATGACTAGTGAAGGCAAAGTCAATGGAATATACCTGGCCTTTAGAGCAGAAGATGATAAAATTAACATTCTTAGGTCCTGAGTCTTACCCTTACCATACAGACCATTACCTTGTGCATGGGGAGTGATGTTGTCAGTCATGATCTTCATCCCAGGGCTTTAGGTGGTTTTAGATATCCTGAGCCCAAATTATAAGGTACCTTGAAGATAAAGACCAAGAACTTGAATTGGATGTGATACTGTTTAGGAAGCCAGCAGAGACCACGCAGGACAGGTATGAAGCATGCATCTGCATTCTGTATCAGTTGTTGTCTCCAAAGAGCTGATGTTTTCATAACCAGGATAGATTGCTTTGCTGTAGTCTAGTCATGAGTAATAAAAGGAGTGCAATAACTGAAGTCAAGGCATCATCCACCAGACTCAGGTGCAGCCATACAGTCAGGCAAAGAAGGTGGAATGTTTTACTTGAAGAAGCTAGTATGCAAGAGCTTGGTGTACTTAAAAGAACTCAGAACGTTAAGTCCTTAAAGTGTTTTCCTTCTCCAGTAATCATAATCTCTTCAATTTCAGCCAGCTGGTATTCATTCATAAAATAATCTCAGAGCTGCATTTAGCAAACCAGGTCAAATACTAACGCCGTGTTGTGAAAGGTAGATTTATGCATTATCTTGACACTTGGGATCACGATCTTTCATCATTTCTCCCAGTGGCTGAAGGTAAGCATTGAAGAAGAGCTAAAAGAGAATTGATCCTGTGAGACTCTGCACCTTTCCACCAGATGCCATCTCACTTGCAGTTGCCCATTCAAACCCTTTAGGTGCATCCCGCCCGGAAGCTCTCACACAATTTCAGTGCCTTTCCCTCAATCTCAGCAACCTCCCTCAGATGAGACAAAAGTATCATGGAAAAATGTTAGAGAGAGGTCCAGGAATATGAGAATGGAGGTTCACCCATCATACTTGGACATGAAGAGATTACCCATTACTACTGCTAATGCCACTTCTGCTCTACTCCCTGGACTGAATCCAAACTACACAAGATCTCAGATAATAGATACTAGTAGAGAACTTGAGCTCAACCCCATCCATTTGGTAATTTTTCATTTACTGTAGCATTAAATATTTAATCAACACTACATATAAATTAGTTCCAGAGAGGCAGCTGTGTTAGTCTAGTTCAGCAAAACAAATAAGAAGCCCTGCGGCACTTTTAAAGATTAATAAATGTACTTAATGCATGAGTGTTTTAGGAGAAATCCCACTTTGTTGCATGCTTGAAGATGGAGAACTCCATGTCTTGATGTCCAAGTAAGATGAGGAAACCTATATTCATCCTCCATGCATTAAATAAATTTGTTCATCTTTTAAAGTGCCACAGGACTTCTTGTTTATATATCAATATCTATCTATATATATGCCCGCGCGCGCGCGCACACACACACACGCACGCATTTTGCCTTATAGGACTGAACAAACATTAGATTCTGTTTTCTGTTTCTGGTTTTTAAAGTGTTTTTTAAAAAAATACTTCATAAGAAATTCTAAATCACAATTCATAATATTTCTATTGTTAGAAGCCTGAATCTCCTCCCTGCAAGATGGCATTCACTTTTACTCTCACGTCTGCATTCCACAAACTTGGCCACATTTAAAAGGAATGGATGAGTAACAAAATCCAGTGTTCTGTAGGAAAGATATTTGTGTTTATAAAACACTATTCTTAATACTATAATATACATTTGTTAGGATTTAAAAGTACCACAGGACACCTTGTTTGTTCATTCTTATTCTGTGTACCAAACTGCTATTCTTCTATTTATTACATTAAACTCATTCTATTTCCAAAGGCCTAAACTTAATTTCCCCACCTTCCACTTAACCATAAATTGTGTGCTATCCATAATATTTTCACTCAATGCAAAGAAATAAGAGAAGCACATCTGCCATGGGTTTGTTCATCACCTGCTGTTTAAACAGCTCGAAAGCCATTCCCTATATTTGGAAGAATTCCCAAGTTTCTCTGGAGAGTTCAACAATTCTGTAAGCTGGAAGCAAGATTCTGGTGTCAAAGACCAAAATCAGCTGTTTGTTGATCCAATACAACTAAGCCACATTTTTGTTTTTGACTATCGATTTTGTTTCAGCTTGGTCCAGAACTATTGTATCAGATGTTTAATGTGACCATAAAGTACAGATTTAGGAAAGATGAGAAAAAAAATTTCCAAGCCATGTTGTCTATTGTAAGCTATTAACCTAATTCATCCAGTTATTTCACAGTAACGTAAAACTTGTGTGATATATTATAGCTTATGAAGCCTTATAACAGTTACAATCACCACCTGTGAAAGTCTACAAGAAAATAACAGCTACTTAATAAAAGCTTAATATTTAAACATAAAGCATATTTTACTCTTTAGGTAATACTTTTTCATGAATTAACTTGTTGCCTGATTTTCAGAACTCAGAAGCATTCTGAAAATTGCTCTGTTAAGTTTGATACAAACAGGATCTAATACACATTACAAAATGAGAACAATTCTTCTTCCTCATTCCTAACAAAGCAGAGTACTTTGACAATGAATACTGTTCATTTAGCCTTTTTTATTTTAAGCATTTCCAAGTGTTTTGGAAACTTGAACAAATTAATGCTCATGGCACCTGAGAGTTTGGGCACTATCCTCCCTATTGCAAATAGGGAAACTATGGCATACTAAAGCATAGTGACTTATCAAGCTCAGACAGCATGTCTGAGACAAAGCCAAGGACTGAGCCCAGATCCTTTGATTTCCAGTGTTGTGCTTGTAACCGGAAAATACTCATATCCAGGAAGTATGATAGCCTTTAAGAGCAAATTTAAGTTCAGTCCAGGTTCAAAAATTTTACTATGTCTCACCTAAGAAGATTAATAACACTTTTCATTCCACATGAACTTTTTCCCTACTTTGGCAAAAACTGTCTCACTTGAACAGCCTCAAGTTTGTCACAACTGAATGGCCTTTTTGTTCCTCTGGCAGACCAGATTGTTTATCTATAGCTCCTAGCAAATCTTTCATAGAGTAAGATGTTTTCCTAATTAGTCACCAAGAGGAAGAGCTGTTTTGGAGGAATCTCCTTAATGTGCAGTCAGTATAGAGGACACAGGTTAGACACAGAAAAACAAAAATGACCTATCACATAACATGTAATTAAATCTGCCCTTCTTTCTCATGTTTTTATTAAGCACCTGTCAGAGGTGTCTATGACAGATATGCCACTCCATAAAACTATATGCATAAATTATATTGTGTTGGTTTGACAGTCTTACTGACACAAACAAAATACATAAAAATAGGCTACTTATTTTTTCAGGCTAACCTCTTAATTTTTTCTTTCTATATGTTGATAATTCTTTTAATATTTTCTGAGCAGTTTTATTTACTCCAGTTTTGTTTTGTTTTTTACTTAAATTTATGACAACAGCCCTCATATTCCCATTCTCAAGACTTTTGATGACTATCTTCTGTTTCTGATTCCTTGGTGTTTGTTCCATCACTACTGCACTAGTCCAACTTACTATTTCACTCATGTTTTCCTCCACCGCACACTTTCTTTCCTCTTCCCAAACTCGTGCACTTAGCAGCGGAGTCATGAAGTAGCAAAGCTCCCATACAAACTTACTATCTGATCAATAGGGAAGCAACTATGGATGATACTGTCCTCTCCTTATCTTGGCCTATTTGTACAGCCTACTGACAACACATTCCCCAAGACTTCCACAAATTATGTTCACCTTGCTGAGTTGCTTTTGCAGAAGAATCCATCCTGAGACACGCACACTCAGCTGTTAAGCCATAAAGCAACAAACTGCACGACAAGTGAGAAGCAGGCAGAAAAAGACCCACACTTAGCAAAAGCACCTAACAATGTACTTAGGTCTGATGTACTCTAAGGCTATGTCCACACATACATCATTATTTCAAAATAACCCATTTTGAAATGAGTTATTTCAAAACAAAGTCCTTATTTTGAAATAAATTAATTTGAATTAACAGTTTGTTAATTCGAATTAAGGGAAAGCCTGCTTTCGAAATAGCCGTTGTTTTGAAATGATTATTTCGAAACAAGGCCGTTCAGACATGTTGTTTTGAAACAATGGCGTTGTTTCGAAACGTGTCCGAACGCCATTGTTTCGAAACAACCATTTCGAAACAACAGCTATTTCGATTAGATGCGAGATTTAACGGTTTCAAAATAAAGGCCATTATTTCGAAACAATGGGTCCCGTTGTTTCAGAATAATGGCGCATCGTGTGGACATGCCACTTCTTATTTCGAAACAACCTCTGTTGTTTCGAAATAAGAAGCCTGTGTGGACATACCCTAAGGGAGCTCAAGTACTTTGCTGAATCCGGATTTCAAAAGATACACTGAGCGAGGACTCCTCCTTCCAAACCGAAGAAAGAAATATACCCTAAGTGACAGCTCTGTCTCTCTGCAATCCAGTTCCCATTCTTTGGTTCCATTCTTCTCTCTCTAACCTGTTGCTGTATCCTTGTTCAAAACACCCCGTACTTTGACCTATATACTATGGATATAATTTGGAAAAGCTCTGCCTGTCCAGAGCAGCCAGCACTGAAAACTACCAACAGGTGGTAATATCAAAGGGGTTGGTTTTTACTATGGTTTTCAAGATCTTCATCAGTCATTTCAGCTTGTTCTATTTTCTGCTTCAATATTATCTCCATAGCACAAGTAGATAAAAGGCTAGATAGTGTTCAGTGTAATGATGTCCTTTAACATTGTATGCACTGAATTTACAAGACTTCATACTAAAGAATATTAAATTTATTCAGTACATTGTCATGCTGCCAGGAATGGTTTATGACCATTAGTGTCCACCTCATGGCAAACTGTCAAAAGCAGGCCAGTCATCTGAAACTGGAGGTATGCTCTATAATTACATTTTACCAAGCCAGGAACAAATATGAACTCCTGGAGCACAGCATCAGTGTTATCACAGAGTCACAGACAATGCCTGTAGACACTCCAAGCTATCTTCCCACTCAGACAAGCTATGCATGCTAGCACCATGACAAATAGATTACACCAAAAATCACAAAATATTCAGATTGCTCCCAGTTCCAAGAGACCAGTTACAAACACAACTAACTCTCCATCCTAGTTCTCACACCAAAACGCAACACTGTCTGCCAGTTCTACAGGAAACTAACTACAGGTTTATTAGCTAAGAAAAAGGAATTAAAGTTATTGAGAGGTCAAAACAGGTAAAAATGCATGTATGGGTGAGTTGTAGTTTATACTTCCAAATGATAGCAGAGATTTAGCCATCTGCCAGTTTCCCAAAGGTCTATTGGATAAATGTGGAGATCTCTAGCAGCTTGGTTAGTTATTCTGCCCTCTTTGAATCTGAACAGCTCAGAGATGAAGAATCTTTCCTTACATCCCTACTTCCAGCCTCTTCTCACAGAAAAGAAGCTGACCAGATGACTACCTGCATAGATTCTTCCTTCAGTTGCAGAGAAAGAGGAATGCATGAAGAGACTATCATCTCTGATCACTACACACAATGATCACCAGCCTTCAAAAACGCTCAAGTATTAGCACTTTCCTTTGAAAGATCTTCTTTTGCTTTACACATGGCATGTGATGGGTTATTTAAGTTACAAACAATGTATAAATTTCATGATCCATTTTGCTAAGGATTTTAAAAAGGATTTAAAATCTTAATATCACAGTTTCAGCTATTTAAGTCTGAAATTTCATGATGTTGGAACTGCAGGAATCCTGACCCAAAAGGAGTCATGTGAGAGGTGTGGTCACGTTGTTACTGTGGGGTGCTTGCGACACCGCCATTCTTACTTTTGTGCTGCTGCTGCTGCCAGTACTGCCTTAGAGCTGGGTGACCAAAGAGCAGGGCCTGCTGGCCAGAAATTCAGTTCTGAAGGCAGTTTAGATATAAGGGTGGCAATCACAGAATCGGAAAAAACCATGAGAGGTGATCTAGTCTGACTCCCGCACTTACAGCAGAACTAAATATCTACAAGACAGCATCTTTGCTAGGGCCCTAATTATAACAAGATATAGGTAAATGAAAATGATACATGAAACATCCCATTAATTTTCATGACATTTAAACAACAAATACATTCTTCTGTTTTTAACATTCATTTTGAGCTATACCAATACATCACTGAATTGGCCTGGCTTGTAGCTATCAGTTTATCAACTGATGCCTAGGCTTTGGCCAGAACTGGCAATTGGCTTACTAGCATCACACATCCAAAAACCACTTAACATTTAAAAATAGAACAATCCAGTATACAAAACTCATTCAAAATCTTCAAGTTAGTGGGGAATCATGGAATGAGTATTTTTGCTAGTAATCATTAAAAAGACAAACACACTCAATGGAGAAGGATATCTATTTCCCCCAAATTTGCTAATTAACTAGTTCCTGAGCTTCTGGGGTCTATAATCAGCTGGTTAGCATAAGACATTATTAAAGAACTCTTTTTGTCATCTGTTTTAATACGGGTTTGGCGTACAAACATGAAAAGTGGTTAAAATATATGCAGTGATTATTTTCTTTTATCCTTTCTACTGAAAATTAAAACAAAGTTCTGAGTCTCACAAAAATCTTATTTCAATTAGTAGTGTAAAAATTGAACTGGGTTATATTTAATCTTTCCCTTTGTTTTCTTTGATTAGAGTAAATTAGAATGGACAAGAATGGCTAGTTAAGACAATGATTTAGAGCAATTTGTCCAGCATTTGCCCAAATAATTGCACAATACAGTTCTAAGTAGGCAGTAATCTTATAAAATAGGTAAATTCTGTTTACAATATAGCTGGTTGCCTTAAGCAGATTACTGTCAAATTCTGTGTCAGTAGCCTCAGGGATACATGATTAAACGCACTGTGCTCTCTCTCTTTCCCTCCCCACTTAGGTAAGTTTTTTTTTAAGCAGACACCATCTTTGTTCTGTGCCTGTACAGTGCCTAATATAATGGGGTCATGGCTCATCACTGGGGCTCTGAGACATTACTGCAATACAGATATTTTATCATGACCTAAAAAATTGCACCTCTCCCTATACCACACAAGGGTAATGGTGGTCAAAGTCAATGCTCAAGATGGAGATCCAGCTTCCTGCATGGAAAAGAGTTAACGGCAAGCCACTTGCTGTGGATCCCCTAAGCACTAGAATTTGCTCTCTTTTTTGCCTTCTGAACATACTGTAACATCTGTCTTTTCTCCCAGGCACAGAAGAACAATATCTGAAGGCATGAGCTCTGTCATGCCCTAAGCTGTTCATTATTGATATTTGTTCATGGAGAAATGAGCAGCATACTAGTCATACACACATTTTACAAGAATGAAATTTAGTGTTGTAAGGGAACCTAGAGCACGAAATGGGCATCTACCAACTACTTATCTTTACAATTCAAATTAGACAAAGTATGTGCATAAACTGTGCCCCCCCCATGAATGCAGTTCACAATATTTTCTTCATTTTCAAGGGTCACCTTGGGGTAAATGTTCTGACAAATAAGTAAAAGGAAATTGTCAACAAGTTATAAATATTTGGTTAAAATAAGGCAGTAACTTGATGCCTAAAATATCCCAAACAAAAACCTTACCTATGATTTGAAGCAATATCTGCCATTTTTCTGCATCCAGAAAACCTCTAGGAGAGACCAGGAACATTCTAGTTCCACCTTAACCTTTAATTCCATATTAAAACTTGATAAATTAACACCAATATTAAATATAACATCTTTAGAACGTGATGTTGAATAAGTTCATAACAACTATTACTTGGCTTTCACAGCTTGACCACTCATGATGTCTCTACCAACCACCAAGTTCTTAAACTGTTCTTGATTTTGCCTCACCTTGATTTAGGAAATAAGCCCTTTTTTCACTGCAATAAGCAACATCAGACAGCATAATATTTTCAGTTATGACTAGCAAGTGAGATTTAGTATATTCAGGATTTTTTTTAAATAACAAACCAACCAACCTGACTATATCTTCACAATCTAGGTTCAAGTATAATCAGAGTTTAAGAAAGAGGATTAAAGCAGTCAATGCATACTGTGCTGCTCTCTTATAACTAGAGTTAGATTCAGGCCTGGTACTAGGCACATTAGAAAATGTATTAGTTTTCCACTGCCCTCTCTCTATCCCCTCTAGTTCCTCCTAAAACAGTGACACTCAGACTTCCATGCTGCAGGAGACAAAAAAAACCAAACAAACAAACAAAAAAACACACACCAATCCTGACTGGTTAATAACTTAGACTTGTTAATAATCAAATTGCACAGTTTTAACATCATGTACCACAAAGAGCCACAGGAGACACATTAAAGGACTCCTGTCACTCCTGAGTCTCAGTCAGAGTATTACAGTGCTAGAGACTCACACACACATATATTTTGTGTGTGAAGGTTTAACATGGGCCTTCTAGATTGAAATAAATAGTTGCAATTAAGTTTTCCAGTAAAACCCCTGAGAACAATCACCAGGAAGGAAGGTATTTGTGCTATTAAGACACATGCACTATGCTTAACTGCTTAGGAACTTAAGCACTATTTATATTTTCAAATGTGATTTAGACTTCAGTCCAGCCTGACATATTACATTTGCCAAATGTCTCACTGTAATCTGTGATATCTCCTAGACCATAGGTTTCTACTGACTTCATTAGATACTGAAAACCTGACACCAACATTTTAGGTGACATTTACTTCATTTTACTCAAGTTTTGTACTTTTATTTTTCATCTGCACGTACAACAAAATAGTTAAAAATATGTGACACACAATGTCTGGATAGGATCCATAGCTGTAATCTCTATGTTAAGGGGAAGAGAAAAAACAAAACAAAACAGTGTTTGATTTTTTATTTACTATCTTCAGAGAAATCTATTTTCTTTTCAGGAAAAAAAATATGCAATTCACATACCAGAATCTGTCCACATAAAGGATTTTAAATCAAAAGATAAAAAGGATCTTAATCTCCACCAGCTAAAAAGGGAGCATGAGAAGCAGCATTGCATAGCCTCTATGGTTATTAAACTAGTAATTCCTAACACTCATTCTATACTATAATCAGTGATTCAGTCTAGGAAATTCCTTCTCCAAACTATTGGTTCCCTGGCTCTTACATTCAATGACTTCCCAATCAAGTAATATATTTGCCTCTCTTATATTTATTTTTCCATAATTTAATCCACCATTCACTAAATACATTGCGATATACCATTTAATCTCCATCTATCACTTCAAGATCATCAAGCAGCACCAAAAGGAATTGCAAAAATCTCTCTGATTATATTTTAATTGACAGTTTTCCTCTTCAAACAGAAATGAAAAAACATGAAGGTTTAGGCAGATTTCTGATTAATTGTATACTTACTAATAAACTTGTTTTGCATAGTCTCTAGCAAAGCCTGGTGGGCATCTTCTGTTTGCAAAGCACGTGAACATTCTCTGGCCAATATAGTCCTTACAAGGTGCTCTCCACAACCTGTATAAATACCACCACCAAGAAGGATTAGAATATAGTTACCACTCACAAGTACTGACCGTTCTTTTATAACCACACAGCCAAGAGCTGTATCATGTAGATTATTTCAATATTCTGGTAAAGGGTCAAACGCTGGCTCCCGTGCAAATCCAATGCACCCGCAATCCAAACATACAGTGTAACTTACTTAAAGCTCCATGGTAAAGGCACACACAGAAAAGAGGTAAGGATTAAACACACAGAGAGAAATCAGGTGAGGGAAGGGTTAAGAAGAAAAGGGGAAGGATCATGGTATATGATTTATCATCTCCCTCCAGATTTTGGAACTGCAGTTCACATGAGTAATCTATCTGCATGTAATCATACTGCTCACTTCAGTGGATAATGATTTGATCTGGCCATTAGATTAGAAGTTTGTAAAGAACGGATTATTTACTTTATGCAGATGATCATCTGGGCACCACCTAAGTGATATAATATTGTTAAATATAATAATCTGAGCTCATGGTTTAGTATCAAATACTTCCATATTTAATCCCATTTTAACACCCCCACCCCTCCATAATATCTATTACGTTCCTACAGCAGGCACTTTTCTGTTCAAGTTGTATGTTGCATGTTTATTACAACTAGGTTTTCTTGGGCAGGAGACTGCATTTGTGATGCTTTGGGGACATAATGTGTTACTGTCCTTTCTGTCTTCCACAGGCTGGCAGGTTTTAGTCCACCAGATAACGGGTGTATCAATCAGATCGCCGTGTTCTTGACTGGCCCCCACTATATCTATCTAGAGAAGGTGAAGTAGACTATCAAAAGTGCAGCAGTTAGCAAAGAAGAGAAATAAGTCTCTTACAGAAATGGCAATCCACCCAACCAAACAGCTGAGAGATGACAATGATTTAGTCATTTTCATTTAGGTCACTGGTTATAGGCCCTGGTCGTTAGCATACCCAATTATCAATTCTCTGATTCATCTTCTATTTGGTATGGAGGCATCAGCTATATATTTCAAGAACAAAGACTGTTACAGTTATGCAAAACAAGCAAGAAGTCCTGTAGCACTTAAAGACTAAAATTTATTTATGGCTTGAGCTTTAGTGGGAGAAAATCCCACTTTGTCAGATGCTTTGAAAATAGGGGAACTTACAGAATAGGAGCAAAATAAATTCAGGGAAGTCATGGGATCAGGTCATATACTGTAAACAGCAAATCAAAGCAGTTGTAAGATTCGAACACTGGGAAACTGTTTTCCTACAGAAGGAAAAAAGACACCAACTTTCCCCAGTGTTTGAATCTTAACTGCTTTGATTTGCTATTACAGTGTGACCTGTCCCCATTACTTATACCTCCCCGCATTTATTCTGCTCCCATTCTGTAAGTTCTCCCATTTTCAAAGCATCTGATGAAGTGGAATTTTCTCCCACAAAAGCTCAAGTGATAAATAAATTTGTTAGTCTCTAAGTGCCATAGGACTCCTTGCTTGTTTTGCAGAACCAGACTAACATGGCTACCATGCTGGAACTTGTTACAGTTATGGTTACTGTTTTGAGGTATTTAATTTTTTCAGGCATCTTAAGGTTTAATTTTTAGTAAAGAAATGCAGTTTAAGATGTGTATTGTCTTTCAGGAAACAAATGTTGCCATCTAAAACACCACACCACAAGCCAACATACAGACTAGCCTTTCTATTCCACTGAAAATTTTCAAAAATGCAACTATTGTAACCACACTGTAAGAAAAGCAAGAAACACTGAAAATGATTTTACTTAAGCCACAATTTCTTAAAATATCTGGGAATACTGCTTCCAATCCAATTTAACCAATAACCATATCTCTTCCATAACTGGTACTTGCACTGGACATCTACCCCATTTTCTAAGTTACTAAGTTTTGACATTTTAACCTAACTGCCTGCCTACTTCACAGGTCCTTGACTCTGACCCACTGTGTGAAAAATGAAAAATCCACCTTGCCTTGGTCAATATGGCAGTGGAGGAAAAAAGTCTTTTCCAGCCTCTGAGGAAAAAGGTAATTAGTGTAATACCCACAATGGATCATGAAAAAAAAAATCCAGTCCTTCTCTGATTCCCAGGGAGGGGGAGCTGGGTGTTACCAGCCTCACTACAGTCAGATCCTCTGGGCAAGTGGAAGGGCAGTCCCTTCTTGCCCAGTCCAGTCACTTCTCTTTTTCCCCCATTCTGTCCAGGTATACTTTCCCCTTCCTATTCTCTGTTCTTCATATGGAGGCAACAACTCATTTTCTTCCAGGCACCAGAACAAAGGACCCACTGCATACAGTTCCAAGGAGGACACTGTTCATTGCCACAGCATGGTAACCGTACTTCACCTTCCTGTATTTGTATTTTTTATTAAGTAATTTTTTTAAAAAATCCCATTTTCCTAAAAATCCAGGAGATCTACTATATAGGTTTTTGGAAAAAAAAGAATTTATATGTATTTCCATAGATTGCTGCTTATATTTATTTGATTCACATACAGAAAATTTAATTACTGCAGTTGATATTAATCCTGCAGTTTGCAAACTGGAAATTGCGGCTTATAGGGGCTTAGTATGTATAGTTCAAGCTATCTGGATGCTTTAAATAAAGTACAATTATTTTGTCATTAAAAATATGAGGGCATTGCTTCATACTTTCTGTATGCAATAAGACGTAATTTTATCTGTTGGTTCATTTTGGAAAGCAGCTTTAGAAGTTTTTCTTCTCTGGTGTCACAACTTTACGCTTTGCACCTCAAGTGCAAAACAAATTACAAAAGTTGGACCCACAGCTCACATTATATATATACATATATGTATATAAACAAACTGCAGTCAAAGTCCACAATTTCAGTGGTTCTTCCCATGAATTCCAAGTACCCTAAAGCTTTGCTGATACAAAGCCCAAGAATGATTCCAATGCAAAAGGCCTCTTGCTCTACTCTTCCAGAGTTTAGAACTCTGACTTAAGTAAGATGCTCTTCCTTCACTGGTACAGAGAAATAAGGCTGTCACCTCACAAGATCAGAGAAAATAATTTATATTAATTGTATTCTACAAACTGATAAACAGCTTCATTGAAATAAATGGGTGGGTTAATAGTAAGGGATACTAAAAGAGATAATTCAAGCTATTGGTCAAATAAATGAAGTATAGATAGTGCTCCATGATTTCTTTTTAGTAAGAGTGTGAATTTTCTTATTATTCTACTACACTTAAAATATTACTCTTATTACCAGTTACCATTGTTGCTTTGACTCTTCTAAAGGTAGCACAAACTAATTGATTGAGCACCAGGCTTCGAGCCAGAAAATCTTTGAGTTTTATTCCCAGCACTGCCATTAACTTCATCTGGTCACGGGTAAATCACTGAATCCAATCCAAAACCTGTTGAAGTAAATGGAAAGCCTCCCACTGACTTCACAAGTTCCTGACCTCTAAGCTTTAGTGAACTCCCCATCACCTCTGTTGGAAGATAATTAGGACTTCATATTTTTTAAGCATGTAGAAAGATTAATACCACATATTTCCTCTATATCTGTATGGAGCTCATAATACCCATTGAGACCAAAGACTAATATGTCAGAAAAACAAAATAGGATGCAGCAGGGTTCAGATGGGAATGAGAAATAATTTATGACACTCTCTCAGACAGTCTAGAGATTGTGCGGTATGCCACAGTTTAACCTAAGCAAGTCAGTTGTACAAGTTAAATAGTACAGGAGGCAATCTTTGAGAGCACTAGCGGATGGGCAAGGGAACTCTTCTGCAGGTCTGTCAACTTCTTTATCAACAAGAAAATTCTCTTTAAAATATAAAGTAAACAGAAAAGGAGCAAGCAACATCCCTCCATATGAAAATGCAATATTAACTGATTCTGACCCCCTGTACCCCCATGTTCACCCATATAACATAAATGTGTATTGTTTAATGCAAGTATGCCAGATAAGATGTTTTTGGAATGCTCACAACATCGAATGGTAATATCACCAAAATTTTTCCTCATGGTTTTAAATATATGCAGGCAAAACTATAGGAACAGAAGTGCAGTTTCCAGCTCATCAAGACTTGTATAGGACCAACCCAGCTCAGCTTTCCAGGAACAAAGGACTGACCTAGGTATCAACAAAAATTCAGCTGGACAATTCAGAGTCACCTTCCTTCTCTTGGCCAGCTTGGAACCACAAGGAGGTGATACTCATTGACTCAGGACACAGATGAAACTATACAAGGACATTGTCCGTCACTCGACCAGGAGAGGGGTGGGCAAATCCTGAGATGGCAGAGGGAACAATATAAAAAAGGGAGACATTTTGCCATGCTCCCTCTTTTCCACCTTCATCTACATTCTACAACCACCACCAAGCAACTGTCATGCTGATCAAAGGGGAGAGCCTGGCTGAAGGAAAATCAACCAGCTTGTGGTGAGCAACACCTAAGTTTGTAAGACGGCTGAAAGCGTTATGCTCACTTTAGAACACTTTTTACTTTTGTCTTCTCTTGACTAAATCTGACTTGCTATCCTTTAAGCGTTAATCACTTAAAATCCTTCTGAGTTAATACATTCGTTTGTTTTATCTGGAGTAGAGCATTTGATTTTAAGTGTGCAGGAGACTTCCCTGGGAACAACAAGGTTGGTGCATATCAACTTCGTTGTTAAATTGAACAATTTAAACTACCTTACATTGTTCAGTGGGCAGCACTGAATGTTACAATCGGCAAGTTCCTAAGGCTGCATCTGAGACTGAGGGCACTCTGTTGTTTAATTCAAAGAGAGGCTGGCAAGAAGCACTCACTCACACACTTAGGAGCAGCTTGCTTGCTGGAGGCTGTGCATGAACAGCCCAGGAGTGGGGCTTCTCACAGCAGAGCTGAATGAGACAGGCACAGGGCGACCTATCCATTCACCTGTCCATATTGCATTAGTGAAGCGTCACACTAATATAACCTACTGCAAGCAGTTATTTGTGAGACCCCATTTTAAAACTGCAGTGTTACTTCCCATACCAGAGAGTCCCTGCCCAAAATGGAACTGAGATACTCTCCCGTATGTATGCAAGAAACAGTACATTATAAAAAACACGGGAAATCCATGGGGGTGTTACAAAATGCATTTTGTCTCAGACTACAGGCTGGGTACCTATATTTAAAAATACTATAAAAAAGGAGAAAGAAACAAGGTTTTGAACAGTTTCTCGTATATAATACTCTTAAAATTAAAGGATACCTAAAATGTCTGTTAAAATATGAGTAATCATTTCTGATCCTTCACAGAAAGTTCTTTCCCCACAACTTCCTTTGTTAGCCTTCAGAGGTTTTTTTTTTTTCATTCTCTAAACAAAACTGTGACTCTATTCATATCAGTCCTAATTAAGGAAAACTAAGCCCCTCATCGTCCAAAACAATTTGTTTACGTGTGACTAGTAGTTTAAATAATGATTTAAAACCAAATTAGGGAATTTTACTGATGAACACGTCTATCATTGCAGCTGGTAATGCTTTTACAACAAACAATAAAAAAAAAGAACCCCCCAAAAAACAGATACTACAATAAAAGGAAAGTGATGGAATAGTAACATTCTTCCTTTTCTTAGCCAAAATAGTCAGCATCTTCTGAAAAGCACATTTTACTTTATACAATGCAAAAAAAGTACAAAACTGAGACTGAGTGAAGTCATTAGAAAAGTTACCATCACAGGCCCATGTGTCTTCAACATTCTGAGAGCAAGCAGATGTATTCTAGTTCGAGGTTTTGATTTAACTCCTAAATGGGCCTCAAAATAAGATTATGCATCTTTAAACAAAATGTATAAAATGTTTTTCTCAAGAGGAAAAAAAGTTTCTTCAAAGGTTTCGACAAATCAAGTTTGTTACAAAAGGCTGAGAAAGACAGAAAACTGAAACTGGGTTATAGGACATCTGCAGCCTACTGATGTTCCCAGAAAACCTGAAGTTAGAGGAATGAGGATCAACTACAAGGAAAACTAACTTTCAATACTACTACCATACCACACATCCCCAGGGATTAACAATTATTTTTTTTTAAGCATTCATGTCAACCTATTAATAAAGCAGTAAACTTACAGACTGTTGCTACTAGTGCATTTGGAAATCTTTCAACACATCACATGCTAACAGTCCGTAGGGACAGATAAGTAATGAGAAGAATATTTTCCCAATTTTAAAAGGAAACATTTGTTACTTCAGTTTTCAATACAGCAACATCTATTTTTCAACAGGAGAATTTATTATATAATACATCACCTACTCTTTGACAGGGCAAAGGCTGGGGGAAGGATTTACTATATTACTTTGAGGATGGATTACTTAGAATTTTGAGGTCTACAGAAAGTAACAAAATGGGGAATGAGTATTAGATCATGTATTATTGCAGGCTTTGTACTGTGTCCTTTTCTTCCTAAACCTGGAAACTATTATAAATTATAGTATATTATGTTATTATATTAGAGTCTGTATATAGTTCTCTACCCAAACCTGGAAATTATAGCATAATAAATATAGCATGCCTGTATAAACAGACTAATAGAGAAACTAGAGGTGAAATAAGGGATGTGGTGGACAGTCTTCTAATCTTTTCTAGAACTTACAGTACAAATATTTTAGGTTCATTTTTGTGTTTCACTCCCCTGTAATCTAGCCATTAATATCTGTTCACTTCTGTGGAAATTCAGTTTATGTATATTGTAGTGATTCAAACATACTTCAGCAGGTTTCCAAAATAAATGAATTGTTTTAAAGTTTGATAGATTATCAGTTTCTGATATAAATGTAAGCCTTGTTCATGTTCTCCACTATTTCACATTACAATATTTTAAAGTTTATGTATAATCACAAAGTAATAAAACTCTCTCTAACACCCAGAAGCTTCAGGAAATTAAAGTTTACTTCCATTCATCGTCTTATTGGGGAAAAGCAGTAAAACAGTGGCAAGTGAGTTTACACTAGGATCAGTTTAAACCAAGTTAATGGGGATACCATCAAAGGATTACTCTATTTTGAAGCTTAGCAAGCATGTAAAAAGTGTGGAACTGAAAAGCCAGCAATACAGTCTGGCAGAGCAGAACTCTGTCAACTCTGCAAGCAGAAATGAAGTCTAGTTTGTGGAGTGAAGCATGCTGTGGAGTGTGTGGGTAAGTACCAGCATTGCTACCCAAGTATATGTAGAATCACAGAATCATAGGGTTGGAAGGGACCTCATGAGGTCATCTAGTCCAACCCCCTGCCAGAGGCAGGACCACTCCGACTAAACCGTCCCAGTCATGGTTTTGTCCAGGTGGGCCTTAAACACCACCAAATGCTGTTTAAAGGCTATTACTAAGTGGCAGGGGTGGGGCAAAAGAGCACCATGTCTGCCCATACCGATCTCAGCCCAGCCCAGCATCATAACCCACCCTGTCTGTATGTTTTTCTCTGTGTGTGTTTTAAATTTATAGTCAAATATTATTTAAGAATTGAATCAAAGACTATAGCACACAACATAGCACAGCCCTAATGTCTCTTTAGGAGCTAGGGGTAATCCTGCTACAGTGGAAAGCACTCAGTAACATTAGTGCTGCTGAAGTCTGCAAAATCAGAACAGCTCATAGCAGAATCCATTTATTTTCCAAACACTACATAATCTGTGTAATATTTATTGTAATTTTTTACGCTAACAAATTCTCCCCTCACCCACAAACTCCTTTGTATTTCCTAAATCACAGTTGGCAACAGCAGCAAATATGGATAGAACAAGACATGACACATTCCCTGAGAAAGAATTAGTGTTAGTAGAACCAACAAGGAATCCTGTGGCACTTTGTTTTGCTGAACTATACTTAAACAGCTACAACTTTGGAAATTGTTGGTAAAAACAGCAATGCCTCTACAAAGACCACCACTCATGAGACTGACCTTCTGCTTGGATGGATTAATAAAATTCAGAGGAAAGACTCAGGCTAGTATTTTGATAAAAGTTCAGAACATTTACAAGCATTTTAAGTTAGACTTTTTCTAAAGATAAGATGTGTTTAATTCTCTCTACATCCTTTCACTTACCTCTCTCGAGAGATCCTTTCCTTCAAACACATCCAGTCCCCAAGCTAAAGTCTCCTGAACTAGCAAACACTTGTTGCTACTTTCTTAGCTCTCCTGATTGCAACCTTACATGTGTTAATATGAAGAACAAGGACACTTTAGGTTAGGACCATGCCAGGTGAGGTCCCCCGAGGACTCACCACATTTATCCACTTGCAAGGACCAACAATGGTGTTGCCTAAAACCTGCCCCTCTTACTCACGTATGGTAATAGTGATCTAGCTCTCTCTGCCTCTCCCCATTGCTAGCTGTTATTCTTATCAAAAGTCTTGAAATTTTTTTTTCTTAAGGTCTAGGAGAGAATATCTTTTTTTCCTTTTAAAAAAAGAAAATGAGTTTTCTAGTCTTTGCAGTTGTGGAGAAAAGCCTCAAAATGTGGCACCCTACCGGCTCCCACAAATACTGAGGAGTAATTAGGCCTACTGACAAATGATTGAACAAGGCAAGAGTTAGCTTGGCAGGAAAGCAATTACATTAAATCAAGCTCCAACATCTATTAGTCCACAGTACCTTTGTTTTGACCTAAAAAATGCTAAATAACAAGTCTAATAAATTTGAGGACAATTAATGCCTTTAAAAGTTTGCCCAATCCCAATTAATAAAGCTCTCTCATACTCAAATCTAAGGATTTTCTAACACCCTTCTGAAAAGCCCCTTATGCTTGATCACTTGGAAAGTACCAAAAGTGATTCTGTGAAACAATACTTGCCTTGGACTATACCAGAGTATTATTTCATTTTTCCCTGAAAGTCAATAGCTAGCTATACAAAATGGGAAGGAAGTTCTGACTTTTGTCCATATTTTTAATATTTACAGGTCCTGAGAAAGCTAAATACCTTTCTCTCATTTTTGGAGAATAGTGAACTTTTCTCTAGATTCTAAAATAGCCCCTATCCAGATGTCCTTGCAAGTCTATGACTGTATGGAACTGTTTTTCTTGTCATTAATGCATCAAGATATAAAATACATATAATTTATTCAAACTCTTTGGAGATTTGAATTAAGAAAGCCTGGCTCATTTTTTTAGACTGTATGAAATAACTGTTGTTATACTGAGGTCTTGGGACACCTGAAAGTATTCTTCTTCATTGTTAGAGGTGGCAGACAGCAATGTTGACTGTTAAGTTGAAAGTCCCTAGGACATTTTTTGTTCAAGATTCCACTGTGGCAACAATCTACTGATGTGAAATCCCCAGTGCTGGACAAACAGGGCTTTTTTCAGGAGGTACTGTACTCATTTTAATGGTAATTGTGAGAATTTTACAGTAAAAATAAAACAAGGAATCTGCCTTTTTGGTCTGCACTACATATACAAACCTATCTTGTTGAACACACATAGTATATATAGTGTATAGCTTGATTTTTGCACCTAAAATGTCACACGGATTGTGACCATTAATGCAGACTTACTGTTCCCCATCTCCTGAAGAGACTTCTGTTAGAAAAATCTCTGCCTGACAGGCTTTACATAGACCATATATGAACCACAGCAGCTGTCACGTGGCAACTGTGGGGTTTTTTTATGGCAGGGGAGTTAATTAAACCTTGGAATATCACAAACCTGTGACACAAGTCTTCTGTAATTGTGATTTGATTGGTCTGTTTTAGTTATAATTCCACTAAAGCATACATTCAGCGGATGTTTAAGCATTCCATGGGGTTTATTTTTTTTCCCAGGTAAACACTGATCTTCCTGTTTTCCTTTTCATTAGTATCCTATATTTTAAACATTCTGTTACAGACACAAATGAAAATTAATTTTAAGAAAGATTTTCAAAAGTTTACACTATTGGCAAATACTAGACTTGATTGAGACAATACTGAAAAAAGAAAATATAACACAGTAATGAACTACAACTATGCTTCACATTCTGAATACACAGTTGACTGACCTAACATGACAAAGGAATTGTTCCTGCTTTTCAATCTTACTTCTAAAGAGATACTAATATTACCTTCAAGATCTAACTTGCTAGTTTTAGCAGTGAATGGTAATGACTTGCTATTTTGTGTTTCAAGGCAAGCCTGAAGTTAGAGTATTAAGTTAATAAAAGTGGTCATACAAGCTACTTTTGAATAATTTTATGAATTATCCATGAATGAAAATTATAAATTATAAAGGAAACTATAAAATAATTAAAGAGTCCTGTGACACTTAAAGACCAACAAATTTATTTATTGCATGAGCTTTCTTGGGAGAAAATCCCATTTTCTCCCAAGAAAGCTCATGCAATAAATAAATCTGTTAGTCTTTAAATGCCATGGGCCTCCTTATTTGTTTTACTGAACTAGACTAACATGACTGCTCCTTTGGAACTGGTGCACTTAAAGACTAATAAATTTACTTATCATACGAGCTTTCATGGAAGAAAATCCCAGTTCATCAAAAACTTTGAAGATGGGGGAAATGTTAAAACTATTAAACCACTACAGCACAAATTACTAAATAACTAACAACATGCAATCATATTTCTAAAATTCTTTACAATTGGCTGGACTCTTCGAAGATTTATATTCATGCAGCTCTACTGGATTTTGTTAAAAGTTTCACTCATAACTGAAGGCATAATTGCCATTATGAATTCTTCCCCTGCTCTCTGCAAAGAGCAACTCCCATCATTCCTGACATGGAATATACACATGCTCAAGTGTTCCAGACACCTGGACTTCCATCAGGGAGGAAAATATTCCTTGAACAAAAGCAAACAATGAGAAAAAGTTGACACAACTCTCAAACCTCTTCAGAGAGAGCAGCGAAAGTGGCAATCATAACCTGTAACTTCAGAGAACAGACGTTATTGATAAGTAATTTCTTCTCTCAGGATACAGTTGTGACTGCTCCTAAATCATGGAGAAACAACTGTCTTCAGTGGGATTGAGCACTTCATTTTTCTGGAATCCTTTGAAAATACCAGCCTATGTCTCTAAGTAAGAAACTATTAACCGCTACAGGCAGTTAATTTATATTCCCAGGTTAAAATCCCTTGAACCATACTTTTATTTTTGAGAGGGACTAAAATCTTCTGCCAGTTTGCGGTTAACATACAAGACCAGAGCTCCCACAGAACCACTCAGAGGAAACAACCACCACCCTGAGCAAGTTGGTAGGAGACAGAAAAAGCATAGATATTTCTAATTCTGGGGTTCTTTAACTATGACGGTTAATCTTGAATCTACAGACAAAAATCTAGGCAAAAGGGAGGTCTTAAAGAATGTGCATGCTTTCCTCTTTTTGGCTGAAGTGGCTACCCAAAATTCATGGCCCTGGAATTTTTTTGTTGATCTGTTTCATTATCTTTGATGTAATCCTGTTACTTACAGTGACTATAAAAAGTCATTTCCCTGAATATAGCAGGAAGTAAACAGGACACAGTTTCTCCTCTTGCACCTCCATTCACCTTTCAGCCAGCACTTGTTCCAAAATCACTCTCTTTCAGCTTCTGTGCACGGACATGCTCCACTAAGCCTTCACGCTGAATGTGGACCTTCCTTCTCTCTGCTCCTCTTCCATGCAGACACAAACCTCCAAACAATAACCAGCAAAACCTCTCTGCTCACCCAGTTCCAATTCTTGAGCAATACAAAGGAGGATAACAAGCTAACTTTACAGATGTTTACGGGGAGCGCCTACAAGCATGAAGTGGAGTAGGGTAGAAAGCACTGAACTGCTCGTTTGAAAATCTAACAAGCAGACAATGGAAGCTGCATCATGGGCCAATCAAAGACAGGCATCTATCATCTCTTACACTCTACTGAGACATGGGAGTGGGAACAGGTATGAATGACCCTGACAGTGAAAACAAGCACCTTATAGAATCATAAAAGATTAGGTACAGCTGGAAGGATCTTAAGGGATTATTTAGTCTATCCCCTCCATGATAAGGCAAAACCCAGACTTTCCCTGACTGGTGTTTGTCTAACCTGTTCTTAAAACCTTCTAATGATGGCAATTCCATGATCTCCCTTTTAAACCTATTCCAATATTTAATGATGCTCAGTCCCACTACTTCCCAAGTTTGTGAATGACCAAATTTGCTGCTCTCCTCTGGATTCCATACAATGTGTCCATATCTTTCTTAAAGTGTGACACCCAAAACAAGACACAACATACCACCTAAGGAAACACCAGTGCCAAGCAGACCAGAACAATTACCTCCTGTGTCCTACTTTCACCCACCATTCCAGTTAATATGCTCCAGACAGATCCACACTTAATTTTTTTTTTTTTTTTTTGGACAACTGCATCCCACTGTTGGCTCATATTTAATTTGTGATTAACTATAACCCCAGATCCTTTTCCACAGTTCTACAGGCTAACCAGTTATTCCCCAATTTGCATCTGATTTTTCCTTCCAAAGCATAGCACTTTGCGCTTTATTGAATTTCACTCGGTTGATTTCAGACCAATTCTCCAATTTCTCAAGATGATCTTGAATTCTAACCCTGGTCTCTAAGAGTATGTCTATATAGCAAAGAAAGACCCACAGCTGGCCCATGCCAGCTCAACTCAGGCTTACAGGACTTAGGGGATGGGGGTATTTCATTGCTGTGTAGGCTTCTGGGCTCAGGCTAGCCAGCGCCTGAGTTCTGGAACCTAGGGGTCAGTTGCCAAGAATCAGATTCAGGTTTTCCTTTGCTTAACAGGCACGTGCAATTGGCTTACAAACCACTCCTCCAACCCCTCCAGATCGGTGTCATCTGCATAGATTGATGTCATCTGCCTATAAGCAAAACTGCCCTACATTTTTCAAATCATTAAAGAAAACATTAACTAGGACCAGACCCAGGACAGTCCTATCAGAAGCCTAAGGGATAGCTCTTTCCATTTTGACAGCAAATCAAAGATAACGACTTTGAGTATAGTCTTCCTACCAATTATGCAACCAATTTATAAGAAGTTCACCTAGACACTTCCCAAGTTTGCCTATAAGAAAGGCATGTTAGAGCATGTCAGAAGCCCCCGTCAAAATCAAGGCATATACTGTTTCCTGCTTCCTCCACTCCACACCCATCCAGTAGGCCAGCAGATAGTCAAAGAAGGAAATTAGGTAAGTTTGACATAAATTTGTTCTTGATAACTCCCTGATTGTTATAACTTATCACTCTATTGTCCTCTGGTTGTTTGTTTGACACAGTAAAGGCAGAGTCAGTGAAAGAACTTGAAGACGTGAGTGATATGGTCAGAGTGATGGGTTAGGAAAGTGATCTTTGCAGCAGCATTCTGAATGGCTGGGTTGGGTAAGACAGCAAGATGTGCAGGGGAAAGGATGTTAAATAATCTGGATGTGAAATAATGAAAGCTTGAATGAGAGTTAACCGTGTGGATGGATACAAAAGATTGTATCTTACAGACGTTACACAGAAATAATCTGAACCATTTAGTATAGCTATCTCAGAGACTGGCCATTAAAATCAACCATACCTATAGGCCAGCTAAAGTACAACAAAAAGTAGTAACCAGAATTAACTGCACATCTCTCTTGGAGACCGTCTGAAATTACTCTTTGTGCCAGGTTTTTGGTGGTTTCTAAGCTTCCTCAATAAAATGCAGAGGATTTTTTATATACAGCTTATGAAGAAAAGTTTCACCAGACTGAACATGCAGATGCAGTGCACTTAATCTCTGCAGATTTTAGCATAAAAAGGCAGATCAGTCACTAGAGGTAAAGTTCAAGCATTCCAAGGTGAAGTCAATGCCACCTACAGTGTAGAGTGAATTTCATAATAAAAACCCTTATCAGCTTGCCATCATTACATGACTACCCCTTTTAAGGTCTGGATATATTCTGCTCCCCTCATGCCCCAAGGTGTATGGCCCATTATTCTGGTCAACTTCTGGATGGAACCTCATAACTCTTCTCTACTGAGAGCAAGACCCAGGTATGCTGCGCCAGCCATGTACCCTACAGCTTCAGCTAGATTCCACGCACTTACATTTCCTCCCCTCAGGAATCCATGAAACTCAGTAACAGGTTCTTAAAACAGAGCATTTTTATTTAGTAGTCTGAACAAAGTATGAGAGGGGGAAAAAACCCATTAAAATAACAAACATGCTACGTGCATATTTTGTGTCATCTAATCTTAAGTGTCATGACACGCAATGTGATATAGGCTTCCCTCCTAAGCTACAGACATCGAACAGCACCAAACCAATGTACATTGTCCTAGCAAGGCCATGTCTTCCTTTACCCAAGGGTTTCCATCTTTATTTTGCCTTCACAACCCCTTCGAAACCTGCAGGCATAACACTACAAGTGCTTCAGCAATGTACTATTGCAACGCAGTATAGACACTTCCTACTTCAATGGGAAGGACTGTCAATGAAGCTAATCCACCACAAAAAGCAGTGGTAGCTATGTCGACAGAAGAATCCTATTCATGTCTGCCCTACAGTCTTCATCAGCTTAACTACATCGCTAGGTTCATCTAAATTTTAAGTTAGACCTGGATTTTGGTGCTGCCTAAGGAAAGCAGGCTACAGCCAATGAAGAAAAGATGGCATTGTCTTGGGATCATCTCTTAAGGGTGAGACATTACATGGCTATTAGAAAGGACCTCCTCATGCTCAATCCCAAGGGCCAAATATCCACTCTCATTTACACTGGACACTATGATAATGTGCTCGATATCCAGAATTAATCACGGAAGAGCAGCCACATTTTTTTTTTAATATAACAACCTTAATATTCTAAGACATATAACTAAAGGGTAGGGAGGAACAAGTGTATTGAGCCTTCATGCACTAACAAACAACAGGCGACCACAAAATTTCAAATGCATGATTATTGTGCAGAAGATTAAATATTTACCTACTCATACATATCAAAAAAAATTGTACTTTTGGGTATTCCAACGTATGTTATTTATGTACAGAGAACAGAACAAGCAGACGTTTGCTTTTTTGGATAAATGAGCCACACAACCACCAACACAATAAGGCCACGAGCTGCATGCTAGCATTATCTCTGCAGGATATCTACATAATAT
The DNA here is from genome assembly GCA_007922195.1 of Podocnemis expansa. Lineage (NCBI taxonomy): Eukaryota > Metazoa > Chordata > Testudines > Podocnemididae > Podocnemis > Podocnemis expansa. Next base: position 5,339,756 of record ML682004.1, read on the forward strand.
GCTCCTTCAAGCCACTTAATATTAACTGCTGCCTTCTGTGACTTTCACACCCACACTCTTGAGAAGACTTGTTAAGGGTTCATCCTCTGCTTCTATTAATTTGCAGCAACAAATGGGGACAACATAGTCTAATAGTGTATATTAGAGTTTTTGCTACAGAACAGCTGTTACAGAGAGGAATGAAATGTTGCACATGAAGAAATTTCACCTGTTGTGCTGACAGAACAGTGGCCATATGTAGGCATGGTCACAGGGAAACAGTAAGTATTAAAGTTTCTTCACAATAGATTACTGAAAGACACTCTCTTTAGTGCGTGAAAGATTATCCTATTTACAATCTTCACAGAAACCACTTGCCAGATTTCAAAATTCAGTTACCATCTTTGACTTCCATTTATTAAGCCTGGTATGACTTTAAAGTGCATAAAAATTTAAGTTATTCGTCTCCTATGATATAGAGTTGACCTGCTGTACGAAACAGTACCTGCACCTCACTGATAGGTTTACATAAACCATTATGACTCATGAGCATTGCTCCTCATTTGAGCTTCACGTTGGAAACTAGAGACTATACTACTGACTTTTCTATGTAAAAAAAAAAAAAAAAAAAGACTTTACTAATAGAATTCTAAACGTTTCAAACAACCACAAGATTACAAAAAAACACCACAATCCTAGAAGAGCATACGACGAACAACCCATATTATATGAGCCCTGTATCTCACAATAATCTTCTATCGATAGAACCAAGATGACAAAGTTAAGGAAGGCCTTCTGTAACACAAGGGCCTCTGAACAGTGTGTCAGAAAGAAATTGTTTTTCTACTTCTTTTGATGGTTTATGCTTTCAAGTCAGGAAATTAGAAACAGGTGTGCCAGAGGGTACACACACATCCATGCACCACACTGAAGAACACGCGTTTTCAATTTTCAGACTTGAAAGAGACTCCTGTTGAATGCAAGGAGGAATGAAAATCCAGCTGTTTCTGCAAGCCATATGCAGAGCGCCTAGAGAGCTTTGACAAGCTGCCTGACTCTGCCTAGCTATTCTAAGGTACTGAACATCAGTAGTATAGTATAAAAACTCATTTTAAAGGAAGGCTTCAAAATAGAAACTTATATTATTGTGTGTACATACTCAATTGTGTGCAGTCCATGCCACTACTAATGGATGATTATTTCTCTCTCAAAAAGCTGCTTAGAGACCGAGATATTTTATGATATCTTTCATATACCAGAACCTACAACCCTTCCTCTGCAATCATTTAATTTAATTCTTTCTTTTAAAAGTTGGAATAATAATGCCTAGAGAACAAGTTACTAACATTGCAGCATATGAACCAACAAAATCTACTATCTTCACTTTATTTCCAAAAGTGGAAACTAATTACATACAATGGACACGGACATAGCCCTGCAAATAGTGTAGTGGTAGCACCTCTGCTTAATATGCAGAAGGTCCTAGGTTCAAGCCCCAGGGGGTTGGACTTGATGATCTCATGAGGTCACTTCCAACCCTATGATTTGATTCTATTCTAATACATGGCCTTTACATTAAAAAGTTCTGGCTGTCATAGCCAGCATTTCTAAAGCTGAAGAATCAATACACCAACTAAATTTAAAAAAGAGATGATGTAAAAGTAGTACAATAATATAGCTACAAACACAAAATATATTAAAAGAACATCAGCTATGAACTCTAGCACTCAAAACACTTGAAAATGCCAGAATTAATGTTGCCTGTGCAAACTCAATTTAGCCTCATGGTGTATTATAATGGAGTTTCAGTTTAATTGCACTCCAGTCAGTCTGCTTCCTCCTCCTGCCTATGTCCCAAATCAAGAAGCTTTTGAGAATAAAAGAAAGAACTCCTTAACCTCAGTTCCTGCACTCACTACCAGAGAGACTCTGGCTGCCATGAGAAGGAATTACAAAGAATGCCTGCTTAGCTTTTGTAGCCCAGGATACAGCATACTCAATGAAAATCTTCACTGAATTTAACAGCCAAACTAAAAAAAATTTCTGATACTCAGTGTGTGGACATTTTCAGGAAATTGTAATTTGGGCAAGTTTATCAGGGATGAAAGAAGGTCTATCTGACACCAGCACAAGCTCTTGCCAAATATGAAGTGCCTGTTAAAAAAACACAAGAGCACTAGGCAAGAGCATTTATGCAAGACAGTCGTAAGAATTTAACTTAGCATTTTCCACTACCATTTTTGTGAAGAACAGTTGAACGGATTTTACTAAAAACTTTCTGGAAAAGTTCAACGTGAGGCAGACACCTGCATATAATGTTTCAGCCCACACTGCTAAGTGTGGAAGAGTTACGGACACTGAAACATTTAACTTCAAAACATTTTTTCTCTTTTGTTTCTAACACCAAAAATAGCACCCTGAGCCTAGCACCCAAGGCAGTTGCCTCAGTCACCTTCCCCAAATTTAGTTTATCTAGGACAAGGTTAAGCAGTAATTCAATCACTGTCTGTAAGCACTGACAGGGGAGAGTAGTCTGATAGAGAACCCTTTATAATTTACCAGACAAAGGGGCAGTAAGATTCAGTGGCTCTAAGCCGAAATGAGACAAGTTTGAAATCACTGGGTTCAGTTCTGTGGTTTGTCTCATATGGGAGGAGAGATGAGATCATCATAATGGTCCCCACGGCAACAAAGCATGAATTATTAAAAAATATAATTGTCCAGATCAGGCTTGTTCAACATGCATCCCCGGGGCAGAATCTGGCCCACCAAGGGCTTTTATCCCATCTGCTCCCTCAAGACCCTGGGAGCTAGGGTTATCTGAAATACTCGGTATTGCTACATCCAGTGCGCAGGCAGACAGTGACAACTTGTGCAAGCAAAAGCAATTCCAAATATCACACTAATCACTATTTTATTAAAGTTAATTAATAATTTGTATGTCTTGTCTTATCAAAAATTTCTCACCAGCTCCTTGACTGAGAAGTGAACTGCAATTGCGGTCCCTCACCCAAAAAGTTTGGACACCCCTGGTCTACATTTACCCGCCCTTCCATGTTTATCACTGATGCAGATCATGCTAGCTGCTCTTTAATTTGGTAGTTACAAGATGGATATTTTCATATGGACACAATTGCAGTAATGCATTAGACACAACAAAGGTTCTTCCTCCATATAAAACATGGAAGTTTTGTAGAGTTTTGCAGTGTTTGTCTTAGGAGGAGAAACTGATGGAGTCAGAATTTCTTTGGTGCAACCCTATTTACAAAGAGCACACACAGACTTTTGTTTTCCTAAACACAGTAGGACCCCAACAGCAAAATTCCATTTTTGTTCACAGTTTCAAGCATCCTTCCATTTGACATTCTTCCCAAAAAGCTCTGCCTCAGGCCACTATAATAGTATTTTATTTGCAGACTGCTTCTGCCCACAGACACCCCTCCAACTAAACGTACCCAGGCTTGTGTTTGCATTTAGCCTCTAGCAAAACCTTTTAGCCCACAAAACCTGGCTTCAGATTGGCCTTGTACATGCCATGTGTTTTGGGCAGTGGTTCCGATTGTTTCAGGCACCTTCCTCCAAAGATAAGCTTAACTGCTTTTTACTTTTATATTAAAAGGATAAATGGCTCTCACACCCCTCAGTTTCAACAAGATTTTATCATGCCTTGATCATAACTTTTTTACCTTTGAATTACATACTCTCAGTCTTAACCTCTTTTTAAAGTAGTTGTCTGGCAAACAGACAAAAACAGAATTTATCTTTAAATACTGTGTTTTTCTAAAATACAATGAATCAAAAGAGTTACTATTTTAAAATGTCTCTAAGAATACAGACACACCATTGGAACGTTTCTACTTTTCAAAATACAAAACTATATTATGGATCAAATTTTTTTATTATAGTACAAGAATTGAAAAAGCTCCATTCTTACAGGTGTTTTATTCATTATGGCAGAAGACCCAACCACAGTGTTCAAGATGAAAATGAACAAATTCTCTGAACTAAAAATGTAAAGCCACACATTTAGCACTTTCAATCTTTCCTCAATTCAGTTTCTACAGCCCCCTAATCAGTTTTGTTGTTCACATTGTTGGATGAATATATTTTAAACAAGAGTCAGACATGTACGTTTTAAGTATGTCCTAAACACAAATTACATTATAAAATAAAGCTTATGAGCTTCTGAAAATGGAAAAAGAATGGTATACATTACAAGAGTTCTGACTTCCTGTAAACATCTCTATCAAACACACAAAAAGTTTAAAGGAAACCCAGGGGAAAATAAAGAGAGAGAGATTAAACACTACTAGCCTGAATTTCAAATAATTTAATGAACAGATGGCTAAGTTTCATAGACCATTAGCAATCTATTTCAGTTAGCTGGAATTAGTATCAATATAATGTCATACAACTAGAACTAAATAGATTTGAACCAAGATAAATAATGTACATATAAATAACCATTAAAGTATTTTACCGCTATAAAAAATAGTGGTACCAGCATAAAAAAATTCTATTTAAGTCAGTCATTAAATCCAGACATCTTAAGTGTATCATGATGCTTGCACTTGCACAGATTTCAACAAACCCAACTGGATATTGTAAAGAATAATTTAAGAAAATTAAATAAAGCTGCCCTCCAATTTTTCATCAAACAACCTCCAACTTCAGAAACATCCCAACTCACAGTTAAGGCCCAATCCCTCAAACACAAATGCATCACATGAGTAGTTCCATGTAGTTCAGTTGGACTATTCATGTGCATATGCATTTATTAACCTGAGATCAACTCTGGGTTCCTCAAGAAGAAAAGTCTTCCACTGCCTTTGCCTTCAATGGGACATTTTCTTTTACAAGTACTGAATCAGAGATTACCAACACAAATTTTGAACACAGTCCTTTACCCTAACACTCAAAAGGAGTAATAACTAACAGAAGATTGCATGTTAACTTTCTTAAACGTCATTTATAGAAATCCATTATGCTAGCAAAAACTAGGATAAACCCATACAATCCAATAGTCCATTTGTCTAATGTTTGTGTAGGGCAATAGCACCAAATATTCTTAGCATCATCAAAGAACTTGAAGGACAATTAGATGGAAGAAGAAATAATCAAAGACATGACATCTCAACTTGTGGCATTAGGGAACATGAAAATATCAAAACATGTACTTGGCCTGTGATCTTGTTGTACGGCCCAACTCTTCCTGTGATATACCATTAGATATCTGTTTGACAATGACTTCCATGTGGTCAATTCAAGTCCTCTACCTTCTGAGTCAGCGTTTTAGTAATGTTCCATTATGGCTACACATTTAAGCTCCCTATCATTTTATTTGGGTAAATTCTTCCTTTTCTGTTCTAAATTGTTCATATATTTGCCACTGCCATTGAAGATCTGATGCTTTCAGTCCCAATGGAGGTGTATTTTGATGACAGGTAAAAAGAGCTACAGATTTTTTTGGCTGGCTTATTCGTAAATATCATTGTACTGTACAACACACACTAATCACCAGATGCAAGATCTTTGCCTAGAATTCAGCTGAAAGAGGGAATACTGAATTATATATTAATATAAATTAGGTTATTTTAGCAAATCATGTGACTATTAATTTGAGGTGACAAGGCCAGTGGAGTACTTTTTAGGAGATAAGTGTATTACTACACTAACAGCCAGACTTGATCATCCTGGTCTCTAAACTACAATACCATCCTCTCTCAATTATCAGGATGCTTCACTATAATCTAACAAGCCTGTCTAATAAGTCTGAAGTGGCAGAGGCAAACCTGGAAGTCATTATCTGAACCTTCACTGCCATGCAAAAGGATCATGAGTAAATGCAACAAGCTATAAAACTTATCAAAATTTACTTTTGTGACCAGAAAAAGCAGCATGGCTGAAACACTGTTAAGAGATGGACGAGTGAAAAGAAAATGCATAAGACCCATCTTGAAGGGGGCCAAACACAGGTGAGAAAGCCCAAAGCTTTAAGGAGTTACAAGATTACAGAGGCCACATATCTGGAAGAAAGATTTACCATCATAAAGATCTTTTTGCTTTAAAAAACAAAGACTCCACGAGAAAGGGTAATGCCTACCCTTCACTGAACACACTACAGATAGAAAGAGAAACACTGACCATTTCTCTGAGGCTAACCTGAAGGATGTGCCAGGAGTAATTACAAAAAAGGAGATAAAAGAGCTTCAGACTAAATTAAAGGATAGTGGAAGTTAGTATATTAAAAAGATATAAATGGAAACAGGATTAAATGAGCAAAAAATACTAGCAGAGTAGTTTGAAAACTCTAAATAACTTGGGCTAGAAAAAGACAGAATTAAAATTAGAGAACACTGAAGCTAGGGAATGCAGAAAATCAGGATTAAAGATACCCTGGAGGACGAACTGAAAGAAGAAATCTTGGGGGGAATGCTGAATTGTATGTTTGTATGGTTATAAAGGGAAAGTTAAATGCAAACTGAATTGTATAGCACCCAAAATACTTCATATGCGTACATGTGGACATCCTTCATATGGACAGATATGCTAATAAAAATTTAGATGTTATTAATAAACATCAAATAAACAGAGGAAAATTTAATCAAGCCAGGCTTCCTGACACTAGGATGCACCTGCTCACCTCTAAAAGATTATTGCCTACAACTTTTTACTGCAGGATCACTTGCACCCTGATCTTTCTTCTGGTAACAAAGAGAGATTCAGAGATACCATACCAAAAATGAAGGCAGCCAACATAATGGGTATAAACCTACTTTTTTTAAAAAATCAACCAACTGGTGACTGGGGCCCAAGAGGAGATTTGGGGTGTGTTTGACATTGGACTGTAAATTCAGGTTTTGTAAACTAGGTGTTTCCAAGCCCACACATGAGCATACACACTGCTTTTTAAACCTGGGTTTACACTCACCAAACCTGAGTCTCACAGCTGTGCTAATGTACCCATGCTGCCCTACGCAGACCTTCCAATTTGGGCTTGCAGTTTGAGCTGTGTCCAGCTTGCAAAGTGACAATCTAAGCTCTAATCTACATTTGGGCGCTTTTTGGTGCAGTCGACCGCTGGTTACACAAGGAACACAAAATTCCCTGCATAACCAGGAGTGACTTTTTAAGCCGCAGTACACACCAGAGGAAAACCAACTGCTAATCGCTTGTGGTCGGCTTTCCCCTATGTCCCCTGACTCCCAGGACTTCCAGGGTCAACTTCTGGGAGCAGCACAGCGAGTTCATACTTGCTGCAATCTGCTCCCAAAAAGGCAAACTGATGGCAGTGAAATTGCTGCCATCAGTATAGACATAGCCTAATAAATCTCAGTGGGATATGGGCTGTGACCCACTCCCCTCCCAGAATTACAGGGTGAGTCCCAGTGCTGGGCTGACTCAACTTTCGTGTGAACTGACTTGCGTATGGAAAGAAGGAGGGCTTGGGCTCAAAGCTGACTCAGAGCCCAGGCTTAATGTACAGTTTAACCTTTGGAGGCTGAATGACTTCCTAATGAAAGATTCAATTATTCTGGATACTGTCAAAACAGAAATTAAATTCTCTTTTGATACAGTTAAACCTCAAAAAATACCAACACCAGAGTTGTTAACTGACTGGCCAGCTAAACATCATATGGAACAGGAAGTAGATAATCAGGAAGGGATGGAGGGGGAAACTCAACACACCTAGGTTTCCTATTCCTGACTCCACTTGCCAAAAGAGGGACAGCCACCAACATTCCTCCTAAACTGCACAGCCGCGCCTGCGCAGGGGACGCCACCCGCGGCGCATGGTCAGCAACCAGAGCCCCTACCCGGCTAGAAGACGCTGTCTTCCAGCTGGCTGAGAGCTCCTCCGGAGCTGGGAGTTATCCAAACTCCTGCCCAGAGAAGCTCTGACGGAGCATGCTCAGAACATAAGCATGTTCCGTCAGTCCTCCTCTGACCAGAAGAGCCATGGCTCAGACCTGCGCAGCCTGGTAAGAGTGCATGGGGGGGGGTGTCAAGCTGGCTGGGGGGTTACTGGGGGGAGCAGGCAAGGGTAAGAAGAGGGATCTGGCTGGCTCGGGGGGGGAGCACTGCCCAGGAGAGCCATGGGGGTGAGGATCGGGCCCGTCGGGGGGTGGCCCTTGCAGCAAGCAATTTCAGTTACTCAGCTGCCTCAGGGCCCTAGAGGGAACATTGACTGCCACTTACAGCTAGGGGGTGAAGATGCCATGGTTCACAGACATTACTGTAAGCCCCTACTGCCAATACAAGGCAGCAAAGGAAGTCTGGGGTTGGCTCTGTTCCCTGTAAACCACTGGTGCTATTTCACTGCCCGCTGCCCCACTGAGAGAGGAAGGCTCTCTTCACCAGCAGTCTGGGGTTGGCTCTGTTCCCTGTAAACCACTGGTGCTATTTCACTGCCCACCGCCCCACTGAGAGAGGAAGGCTCTCTTCACCAGCAGTCTGGGGTTGGCTCTGTTCCCTGTAAACCACTGGTGCTATTTCACTGCCCGCCGCCCCACTGAGAGAGGAAGGCTCTCTTCACCAGCACCACCCTCAACAGAACTGGGAAAAGGTTGCAGCCTTAGTAGCAGTGCAGGAAAGCAGCTACTGTAGCTCTAGCTTCTGATGCTGCAAGGAACTGAAAGAAGCTGCCAGAGCTAGGATGGTAGCTGCTACTGATACAGTCAAAGCCTGGAAGGAGCAGGAGCCAGAGTCTGTGGTGCTGCCTGCACAGTGCGCTCTGGAGGAGTTTTAAAGGAATACAGGCGGTGCACTGATGCAGCTCAAGCTTTGCTTATGGCTGCATTCTGGTCCTGCCAGCCCCTCTGCGAGTGAAGAGACTGGAGAGGGACAGGCACTGGCATCAGCCTCCTGCCATGTGCTGCCTCTGGTGCACCATGGCCAGTGTACAGAGCAGGGGTAGCTCTGGGGAGAGGTGACTAGCCGCTGGGGCTTGTAGCGATAAGAGTGAGAGGCAGCCTCACCCACAGCTCTGACCAAATGCAAGAAACCAGAATAGGGCAGGGAACTGCTTGCAAACCGGACACTGCTGCCAGGTGCTACCTTTGCACACATCTCTCCAAGCCTCAGCTAGAAGACACAGACTGCAGGGTACTGCACATTGTGCACAGTTATGAACAACCTCTGTTCCCAAGGTGTTTGTATCTCTGAAGTTCTACTGCACTAATGATAAAGGCCAAACATGAAAACGTTGTCCATGGTGCAGGCAAAACTGTAAGAAGAAGGAAATTAATTAGTCTAGGATTCCAAAGGAAAAAAGAAAAAAAACTAGACAAAAAGCCAAAATAAGAAATTGACAGACTACTAGCTTTGCATAAAAGACCAGAGTCTAGAAGCATGCTTATACACCTCAGACTTAGAGGACAACTAAATGTCACAGTTACAGAAAAAAAAACACTAGAGACACTCTCAAGCTGGTTGGAAATGGGTATTATAAAGGGGAAGGAACAAAGAATAACAAGCTGTCTATAAATTAAGACAAGAGAAGGAAAAATAAAAAACACCAGAGGAGTAGTAGTTCTTAAGACATGAGAGATTGCTGAAGAACTCATGAGATTCCACACTGTTCTTCTTTCAACTCTGAAAAGCTTATAGGAGAAATTACTGAATATATATTAGTGAGGTTAACATGCCGAAGGTAACTCAGAAACAGTTAATAGCCTTGGAAAGATCAGTAGAGAAAGAAAGTCATTAATGCCAACATCAACCCCCAGGACCAGACAGGTTTTCACAAGAGTTTTATCGGTTGAAGTCACATCATTGTAGACAAACTAAACACAGCAATTTTGTAGGGAGTAATGAGATTCTCAGTACAATGAATGAGGCACATATTATATTGCTAAACCTTGCTTCTTACTGTAGACATGAATGTATTTTCAAAGTCTTTTGCCAGAATAGAAGCAGGCCTTCTTCAGTGGGTCACAAATGGGTCACAATGGCTTCTGTACACAATAGACAACTGAATAACATTAGGACTGCTCAAGTCCTGCAGGTATGCATCTGCGCTTTTGTGGCCACTTTGAAGTGAGCATTTCAAATGCTGGGCTGTGCATGCGTACCTGTGTAAAACTTAGGTTAATCTACATCAATGGACAGGGCAAAAAACAAAAAGCTTGTATTAATCTTAGACACAGAAAAGACATTTGATACAGTAGAGTAGCCTTTCCTAAAAAGCAATGCTACTGAAATGCGTTTTGGAGTCAATATAAAAAAGTTGGGATAAATATGAATGTTTCTCATGCAAAACAGAAGTGAATGGGACATATGCACAAGAATTTCAATTATTCATAGGACTGAAGTAAGATTGTCCTCTATTCCAATGGCTGTCAAACTTTTTCCTTGGGAACCAGCTCTACCCTTCTGCCATGCGGTGACCCTCCACTGAAAAAAAAGCAGCAGATGCCAGAAAATTGAAGAGTGACCATAGCTTGGGGGTGGGGGGATTCCTCACGGCTTTCATCCTTTCTCTTTAAGCTTCTGTTGCATGCCCCAAGCCTACACATCTAATTTGAGATCACCTACATGGAGCAGGCAGAGGGTGATTCCACCTGCCATACTCCTGTCTCAAACAAGGAAGTATGACAGGTCTCTAAAACTGCATGCCATAGCCTGGAGTGGGAAGTGAACAGGTGGAGAAATGAGATGGAAATGCTGAGACAGGGGAAGGAGGAGAGAGCCATTGTCAGGCTGGAAAGAGAAGTCCTGGAAGTTCCTATCTGCGGCTAAGCCTCTCCAAGTCCCTCCAGGTCTTGCTCCCTTCTCCACTGCCCAATCCCAGGAACTGATGCAGCCCCTCTGGGTCCCACTTTCACCTCTGCTCTTCCTTTGCTCCCTGAATCTGCATGAGTTTCCATGAACCCACAATTGTCCACAATATTGTGTTTTGGTTGACTTGTTACTTATGCTTTCTAATTGTAGAAAAAAAATACCATACTTTCTAACACAAGCTCCTATTAGAACAGTTTGCTCTTCTCTTCTCTTTTTAATTATCAGTCAAAAAATCTGTGGAAAGTTTCTATTAAAATCTACAAGTTATAACTTTTGAGCCAAGCAAGCGAATTCTTACCCCACTGAGAAAAAGATACAAGTCCTAATTTGCAAAAAATAACTGCAACCCACCCACCCCCAAAAAGCTCCCCAAAATGACAGAATAAGGGAGTGTTCAAAGTTTTTTTTCTTTTCTTCATTGGGTCTACTGATAAAAAAAATACAAACGCTGCTTGCCAGTGACCTCTGTCTTTTTCTTTTGAATGAGAAAAGCCAGAAGGGAGACAGTGAGTCAGAGAGAAGGAGGCAAAGAGATTGCTTGAATGATCATTAGCACCTCATTGCTAATCCCAACAACTGTTGTCTCAGGGCTCTCCACTGAAGGCTGATGCTACTGTATCTTACATCTCTCCCACCCCCAGGATCTCCTGAGAGCTGCAGCAGCCAGCAGAGGAAGGAGAGGCAGTTGCCTCCTCCCCTTCCCACCCACAGCAGCTCTGGTGCCCCAACCCAGTACTGGGTCACAACCCCAACTTTGACAACCACTACTCTATTCCCTTGTGTTGCTTGCTCTCTCTATTTAATCCCTGGCCCAAAAATATAAGCCAGAAAAGCAAAATAAAATTATTAAAATTGAACTTACTGTTGTGCTGTATGAAAACTGTGCAATACTAATTGTTACTAACAAAACACAATTTGTGACACATTTGCAAAGTAATTATTTCAGAGATATATCAGCCTATAAAATTATACCAAATTCAAAATTAAATATAATAATGGAGAATTACACACATTCTGAATTATTTAGGACTCAACAGTCCTGTAACTTCAAATAATTTACATGAAATGAACTTTACTTACATTATTTTGAAACTGAAAAGTGTGTTGGATTGAAAAACTGTACAGTTACCTTGATCACATACCAACAATAAGGAAGAACTGTTGCCAAAAACCTTCCTATTTCAGGTCCTATCAGTACATATACCAAGAAGAATAAGGACGTTCAAACAGGAGTTAAAGTAGTATCGGACACTAAACTCTCAAGAGGAAATACAGATCCTCACTGGAAGAGAGAATGGCAATGCCCAATTTACTAATACATCATGGGGGGACTATCTACATCTAAAATACCAGAAAACCCATCTAGAAAGACTAAACTTCAGGATACTATTAACAAGTATAGAAATACTCATTATAGGAAAGCCCAGTTTGGAGGGGCTGACTAACATGTTTCAAACTGTTAGTGAAGTATCAAAATACAGATAAAAGGATGAGCAACCACAAATGGATCTTTTAAGGCTAACAAATAGAAGCCTAGTCTACACTGTCACTTTGGTTCAATGAGAGACATGAAAGCTACCTACTATAGAATGCGTATTCCTATCAACTTACTTACCCTCCCTTACCATGATATCTTCATTGGGCTGTGCCAATGGGAATGCTCTCCGTTCAATGCAGAGTTACTCTTTTTTGAGGGGACAGAGTTACTGCATGGAATGAAAAGCACTTCTGGGATTGACTGAGTGGGTCTCTACTGGCCACTCAATTGATCCTGCTGCGTTGATCCACAGAAACCAAAGCAGAAATTTCAGTGTAGACAAGGTCTCAGACTCAACGTAAGTTTGTCTGAAACGTTCATGCAAGTTTATGATAAAAAGTGAAACACACTTACAAAGACTTTTTGGTAGCTAGTGATGCTGAATTCACTAGCTTAAAGAACATACTTTCTGGGCATGTGTGTTACCAGATGAGTTTTAAGGTATTAATTCACAGTAGATTAAATAACTTTTGAATTTTTAAATTAAAGAAAGTCAAACAGCAGTTCAAAATATTTACGAAAGTAGCAAATACCTGAAGTACTCACAGCTGTGGAATAAGGGTTATGAACTCCAATATTTTCAGCCCAGCAGCCACATCCATAAAGAGCTGCCTGAAAAAAGCAGTGAATCTTTTATAAATCCAAGTACTTAGTTTTTGCAAGAAAGAGAAGTTATAACTATGGGACTGGAAGGGACCTTACAAAGTCATCTTGTTCAGTTCCCTGGATTTATGGTAGAACCAAACATTAACTAGACCATCTTTGACAGGTGTTTGTCCAACCCGCTCTTATAAATCTCCAGCAGTGAAGATGCCACAACCTTCCTGGGCAATTTATTCTAGTGCTTGACTACTGTGACACTTAAGAAATTTTTTCCTGATGTCCAATCTAAACCACCTTTGCTGCAGTTTAAGACCACCGCTTCTTGTCCCATCTGCAAAGGTGAAGGAGAACAATTTTCCTTCCTCCTCTTTTATCAACACAAGATAAAGGAATAAGATTCTAAACAGCCAAAATAGCTGTTCCAGTATATTTTATCAGATCCTCTAACAGTCACTCAATCCTGAAGATGGCACACTTGAAATACTCATCTGTGTAGTTTGGGATGGAGGGCCAAATCCTGCTGCAACTGCAAAAATCTCATTGATTTCAACAGAAGCTACAATGGGCCCTGTGACTATAACGTGAAAAGTACAAGTGGTGGACCCTAGTCTTATGTACACAAAGAACCCTTTTAAATGCCTTACCTAAAGAGAATCTCAAGGCCAGTTCGAAAGAGGGCTAATCATGGCATAACTCCAAACAGTGGACTAACCAGTTGTATGTACAGACTCTTTAAGCTTCTCACATTTGTTATTTCATACTGGTAGGAGGCCTATCTATGCTGTCTGTTCTTACAGTACATATCTTTACCACTTCCTTTAAAAGATTCCAACACACCAGAAAAGCATCACTGGACTTGAACACAAACACATTTTCCTGAAACATTAAGCAAAAACTTACACAAATAGCACATTTATCCAACAGGTCTCTGACAGGCACTCTCTCTTTTAATCTTTGCAGGGTATTTAATGAGTGACAAAAGTGATATATTAATGATGTGTAACTGGAGCTGGCTTTCGTGTTTTCCACCAATGCATCCCAACCGTGATCTGCAACACATCTGTTACTCCAGTCTTGTGTTGTAACCAGTCAGCATGCCAAATCAGGAGCGGTTTCGCAACACTGATAACAGTTCATTAGACTACACGAAATTCATTTCCTCATACAAAATAAGCAAGAACTTAATCCAGGTCTTCAGATTTGAATGATAAGGTATCAATTCACTAGTACCTGGTTCTTCCTAGTTTATAGAAGCACTGTTTATTAAATACGTCAGTAGTTTCCTGTACAAAGTAATTGTCCCCAGCTGAAAATGTATAATCACCTGACCAACTCTTCCAGGATGCTTCAAAGCTAAGCCTCCACTGGAGACAGCAGCAGCAACATTTCCTTCTTGGTCAACAACAACTGCACCAACTGTATCCAGTGTTCCTGAGTCATTCTCCTGTGGGATATAGAAACAGAAGCAACTATTAAAAATAGTATACCTAAAAAGGGATAAAATTAAATTATATTTTTTCAAAACTATGTAAAAATAGCACTCAAAATCTGATGACGACTGCCAGGCAGTCTTAAAAAAAAAAAAAAAAAAAAAAAAAGTAAAAGCTTCTTTGTGTCCATAATGTACCTGGTCTGTGCTACTGCAAATTTCCATTCACAGTGGCGATTCACTTATTCATGATGACAATGAATAGTCACCAAGTGAAGGAAAGAGAGGGAGAATGGCTCTCAAGCCACTGAGCCAAAAGTTAGAATGCCACCCTTCTAATAACTCCCTCCCCATCATCCCCCCACTTTGTTACTCCAGCCCAGAAATGCTTCCACAGCGATAAAGTAAAAAATTTCTCATTTCAACACTACTAAACTCTGTCGCTTTTTGATTTTGTTGAAACTACCAGCAACTTGACCAATTCATGAATAGTTTCAGGTCAACCAAAACTACATTGTTCAGCCAGTAATTTAACCATAGAAAGAATATGCTCAGTTCTACTATTAACTCATTTATGGGTATTTTGAGTTATTAGCTCCGTGGCATACATTTAAGTTGTTATAAAGGGATAATCCTGCACCCAACCACACAAGTGAATTCTCTCACTGAATTCAATGAAGCTACTAATGAACAAAGTTATCAACGCAGATGTCTGCAGGATTGCTCCCCAACCCCCGCCTCCACTCTCCCATAAAACCCTGCTCCTTACCAGTTAGCCCACTTTCAAAAGTCTACTGATTTAAAAGCTCATCCTGTGGGTCAAAAAACACCTCTGCTACCAGAATTTTTGCCACTCCTAAAGAAAATGCGTACATTCTAAAAGACTTCAGTTACATATTTTGGCTTGCATCAGTTTTCACATATCACTGTTATATGAATTCAAGACACAGTTCATCCCTGCATCCAGTATTCTTGAGGGTAGAAAGGGAAGCTGACCCCTCTTCTACCACCAGTAACAGGCAGCTTCTTTCGTCCACCCATATTACTATTTCTGAACCAGCACCTGAAATTAGCACCAAACACATTCAATATTATGTCTCCAGCCTACACCTCTGTTCGATACTTCTTTGGCCTTCAACGTCATAGCATCTGAACACCTCAAAATATTACATAATTTGTCCTCACAGCACCTGCATGAGATAGTACTTCCATTTTTCTAATGAGGAACTGAGGCAGAGACTAAGTGACTTGCCCAAAACCACAAAAAGAAATCTATAGAACAGGGAACTGAACCGGGTCTCTGGACTCCCAGACTAATGCCCTAAATACCAAAGGCCATCCTTCCTCACTGACACACCGCCTCCTACACAACCATTCTTTACTTCTCAACTTCTGTAACAAAACCAAAACATTCATGATAAAGTGAGGAATTCAATTCTACCTCCTACACTTTTTTTCCAAAGTTCAAGAATGCAGCACCACAGGGGCAGCTGCTGTCCAAACTCTTGCAGTGAAGCTGATAGATACGACTACAGTAATACTGTGCTGGTAATGTATCTTTTTAGAAGTTAAGGAGAAAGTGAAGGCCCTCAGGTCTCGCTTTACATGGGAGATTCTCCGTAGGGTTAATTAACTTTTCTCTATTTAAAAATGAAGCACTGGAAAAAACCAACTCTTCAAACATCCAAAATCAGAATTCCCACTTCAATTTTTAACATGCAAGTATCTTAGTAACTTAAATGCTGGTTGTAAAATATCATGTTAATAGTATTAACTCCAGTAACTAAGCAAAATGACTTACATGGTACACATACCAGGTTCCAAAAGTCTAGTGAATTTTCTTAGGAAACTAAGATTTTAGACACTCAAAGAGGAATAAGAAAAAAAATCATTATTATTAACCTCACAGCTATCTATATTTGCATGTGTACCCTATTAATGAATTTCATGGACTGTTGCTAATAACTGTAGGTCTCTGCTACGTCATAGTTGTGTTAACCGAAGGACGACAACTACATTTGCAGTAACTTTTGAGGTTTTGAAATCTGACTGTGTTACACACTGGAAGAAACCCAAAATGAATTGCTGCTTAACTAGATCAATTAGCCAAATATTGGAGAAAAAAAATTCTCTCTGGAATTCAATGTATTCTGTATTTCATTAACTGCAGATACAGGAAGTTAACTTTACCATCCCCACAGAAAGTGACACCACAAAACTACAAAGCAACCCAGGCCCCAAACTGAGTTGAATATTCCACTAATTATAATACTTTGTCTTAATGGGAAAACATTACAATTTTATGACCCTCAATCCTTCAATAAATACAGCTGAAGAAAAATAATTTTTAGTTAAAAGGAATGCTAAACATGTTTCAGTTATGTCACAGCTTACGTAACCACCCACAACCCAGGAAAGTGAAAACCAAAATCATTAACTTAAACAAAACCAATTTACTATGAAGGCTACATCTAGTCACATGCTCAGTGATTACTTTGGGCTAAATTTTTCCAGAAGGTTTTGACAAAATAGTTCAGGTATATCTCAAGAAGGAGTTCAGTGTTATTTACCCTTTCCCATGACACAAAAACCAGGCGACATGCAGTGAAATCAACAGGTAACAGCTTTAATACAAACAAGAATACATACTTCTTCATATAATGCACATTAAGCTGTGGAGCTCATTGTTATCGAATGATGTGCTGGCCAAAAGAATAACTGGGTTCAAAAACCATCTGGGTACGTTCACAGAGGATAGGTCCATCATTGGTTATTAGACAATATAGTCAAAAATGGAACCCTATGCTCAGGATGACACTAAACCTCTGACTACCAGAAGCTGAGATCATCAGAGAATCAGAGAAATAATATCAGAGTTTCTAAAGATACAAATTCCATGCTTGCATAATAAGAATATAACAGCAGCAGTCTAATACTGAATACCTAGGCAGGATGCTGATGATGACTGTGAAACACTCAGGGGTATTAAAAAGGCTACAAAAACAGAAAACTCAATAATGGGGGATTTCAACTATCCCCGTATTGTTTGAGTACATCACCTCAGGACGGGATGCTGAGATGAAATTTCTGGTCATCATTAATGACTGCTTCTTGAAGCAGTTTGTCCTGGAACTGACAAGAGGAGAGGAAAGTTTCTCGTCTTGCAGTCCCTGACATAGTCACCGCACACCTTCCCAACAAATTTAATAAATGAAACAGGAAGTTCTACAGCCAACTTCTTCCACTGCACTACGTTGATTTATATCCAAAGCACCATTCATCATCTTCCGCACTGAGTCAGCAGAGGTCGTGCACAAAAAAGTGATCATGTGATTAAAGCTGATCACACTATTATATAGAATGGTGCCAAAACAACGTTGCACAGGCAGCCTTGGTTCTGCTGTTAACTAACTTCTGAATTTCTCTGCTAAAAAGAACATTAAGAGTGGAAATCACAAGGTGAACTCAGCCATCTAATTATCATTTTAAGGCTAACATTTAGGCACCACTGTCATTCACAAAATTCATGCTCAATTGCTTCTTAACTGTGCAAGTGCCTATATATAGCACATCTAAACCCAGACAAAGATGATTGCTCTTCCTTTATAACACTGAGACCACTGGTTGGAAGACTCACCCAAGTTGTGGAAGACTGACTTAATCACACCCTCTGCCTGATGTGAAGCAAGCACTTGAACTTCTGCCCCTCATCTCCCAAGAGAGTACCCAACCACTGGGCTACAGAGTCTCTCTCACTTTCCTAGCCCGATGAATATATGACTAATTATAAGCAGTGGCATAACTTTACCAACAGGACAGATTAATAGAAACCTGTCCCAATGTACCCATAGTCCAAAGATAAGGGCATCCTCCTAGGAATCAGAAGACTCCAGTTCAGGTCTCTGCTCCACATCAGACAGATGGAGGATGGAAGTCTCTCACCTCCCAAGGGAGTGCTCTACCCACTGGGATAAAGGCTGTTAGAGCTTCGCGCATCTTGAATAGCATCTGTCTGGGCACCTGTCCACAGAAAAGGGTTCATTATTGTGAATCTCAAGCAGAAGGGAAGCATCTCCCTCTAGGCCAGTGCTAGGTAGCTAATTTTTTTTTTTGAGGGCCGAGGCTTAAGCAACCACTCTCTACTCTGCATTTCCTATTGGCTTGCTTCTGTAGCTCACCATTCTGTATGCTGGCTACTGTGAGCCATTTTTAGGCACCTGGCTCTACCTCTGCACTGCAGAGAGCACAGGCACCTAACAAAAGGTTAGCCACTTAGTGAAGTAACTGAAGTTTTCTGATCATCCGGCTGCTCCACTTCAGATATGGAGGCACGTCTTTAGCCCTGGATGGGAGATTTTCAGTTAGTGGTATCCATTCGGCGTATGCATGCACCCTGTTTGGTCTGCGTGCTGGGCACTTTGGCTACATAGGATAAGCAGGCAAAGTGCCCTCAGTACCTTCCCCACCCAAATATCCCCTAGGGTAGTCCAAGGGAGAGGGAAGTAGGGCAGCTAGTGAAGCACACACAGGAACATGCATCTTGAAGGACTACAGTTAATGCGCCAAGTGAGTAACCTCTTCTTTGGTAGCCTCCCTATGAGTATGTCATATATGGTGACTTCCAACCAGTATCCCCAGGTGGAAGGAGGAGTGTGGACCCACCCTTCTCTGTATGTATAAATACAGCTAACTTACCAAATTTTTCACTTCGTGGACCTGATGAAGTGGGATGTGCCCATAAAAGATTATGCAATAAATAAATTTCACATTATAAATTATCCATGTAGTAAAGATAGTAAAAGAAGATTACAAAAAAACAAAAACAAAAAACTACTGACCTTTTCACTTGATTGTCTTCTTTTCTTTAGCTGAATGAGATCTGTTTCCACTTTTTCTGCCAGCTCCAGCTTCCTTTTATTCCTCTTAAAAGCAGCTAAGCTAAACCCTATAAAAATATTTTAAAAGTATTAAACTAATGAAGGGTAAATCAAAAAATACTACATTAGTAAGGTATTATTACATTTCAGAAATCTCTTCCACTCCACATGATTAGCAGCAATAGCTGAAGTTAACATATATATTAGATTATGTGAAGTTTCAGTACTAAAAGCTTTACATCAGGGGTCTCAAACATGTGGCCCCTAAAACTGTCCTGCAGCCCACAAAAACACTATTGTCATCAATATTTGCAATATTGTTGTATGAAAAGGTTTTAGTGATGTGGCCCTCGGGCTAACATGCTAGTCCTCAAACAGCCCTGTACTAGTCCCCATGCAGCCCTCATGATGATTTGAGTTTAAGACCCCTGTTTTACATCTTTTGATAAATCAAAAGGAGACTCTATTCATATATAACATTAAGTAAAATATCTAGCGCAGACAAGTCACTAAAGACATCTGGAAGCTATGATGCCTTAAACATCTCCCTGTCTGGCAGTTATGTAGCAATACTAAACAAAAGAGAAGGCAATAAGTGGTTTGCTAGAATGATTGTATTGAACTGCTAAAATGTTAAAGATGCTGTGTGATCTCGTTTTGATGATATCTAAAAGCTTATGTAGCTTCTTCGCTAACTTAATTACATAGCTGTACATTCACTCCTATATTTAAATCCACATAATACAAAAACAATATTTTTATGCACCATAATCCAGCCAGCCAAAAGATCAATAAACCTTGAGGATGCATACATATGTTTTTCCACATTTAATAACTACATCTGAAAGGAAATGCTTTCTACATTACAAATAAAAATGATGCTTAATTGAAGAGATAAAATTGGTGGTGTACTCCCTGACTGTGAGCTTTGTTTTACGAAAAGTACTGTTTTGTAGTTCCATTTAGTTCTGATTTAATGTTATTCTCAGATTGCTTTAATTCCCTCTATATTTCTAGGAAAGTAAGAAGGAACATTTGAAAAGGTTGTCCCTTCAATGAGCAGAGATGTATACTTCAAAGCCAGTGAAAATTCAATGCAACAAATTCCAAATTCCAATATCACAAAAGAACATTTACCTGTATTTCAAACATAGGCTGAAAATAGCTTTCCTTCCTTCACTGTGATCATTTACAAAGCACAGCCAGGGAACCAATCTATGAATTAACTGACAGCGCCTAGGAAAGCTGCCCAAAATTCAGTGTTTCCAGTTCACGGAATATTTCAACATTTCAAAATTTGTTTTGGGCTAGATTCAGGCTGAAATTAAATGTTTCAAAGTTTCTCATGAACCAAAAATTCTGGGGGGAGAAGTTTCAAGAAGCATCAAACCATGGTATTTGTAAGCCAAAACGTGAACCCCAATTCCTTGCCCCTCTTCTGTGAAACTGACATGATTTCATCATATCAGTGTTACTGTTGCTATTCAATGTTGGACAACAGGAAAACTGACAAATTTCAGCAGCTGCCAGTGATCCCAGGGTCACAGCTTCAGGACAGTCCCATTACACGAGCTGTCCCAGAACTGGGAACCCCATGGCTTCCAAACTTTTGGACCATCTGGCTCTCAGACCTGCCTGAATCCCACCACCAGGAGAGCCACCTGGCCTGTTGCCTGGGAACCCTGGGACTCTCAGGACTTCCAGGGTCATTGACTGGAACCAAATTCCCCAGAGCTACAGTCCATGCTGAGGCCTTCAAGCTCAGCAAGGAGCCTGGAGGCCCCAAGATCCAACTCAGTCCAAAGATTCCAGACTGCCCACTCTGCTATCCAGACCTTAAAAACCTGAGATCTCAAGCTTTGGTGCAGAATGCATGCCTGGCGCGCACCAGAGCCATAGACAAACAGTTCCCAAGTGACCTGGCAGGTAGCAGAAAGGTTTCCATTAGAAACCTGCCTGACAGACAATGTTTCTCTATTTCATCAGGACATTTCCAATCAGCTCCACGGCCTACCCACTAGAACACAACTTACCTTTGCAACTCACACAAAGTTACCTAGATACTATAGTTGTATCTTTACGGGAAAAACAAAAAGACACCCAGTGAATTTTCCTCTTCATCTTAAAACAATTTTAAGAATGAAAAATCTGGGACCTAAACTAGCAGTCTCTTCTCCTCTTTAAAGTTATTGAGAAAGCGAGTGTTCTCAAATCCATTAAAAATGATTAATGGTTTCTTACAGATTTAGCAACAGGGTAACCTGCAGTAGCCATGAAAGGAACTCACCCGGCCATTAGTTGCACAGTAAAGCAGGAGTTCATAAAATATGCCCAAATATTATTCAAGAGGAACATCTCTTTATTGGGTAAACTGATTTCAAGAGTGAAAAGTCAACACTTGGATTATTTCATCTGCAACTTCATCTGAATTAAGAAACTGACCTAAAAGTACAATTCATTAAAAACAAAACAAAACACGACTAAGATCTTTTTTGACAGCCAAACTGTCAGGTTAACTTGGGCCTCAGCAAAACACTTAAGATTATGCTTAATTTCAAGCAAGTGCGAAGTCCCATTAATGTGCCAAAGTGCATTTCTTGAAACCTAAATGGTGTAAGAGCAATTATAAGGCTCTGGAGTTCTTCTGTTCTAAGTTACCAGTAACCTTTCATCTAAAGGTTATACAGTAGTTGTAGTGAACAGTGGTTTCACTCCCAGATGGGCAAGTATACAATAACCTCCACCATAGTTAATACTAGCTGTAACTACTTATCGCATTGCTGGCAACGGCAAAGGAATGAATGAGGAAGGAAACAACTATTCAGCATAGAATAATCTTCCAACAATAATACTCATGCACATTCACAGGACAGTGTGGGGAAACTTGCATTTCCACTCCTTTGGCTTACCTGTTCAAAGTCCAAATATATATGGGAGAGCTTATTCCACAAACCCTTCCACTACAGCTGCTCTTCCACCTATGGAGTGAGCACTGGCCACAGCGCATCTGTACTACTTACATAGTCACTGGCCCAGGTGCCTTTATGTGATTTTGAAATCTATAAGTTAGCTCCCAGCTTCCTGCTAATATTGTCCAATAAGCTAGTTTATACAGCAAATGCATCAAGACTAAATATGCAGTAAGGAGACTGTGTAAGACATCCCCCACCATTTATGCACCTCGAAGACTACTCCACCATGTCAACTAAGTCGTCAACATAGGAAGCTCTCCAAGATTTAAAAGATAAAATTCATATGCTGCCAACAGAAGACATGACTTTAGCATCTTTCACCGACACAAAAGTTAAATAGTTTTGACTTTAAAGTGCACTTTCATTTTTACAAGTTTGTGCTTTCAACAAAGGTTGCATTCTAGAGATTTGCTCTTAAAGCCAATTTATTCACAAGTCTTCATTTAGTATAGTATGCAGTAACAGCACTATCACAAAGTGTTTTCCTTTAATATGGCCTTGAAAGTGGGCTCTTCTACATTACCAAATGCAGGGCACAGGACAAAGGCAATCATTACTGGAGAAACTGTACATGCGTATAGGCAATAAGCAGCAACTAAGTATTAATTTGGGATATCGATACATCATTCAATTTCAGAAAACTGGTGAAAAGTATCTCCACAGGTTTAGAATCCATGGCAGTTCACATTTACATAATCTTGATGAAATTATAAGATTGATTCTGCAGTTTCTCTTCGAAGCGCTAAGCTGTTATTCATTTGTCTCAACACAGCCATTAGTAAATTATAAAACTGCAGAACTGGGATTCATTTGCAAATCTGACTGTATTTCTTCAGGGCTAGATAAGGACTTTGGATGTTTTTTTCATTAATAGGTGATTTGGCCTCACTGTCCTCTATATGCCGTTTCCCAGTGTCTGAATCTGCTTTGATTTGCTGTTACTGTGGGACCCGATCCCATGACTTACACTTCCCTGCATTAATTTTCCTTCTATTCTGTAAGTTCCCCTATCTTCCAATCATCCAATGAAGTGGGATTTTCTCCCACGAAAGCTCGTGCAATAAATAAATTTGTTAGTCTTTAAGTGCCACGGGACTTCTTGTTTGTTTTGCATCTTAATACAGTTTGTCTAGGACTCTACCGAGATGTTTTGCTTTTCAGATAAGCTACATACTTTGCAAAGGTTTGTAGGTAACTATTTCAGAATTTTTGAAATAAATATTTTGCAAAGTGGCTGGCACATACAGTGCTAAACAGTACTTTGGTCTTTAATAGGATTCATGACTATGACGACACCTACATAGCGCAAGCTGAGACATCAGCAGAAAGTAAACTCTTTAGACCAAATATGTAATAATAAGCACAGGTTACATAATAGAGTTTGGGGTGTAATAATGCACTAACAAAAACAAGGATTTGAGCATTTGGCAGTAAAATTTATTTTTAATTTGTTTAGCTAGATGCCTGTTTAAAACATGCAGTCCTAGAAATACCAAGTTACTTAATATATGTATAAATAGTACTACTCACAAACAAAGAGAAGGTCAACTCGGCTAAATCTTGCTGTTTAAAAATATTCTTATTTTCTTGCATATTATACCTTTTCTATGGACTTACACAGGACAGCTCTAATGTTGTAAGACTATGATCTTAAAACTTGTCCTCTGAAACCTGATACACTAGATTAGTACCCACTCAAAGTATAAAAAATCCTTTATCTAGGTATGAACTACAGAATTATACCCAAGGATAAGAAATATATCTAGCTATCTTGCTCAGTAAATATTTACCATAAATATTAAGTTACATAACTGTAAGGTTTTCCATCCCCTCTCCTACTAAAATCTGATCTGTACTTTTGAGCAATATTTCTCATCATTTCAACCCAGGTTCATCATCTGAATACTGCATAGATTTTGTTTTCATACCTGTTTAACAGACACAGCAA
This sequence comes from Podocnemis expansa, assembly GCA_007922195.1. NCBI lineage: Eukaryota > Metazoa > Chordata > Testudines > Podocnemididae > Podocnemis > Podocnemis expansa. The sequence goes on from ML682004.1 coordinate 5,363,883, forward strand.
TATAATAATTTCTATAACTGTCATCACAAATATTAAATACAGGGCCAATCTGACACTTCTTCTCAGTAACATACATGTAATTACCAATATAGATCTTAATAAGTATTATTTGATATTTCTGTTGGATTAGGTACTTGATGTTTCTCACCTAACATAACATCACCATTAAGGCAAAATACATGCCACCAATTCAAGATACAATATCCAAGTCTGAAGTAAGCTATGAATTCAAGATACTGAGACTAGCAAGATATATTTTCTATCTTTGACTTTAGATCAGGCTCTGAGTAATCAGACAGCACCCCCTGGCAGTCAGTTCATAGAGTGAACTGAAACAATATCAGACATGAGGTTTTTGTACACTTTCCCTTTTAATGCGGTTTGAAAATAGAATATTGCAGTTGGAGGGAGGGGGATTACCAAAGGAATATACCAGCAAATTACAGGAATTAAAGTAGTTTAGCACAGCAATCTGCTGAGCAGCTGCTAAGTAACTACTGTATAACTGAAAACAGAAACAGACGCAAGTAATTAAAAATAGATATGTTAAAATGAAATTTAACTCAGATACATTGACCTAGCTATGCTTGAGCTAAGCTCTGTCACTGTATTAGATCTACTTTCCTTCACATTGCTCTACTTTGACAGAGACAGCAGCATGTAAAATGAAGTGATGTTCAGCTGTAAGTACTCTATCATAGATTTTAGCCCAACAACTGACTAGATCAGTGTTTCCCAACATTTTCTCCGCCGTGGCACACCTTGCTACCTTTAATTAATTTGAGGCACACCACCATATAGTTTCCAAATGCACTCATGAATATTCATGAGCCAATGAGCCAATCCAGAGCCCTTTGAGTAGTTTTTCAAAAAAAAAAACAAAAACAAAAAAAAACTGTGGCACATCTGTTCAGGCCTGACGCCGCACCTGTGTGTCATGGCACACTGGCTGGGAAACACTGGACTAGATCAGTCTTTCCCAAACTGTGTTCCAAGGAACAACGGTGTTCCATGTGACATGAATAGGTGTTCCATGAAAAAATTTCAATGTGACATTTTTCCTTCTTTGTAAAATAAAACACATCCCAAAAATACCTCTCTCTTTTAAATCAACTTTTGAGCAATACATGTGGCAATTTTTTGATATGAAACATGTCCTCCCTGCTCTAGCATAGCCAAATTAGTTTGAGAAACACTAGATTAAATAAAGTTGCAAAACCACCAAGATTGCACCTCTTATATTTGCAGGAATACATTAATCCGTATGTCCTTGCACATGTAAAGTTAGCTACCCCCAAGAAGTGCAAGTCACCCATAGATAAGGCATGCAGTATGTCAACGGCTATGCACATTTGGAGTTTTGAGTGGGCACTGAAAATATATGAGAGACTGTTAAGATGAGGTGAAGTATTCTCATAGTCCATTTGTCTAAAGTGAACATAGCATGTTGACAAATAGTACAACTGTCCAATCTGGAGTGAAGTGGAAATAGGCTGAGCACATGATTTCTATACTCACAATGCCTGTTGCAATTTCCATAAGTGAAGAGTGAAGATTGGGGAGTCGGTAGGGGAAGATGAACGTTACCTTATTCTATTTACTGGTTTATAGAGATTTTGTTTTTTAAGGCACTAAGCACTCTCTGTGTTCTACAGGGGCAGAAAGCAGTGCTAAGCTGCCGTAAAGTGCACCATAACACTAGATGTGCCATCATCAATGTTAGTGTGTTAATTCAAATGCTGTGATCCCAAGTTAAGGTTTTTATACAAACTTACACTCCACCAATCCACTTGACTTAAACAGAAGCCTCTCTCCAGACAGTGTCATCCACCTAGACACACTAGGCATGTTATTAGCCCTGGTCTTCAGCTATTACTTCAGAATCTGATCCCTCAGAATAATCGGCTCCACAACTTGTTGGAACTGTAGAATTTTTAAGCCTGTCATGCTGTGATAATTTGGGTAATATGTCCATACAACTTATGAATTCTGGTTGGTGTTATGACATCATTAAAATACTTTTATAACAGAGAATACCTACTTGTGAATGTGTCATCCACCGCTTGCTGACAGGGGCTGAAGCATGCAACTACGAAATGCAGGACAATGAGGAGCTGTTAACCTTAATGACTGAACACTTATCGAAGGAACGGAAGAAGCTACTTCACCTGCCTTGTATGCAAAGGGCTGCTGAAGTCAAGGGTGGAAAAATATAAGCAGCAGAATAAAGGAACCAGGTGTTGGACATATAAACTTGGGGGAAAAAAAACAAAAAAACAAGGAGTCCTGTGGCACTTAAAGACTAACAGAATGGGAGGAAAACAAATGCAGGGAAGTGTTACAGAGGTCTGACTGTTGTTTTCTGTCTTGAAGTCAACTGCTACAGGAGAAGCCCAAAAAAGAAAACAGCAGTACGCCACTGGTCATTCCATACAATCCCCAAATCAGACCTCTACAACACATCATTAAGGACCTACAGCCTATTCTAAAAAATGATCCCCCACTCTCTCAAGCCTTAGTAGACAGACCTCTTCTCACCAACAGACAGCCCCCTAGCTCTTAAACAGATATTCGCCAGCAACTACAGACTGAACAACAGAATCACTGAAGCTGGCACATTCCCCTGCAACAAACCACACTGCCAACCTTGCCCACATATCTGCACAAAAGACATCATCATAGGACGAATGTTCCCGCTAAGGTCTGGCGGCTTGTGTGCAAAATTTTCAACCCATGTGCAAAACTTTTTCTGAATAAAATTTGTGTGCAAACTCGTGCAACAAAAATTATTGAAAAATCTAGACCAATGAAAAATTAACAAAAATTATTTAAAGTTGTTTTTTATTAATAAAAAACACCCAAGTTATTTAACATTTACCCAGATTGCTATACAATCAAAAGAAACTAATCCATGGCTTTCAAACAACCCAATATCAAAGTTATATTCAATCCAGATCCTAGGTGTCACAATTCTGGCTAATCCCCTCACCTCCTGTGTTCTACATGCAGTTACAGTTCACACAGAAGCCAGCTAATTATCACTGACAGCATTTAAGACACACAAGGAGTCGTGTGGCACTTAAAGACTAACAGATTTATTTTTTGCATGAGCTTTCGTGGGAGACTCCTTGGGTTTTTTTCCCCCCTGAACTAGACTAACACAGCTACCCCTTTGGAAACTGGCAGCATTTAAGATGTCTTGATGGTCCCAGAGGCGTAAATTCTATGGAAATTTTAAAAATCAAAAAGATTCCAGACATCTCTTTTCAGGAAAATGGTGCTACAAGAAGGGTGCTAAACACAGCTGAAATCAAAACAATGGGCTTCTAGCTGCTTTAAGATAAGGCTACAGTATTTCCTAAAAGCCTATTTTCAGTCCCTTGTATCTTTACCTGCCCCATCATTGTGGGGCTACATTTCAACTTAAGAGAAAATCTCTACCAAAATACACATCATTTCAGTGCATTATGGTTTCTTCTGATGGACAGATTAGGGTGCATGATGAAGAGAATAATCTCATGGCTACCTTTGATTCCCAGTCTTTTGGCTGTTACTATATTTAAAACAAGTACTTATCTGATATCTCAATTACATCTCTAAGATTTCTATGAATTGTTCTGCACAGCAGCTGATGAAATTTTCTCCCATGAAAGCTCATGCAATCTATATATTTGTTAGTCTTTAAGCACCCCAGGACTCCTTGTTTGTTTTGTTATGAGTTGTTGTAATTTACAGGATTCTGGAGAAAACATGTTCCCGGTTCTTTGAAGTCACAGAGTTAGCATGCTCAAACACTCTCACTTTTCAGTTACTCCACTTAAGTAACATCCACACTAGCTTTCAGGAAACATACAACTGATTTTTAGAGATTTTTCACCTCCACAGTTTTATCTAGTTATGGAAGGGACATTTTGGCACCATGCACTTGCTGTTTCCCATGTGATGATTTTCAAACTTCAGGGTATGAATGGCACTTACTCTTTGCCATACCTCTTGTCTAGAAAGCTGAAGAACTGCCCCAATCCTAGGGTTACCAGATACCAAAGCATGGAAAGGAGGACAGAGAAGTACAAAAAGGGGGACATTGGAGGACACATATACATTCGGGGCCCAGCCCGGGCCCCTTCACCCACCCAGCTAGTGCCCCCCTCCCCAAATGCTTGCCCCATTGATCACCCAACTCCAGAGAAATCTGTCTAGCCTCTAGTTACAGTGTGAGATGAATTGCAAGAACAGCAGCTCAGGAATATCAAATGAATGGCTTAAGTATTTTTCATCTTCACATTAAAGTAGCCATAAAGCCAGCCACGTCAAGAAGTTACAAAATTAAGTACTTAATATTTATATCAAGGTGCAAGGAGAATCATACTGCAGAACTATCATCTAGATTGATATTTTTACATTGTGAGTTGCAAACAGAAGCAAGCCTCCAATAAATTTAATGCAGCAATTATGGACAAGATTAAAAGCAGTTTTAACACAGTAAGTTCCTTCACTCCCATTGTTTGACACACGGAGGGGCTGGCCCTTGTCTCCATGAAGTCTAGCAGAATTTGAGGTGTTGGCTTCTAAAGGAAAAGTAATCTCTGTCAGCAGGATTCTCCCCAACACTTGAAATTGAAGGGGGGAGTGCAGGGGAGGCTCACTAATCTGGTATAATTGTTACTAGCTGACAACTGGGGGTGGGGGGGGGTAGGGAAATCCCTGTCTAGCCTCAGTTTTGAACCTCACTGTGCAGTATTTTAAAAAATCACAGACAAGCTGTTTAAGTTTTACACACACAGGAAAGGAGCAATCAGAAGTGAGAGCTGCTGGTTCTTATGTGCAGACCTGCTTGAAACATAACCTTTAACCTAAAATGCAAGTTTCTAGACATCACATCCTACTATGTCTGCTATAAACCACAGATGGATATATATCTATTTTATGAGCATTGACATTTTCCAAGTGCTTTTGTGTGAAATACAGATCAAATGGGGGGGGGGGGTAAATGGCTTGATTAGGTCCTATGCACTGTTCCCTGAAGGAAAGTCTTTAGCTCTAGGGAAAGGATCCCAGACTTCTCTACTTAAGGCCTGAAAGCTCTCCTGAATATCAAAGAACTTGACATAGGAAAATGTGTACAAGTGTGTTAGTGTGTTTATTATTTTGTGTAGCTCTGTGTCTTGAGTTACTAAGCAAAGAGCAACAGTGTTTTGGAATTCTGTGTTGAGTCTGTGTGCCGGCTTACACTATCCTGAACAGATGAGTTGAAAACTCAGCCCTCAGAAAGGGGTTCTAAGAAAAGGAGTTGTACCCTGCATCTGCACTTAGAGATCCAAGCAAGGGCCAACACCTGGATACTTAAGACTCAGAAAGTTAAAAGTCACACAGAGCCCAGTGAAGTGGATTCCCCTGTAGTAGACCAGAGAATGTCCAGCAGGAGAACTCAGCCAGGTCTGACACATTAAACTCTGCAAACCAATCTTCATTTGGCTCCAAAATGCATTCATTTTTAGCTTGTATATATAGTACACTGGTTCCCAACGTGGGGCCTCAGAATCAGAAGTGGCCCACGGCTCCCCGACGGTTAGCTGCAGAAAGGAGCCGCTGCCTACGGACCCCGACAGAGTGTGTTTCTGCACGGCTGAAAGACCGATGCAGGCTCCTTGCTGCAGCCAAGGGAATGGGAGATCAGCATTCCCCTCCCCCTAGCTGTAGCAAGGAGCACAGCAAAGTGCTCTACCCTGGTCCATAAGTGCTGGGGTCCCTGCTGGAGCCACTCAGAACGAGCACTGCTCTCCCGTCCCCCTGGCCACGGAAGGGAGCCACTGCCAAGGGATCAAAGTGGGGCACACAGGGCTACAGGACACATGCAGCCTCCTTGCTGGCAGGAACTCCATCTGTCTAGCTGCAGTGGCAGGCAGCAGGCAGACACTAGTGCCCCTTCAAGGGTGTAAAAATGGTATCTGTGGCCCTCACACCAAAAAGGTTGGGAACCACTGATATAGCATGTACTGTTACAGGTGGACCTCAGAGCACCACCCATTAAGGTTGCAGACATTTCCCACTATATGGTATTATTTTTAGTTCTATATAACTTTGCCAGACCTTAACCATTTAAGCTGAAGTTTTTGATACTATACATACATACATATATTGACACTGCTGAGGTGATACAGAATCCATGATGTTATCTAGGTCTTGCCTCTGCTAAGCTTACTGTCATGAAGTTTTGTAAGCTAAGACAAGGTCACACAGTGGCCATTAGCATTTGTAACCAACTGGCATTTGCTCTGAACAATCTTATGACTGTGCTTACAGTCATTTGGCAGTTGACATTTGAACACTCACCATCACTTCTACCAAAGGTGCTAGCTACAAAGGGAAGTTCTAAGTAGGGGGAAAATTAAACTAAGACACTGCCTTGACTACCTCCTATGTCTGAGTGGCAGCTGTTGTATATATCACTCCAACTTCAGGAAAAAAAAGAAAAAAAAAAAAACTAGAGTGAAGAAATATTCTATCTAAATCGAGCCCAATGAAGATTTTCAAGTCTTTTCCTCTTTCAGAAACTGGAAAAATTGTTAAGAGCTTCATTCAGCCAGAACCATGAATCAAATCAGTTCGAAAATTAAATTTATTATGGATCTGTATGCGAGTTAATATGACCAAAAATAAAATTCTGTCTTTAGTTTTGCAGGGTAGCATTATTTGACCACCGAACATCAGCAACTTTAGACAGGAAATGTTGGTCTTCACATACATTAAGTCATTGATTTGCATTACATATAGTCCTAAACTGGAGCTAAACTTTTAACTATGAAGATTAATTACCCAAGTTCTAGAGAAAGCAATAGGACTTAAAGCATCCTTATGTACCATGACTGAGACAACATAAGCTATTGAATAGTAAACAATGAAGAGAAATATACTCCAAAATATATAACCATTTTTAAAGTTACTCTGACCCATTCTTCTTACTCAAACAACCAGTTTACTCACTTGTAGCCATGATACCTGGAGGACATGCTGGTATCCCATGATCAACAGCCCATCTGTAAGCTCCTTCACCAACCAAAAAGCTAAAACACACAAAAGAAGAGTTTAAACAAAAAACTAACAGGTGCTTCTTCTCAAGGAAATTGGTTTGGTAGCTTTTAAGTGGCAAGCTATCTACTTTTGAAGGAAAAGTCCCTTCTATCAGTACAGCTGACATACTACGTAGTTTGACTATAAGAAAGAACATGTAGCTAGGAGACGCTAAATACATTTAATTCTTCCATATATATAAGCAGTCCCTTCCCAAGTCTTATTACATTTAAAATAAGTTACCAAATCAGGAAGGAGCTTTTAAGAAAAAGCGAAGACAGGAAAAGCTGACCTCTAATCTGCTTTATTAGAATGCTGATGACTTTGAAGACTCAGAGACATTAAATGAATAGAGAATCAGTGGAAGTACATTTCTAGTTAAGCATATTCCAGACTGCTTAAGGGCATACACTAAATGATTTTTGACATGTTTCACCTGTTCTTCCCAGGATAGAGATTACATGCAGTCTCATACCCTGGCTGGTTTTGCAAATGATCTGACGAATCTGCTGAATTTGAAAAATAACTGCAACACTATGCCTGAAGTACTAATGTTTCACTAGGCCAGTATCACCAATTGTACTACAGCAGTGAGATGTGCATGCAAGCAGCAGTCACAAAAAGGCTTTAAAACTCTGGAAATAAATATTTCAATTGGTTCTCAATAGTTATACCCATTCTCTGTATCTCAGTAAACACTTGGAATGAGATGGAATGGGTCAGACCAATGATCTAACTAGCCCACTACCCTGTCTTCCAACAATGGCCAATGCCTAAGTAAATCAACAGGATAGCTCAATTATCAAGTAATCCATCCTGTCATCCAGTCCCAGCTTAAGTAGTATTTCTGAGTTCCAAAGGTGCAGCCCTGTTAGTTTAGTTCAGTAAAACAAACAAGGAGTCCTATAGCACTTAAAGACTAACTAATTTATTTATTGAATGAGCTTTCTTTGGAGAAAATCCCACTTGATAAGCATCTGATGAAGTGGGACTTTCTCCCATGAAAAGTCATGCAGTCAAATGAATTTGTTAGTTTTTAAGTATCACAGGACTCCTTCTTAGAATTTTTGAGTAACTTAGACTTTAAAGTTTGCTTTTTCATATGCTAGTTCTTAGCACAGGTTCTTGATTCCATTGTTATTGGATATGCTATTGACAAACACAGTTAAGTTTCTTTCAAAATATGTATGCTACTTAAGGTCTATGGGATATTTTATATTCACTCTTCAAAATTCAGACACATTTATACTAAGAAAAATGTTGCATTTGTAACGCATTGTAAAGATGCTCTAAATTGTTCAGCTTTTTTAACAAGCTTTGCTCTGTATGGATAGGATAGCTCATTTGGTTAACAAAATGATGTTCTTATTTTCCAACTTTAGCTTAAAACCTGGAAATCACAATATAGAGAGAGATAAAGAATTTTAAAATGCATTCTTATTCTTTTAACTCATCCTAGATCTTAACACTAAGAAAAACTGTATCTAGTCATAAGAAAAGTCAAACAAGCCAGGTTTCTTTGAAAAAAGAAAGTCATTTCAACTGACAAGTTTACAAGACTTTAAAAAAAAATCAAGTCAGAAATCAGAATTGAATAATCTGTGTCAACAGCCAAGAAGAAGAAATTAACACTCAACATAGTATGCCATCTTCTATCTTCAATATTTCATTCTATCCACAGCTGTGCCAAGCACACAACAATGTGTTCCAAGATGAAAGAACAAAACAAGTCTTCCTTTGACAGGCACGCTACTGCTGATGTGTAACAAACACCATCAGCCTCCTATGGATAAGAATAACCTTCAAATATTGCATTCATTAAAGATAAAAGGATAAACAAAAGTCACGCAGAACAAAGCAATTACCAAGGTGGAATTCTGCCAGCAGAGAGTTTTCCCTTCTGCCCTTCACACAACAACCTGTTTGCAACTGAAACTGGGTTCTTGATACCTAAAAAGAAGAAATAGCAACAAAAATGTTAAATTTTGTTTCACGCACTATCGTGGGGTTTTTTCACTAACTTTAGGAATTCAGTTTCCTGGTTATATTAAAAGTTTACTGGACAATTGGTAAAGCAAAAAGACATTGCCTGCAATATCAAAGACTTCAATTTAATGATAAACTGATAACTATACAGGGACTTGACACATGCTGTCAAACTCAGCATTTTCTTTGAAAATGCACTGAAATGTGAGCATCCTATTACAGAAGTCCAGTAATTCAAAGTTAAGTCTGTCTATCTTAAGACAGAAGCAAGAAAGGAACACTTCTTTTAGGCCTCCTAGTAGCCAAAAAGTAAAGTATATTCTTTCTCAAAGTCTTTGTCAGATACTTTTAAAGCAGACACAAGCAACAGGTTCAGAGTGGTCCCCTTCCTGACTCTGAGACAGTTGCTCATTTATTTCTCCATTTCAATGATTATCAGCTTTAATAGCATGGGGGAAAAACAAATAGGCAGTTGCTCGTTTATTTCTCCATTTCAATGATTATCAGCTTTAATAGCATGGGGGAAAAACAAAATAGGACACTATATAATCCCAAAAGTTCTCCCCTAGTTCTTCTACATGTATTCACTTTCAAAGACAGAAAGGTCTACAATATGCCTTTGTAAAAGCGTGCAAGTCGGTCACATACTTTCTATTATACTTTTCAGCATCTCAGATGTTTTATGCTTGGTTTTGAACAACCTGATATTGCCTCTTTAAAAGTGCATATCATGGATTGTAAAAGTGAAGAGACACTTAAAATTGACAGAACAGAGATGCTCTGTTCACGGCAAGGTTTTTCCACCTTCTAATCATAAACACCTGCATCAGCATTAGAGGAACACATTTTGCAAACTGCTTTTCTTATTTTTTTATGTCAAAGCTGTGGCAAAAAAATCTTAAAACTCAACATGCCTTAGCCACTGAGAGTAAAAGACGGTAAGCCAGTATACTATCCCTCTGGATTTGTTTGAATTGCTGCACCATGTGACCCATCCTTCTCTCTATGTTTATATACAGCTACTATGCCACATCTTACATTTCATGCATCTGATGAAGTGGGACTGTGCCCACAAAAGCTCATGTGATAAATAAATTTTACAGTACTCCTTTCTAATTTTACTAAACATCTGTAACTGTTGTTCTTAGAGATGTGTTGCTCATGTCAATTCCAAATAGGAATCATCATGCACAATCCGCCAGGAAGTTTTCTGGTTGTACCCTTAGGATTGGCTCTGGTGCCCCATGGAGTTGCACCTTCATGGTGCCCTATTTAGAATCCTATTGAATCTTATCAACCCTCCTTCTCTTTAATTCCTTCTTGACAATTCACTCCAATGGAGATGTAGGCAGGGGGATCTTGGAACATATCCTGAGCAACACACATCTTACAGAATAACAGTTACAGAAGATAAGTAACTAACTTCTCTTCTTTGACTGCTTGCTCATCTCAATTCCAAGTAGATGACTCCCAAGTTAGACCACAGGAGGAGGGGACAGAGTTCAAAGTTCCACAGACTGAAGTACTGCCCTACCAAAAGCAACATCATCACTAGCATGCTGGGCAATAGCATAGTACAGTCCTCTACAAATACATCTTGTAGCTAGAAGCCATACTTAATACCAAGCAGCCAAGGCTGTGTGTGGCACTTCAGAAGTGAAACACCCCCCACTGCTGAAAAAGAGCCACCACTGACTCTTTCACTGGTGCTAACACACACACATCCACATACTCCACCAAAAAGTCCTCTCCATGGCAGTTTTTGTGGTGAGGTGGGGGGACATTTTTGCACTGCAGTGCTGCAGGAAGTGTTGGCATTCCACTTCTGAAGTGCCATGGTACTGCCAGGATGAAATTTCTAGGCACCATGGCAAACTGGAGCCTGGGATTTGTCAAGCTGTGGCATGGTGGGTGCCAAACATGTCAAGAAAGGACAATGTGATCACTTTACAAACGTCCTAGATCAGAACCTGGACCAGGAATGCTGCACAGGACTCGTGTGCCCCCATGGAATGGGACATTATCAAAGGGATAGACATATCTGCCAACTCACAGCAAGTCCAGAATGAGGAACTGATCCGAAATAAGATTCTTTGGGAAGAAACTGGTAGCTTCTTCATTCTGTTTGCTATTGCTATGAAGTGCTGAGTCGTTTTCTGAAAGGCTTGGTTTTCTTACTGTAGACAGCCCAGGTAAGCCTGACATCCAGCAATTGCAGTCTATGCCCCACACAACTAGCATGTGGTTTCAGGAAGAAAACTGGGAGGAATACGTCCTGTTTGCCATTGAACTGAGAAACACCTTTGGTAGGAAGCCCAGGTAAAAGTGAAGATGAATCTTACCTTTGAATAATGTTGAACAGGGAGGCTCTGAGATGAGCTCTTTGAGCTCAGTCTTCCACAGAAAGTTCTGGCTATTAGAAATGCTACCTTCCAGGACAGATGAAGAACATGTTGCTAGAGATTCAACTGGTGGCCATGGTAGTCTCGAGAGAATAAGCTTAAGGCCCCATTAGGGAATTGGCAAGCTCATAGGTCAGTACAGCTTGTCCAAAACCTTCATGAAATGTTCTATCAAAGGACTGGCAAAGACCAGGCATCCTGCTACCAAGGGAGGGAACGCTGAAATGGCCACCAGCAGAATCTTCACTGATGACCCAGATAGTCCCTATTGTTTGAGGTGTAGCAAATAGTCCAGAATCGACAGAATTGATGCCGTAGTACGCTGGATGTCCTTCTCTGCAGCTCGAACTGAAAACACCTTCCCCTTATCTAGGTAAGTGGCTTAGCAGAGGGTTTTCTACTACCAAGGAGGATGTCTCTAACAGATTCCAAACTTGCCAACTTCATGAGGTTCAGCCATGGAGCTTAAATGCCATGAGATGCAGTGACTCAAGACTGGGGAGCCTGATGGTGCCATGCTCCTGAGTAATTAGGTCCCGAAGCAGAGGTAGAGTGATCAGAGCATTCCCTGAGAAGTCAAGGAGTGTGGCATACTGATGCTGGCAAGGCCAAATGGGGCTATCAGTGGCACTTCCTTGCTTGATCTTCGTCAGGCCCTTGGGTGAGTGCTGTCAGAGAGAAGGCACAGAACAGTTGGCCCACTCACAGCGTGACAAAAGCATCAGAAATGAATCCTGGGCTGTGGTTCTGAAAGGAGCAGAACTGCAAGCACTTCCTGCTGAGTTTTGTGCTGAATAAGTTCACAGAGGGACATTCCTCCAATGGAAGACACTGCTCATCGCATCCAGCTGATGGGACCACTCGTGACCGAGAAAGGACCTCCTGAATCTGTCATTCCAAAATCCCAGAAGGTAGGATGCTTCCAAGCATACTGATCGAGTGTTGCAGAAGTCCCACTGTCTGAAGGTTGTGCTTTCAGGCTTAGGGTTCAAGTGGCCTAGCACTTTGCTTCCTTCCTCATGCACTGATGACTTCGGTATTGGTGACTGTCTCCAGCCAGTCGCCTTCTTATGCAGTGCCAGAGAGTGGGAGGAGTGCCACTGCCCTCTGTGTGCCAAGTCCTTTGGTGCAGGGGAAGGGTGCTGGTGCTGAGACTTTCTGCGAGTAGTCCTTCCTCAGTGCTGCTTGCCTCACTGACACTAGCACACTTCTCACCAGTGCTCAGGTGCATATTCTCTGCTCTGCTGAATTCTGTTCCATAAGCCAAAGAGCAAATTCCTTCAACAGAAATCTCAGTCTCAGGCTTTCACTCTTTGGGTCATGAGATGGAAGCCTCTACACATTTTACAATGGTCCTGCTGGTGTGACTCCCCTAGGCAATTTATGCAGGATATCTGGGCATAGGGCTCTTACTAGATCCACAAGGGCCGAAGCCAGGCATGCACTGTTCCCAGGGCAGGGAGAGGAAAAAAAGATTACCCAATAAACAGGAATATACTATTATATCCTAAGAAAACACTACTAATTATTTACTGGTACTTAAACAGAACAATGGGGAAGAAGCAAGAAAAGCACTGTTCCAGCAACCATGATGGCAGGTAAGAAGGAACTGAAGAGACAGTGGGTCAGCAGGGCTCTTTAGTACAATGCCATGGAGGCATGACTCCAGGAAGCACCGGAGCTGTTCCTAAGGGTACCACTCAGGAAAAATTTCCAGGGGACTGTGCACACAGTACGCACACACCTACTGGAATCAACTTGAGCAAGCACTCAAAGAACCAAACTGTCTCAGATGGCTCTAGAAAAGTTGTGTCAGGTACTATATGTTTCAAATGGAATGTAAAAGCATACACTTACACCCTGTGTAAGCATTTAAAGGATTAAACCAAATCTGGAAGTAAACAGAATGCAAAAGCAGGTTAAGCCGTTTCACTGATTTCCTTTTATGTATCCCATCAGTATTTCAATACAATTTACACTCTCCAGCACAGCCAAAACCCTGAGCCTAAAAGGTGCTCCACTTGAACAAACCTGTCCCCAAGGAAGCAACTTAGAGGATCAGAGTTTAAGGTTCTATCTAATGAATTTCCTTCATGACAAACTAGAATGCTACAAAAAGAGTATTTTAAACAAAGTCCTATTGTCAGTATAAGCTCAATCCTTCTCCCATTGACTTCAATGGGACTATTTCAGAGTAAAATTGACAACTGTCCTTTTCTCAAAGGAAAGCATTAATCAGCTTTACACCTCAATTGTATTTATGCTTTATAGCAGGGGTCTCAAACTCAAATCACCACAAGGGCCTCATTAGGACTAGTACATTAGCCCAAGGGTTGCACCATGCACAAGGTCTAGTATGGTAGCCCAGAGACCACACTACCAAAACCTTTTCATACAACAATAGTGCAAATCTTGATAGCGATAGTGTCATTGTGGGCCACAAGAAATAACATTGGGGCCCCATGCAGCCCTCTGAACATGAGTTTGGGACCCTGCTTCATAGTATATGGTTAACATACCACTCAGTGCTCCAACTGCTCCAAAATTTAATGACTTTCCATCCATTATACTGGCATCACATTCTATCTCACCCAAAAGATTTAGGTTAGACCCCATTCCTGCATTTGTAAAGGGGGAATCCTAAAAATATAAGAACAGGTCACTCAGTAAGTTACTTAGACACACCATGACTCACATCATACATATCAGAAACTCATTGTCAATAAACAGACAACACTCACCTGGACAAATCTACATAACTGTCCACACTAAGTAAAGTAATTGCTGTAGAAAAGGAAGCTTCCCCAGAAGCTCATTTTGGACTCTTTATTGCTTTGTACACATATTACAATGATGGTGTATTTAAAGTGCACGGTGCTACCATAAGAACAACTCTAGTCATAAAGCAACCTCAGAAAAATTTTTGTAGCTCAAGACTAGATCTGTGGCAGAAGCAAAACTCTTCCACTCCCCTCTTTGCCCACCCCCCAACCCAGTGTATTAGTGCGTTTGATACCAATCAACTAATACAGATATGTCTGTGAATCATTCACTGTAGAGGACACACACCTGGTCTTTGTAACTCAACAGTGAGTACTAGTCTCATGATGCCCTAGTAAGGCAAGATGCTGGTGAATTAAATGCATAAGACAACTAATTATAATTGGATAAGTGGCCATATCTAAAGGTACAAAATGAATTTAAGTTGTGAGTGTAGGGGACTTTATGTAGACATTGAAGGATTTGATTTTTTTTAACTGATAAAGATCAGTGAATGTCAATTTCATATTAAACAGACAAATCAATGAAAAAAATATTTCCATTAATAATTGAAACTTACAGATAGACAAGAAAAGAAAAATGCTGCCTGAGAACTTAAATCAAAATTCTGTGATTTAGACTTATGAATTAAGCTATTACAAATGGGCTATCACACAGTATTAAAAATGACAAGATTTGTTGATTTAAGGATATCTATTTTGTATATTTTGTCATGTAGTATTGACCATTTGTGACTTAATGGTTTATGAGACTTTAACTTGTTGAATCTCAATGTCTACTATAATTGTCTAACAACCACCTATGATTTCTAGCAAATAAGCATTAAAGCAAAACAAACAAAACAAAAACCATACTTCTATCATTCCTCAAAACTATATAAAAAATTCTGCTTTACCTAATATAGGCAGTGTTATGTCATGTTTTGGGTTAGGGGACCACATGACCAATACTGACATGTCTCTTGATGTTTGCTGGTTCTACCATGCATATAATTGGTACACAACATGAATCAGGAAATTAGAGCATTTTTCCCTTCATTTTTTTCAGAGTAAGGCTTTGAGCTGTCAATGTGCAATCTGAAGTATAAATTGTGTGGGGTCATTTCTATGACTCTATGATTTTGCAGGTGTCAGTCTATGGTGAGTCTACAGAGAGAATGAGAAGGTGATTGCCTAGATGTGAACATAAAACTGGATATAAATACAACACTGTTTTATTTGCTTTATAAGTGGTCAATTATGAGAAATTCAAAGCATCTGTGTAGATATTATCATTTTAGTTTGTGAGGATTTGCCCATAGTGCACGGACAAGAAATTAATCACTTTAAAGAAATGACAGTGTCTAACCAATTTTTCACTATAATGACCTTACTATAGAATCCTTAGAAGACAAAGAACTCACTCCACAGGCCCTTTTCTGAACATTCATCTCTGTACTTCCCCGTCTTCCTCAAGTAAATCAGGGAGAGAAAGCAACATATGGCCCCCACACTGGAAAAATAGAGCTTTCTCCAAGTCACATGGAATTTACATACTAAAACAAGTCAAAGATCTTTAACACTAGTCCTTTGCTATAAGTCACAGCCTGTATTAAAGAAAGGAATATTTGATTAGGACACTGGAATATCAATAGGTCTCACTCATTGCATGGGGGCTGCCACCACCTCAGTGATCTCTGAAAAGGTGCAAGGATGATGAGCAGCAAAAGATTTTGGCCAGCTCCCAAAGGTATGAATGTCACAGCCAAGAGTTTAAAGGGAGGGTAAGAGTGCATCTGAGAGGGATTACTCCAAGGGGCTTTACAAAGTTAAATTCTCCGAGATCAAGAGAAAATGAAAGCTTCAAAATGCTGAAGCATCCCAATTCCAAATGTCTAAGCCTCCCAAGCTCAAGGCTGATAAGACAATTCCTGAAACTGAGGCCTTGGAGATTCATCTCTGCTGTCTCATTCCACTCATCTCTAGAAGAGTCCATCCATAGGGCCACAATCGTGTTTTGGTGACTGTTCCAGAGCTACAAGCTGAACAGAAAGCCAAATCATAAGAATTGGCACTACAGACAAAAGGAAGGTTATAGTGGTATAGCCAGAATCTTAGCCACAGGCACCCTGAACTCCTGGAAATAGCTCCTCCTCCTTGGGGAAAGACACTAACTCTCTGGCACCAGATACCTTTCACTTTTTTTCTTGTTTTTATGTGTAAGGGCAGCTGAGGGGGCACTGGTTCTGATGTGTCCTGTAAGGACATGCTTGACCATTTGGCAATTTGTGTCAATGAAGGTCCAGCATCAATGGACTTCTCATGATGTGACAGACCCAGCCAGATGGTCCTAGGACAGCGGGATAACCACATCAGATCACCCTGTTAGAAAAAGCCTCTTCTGTGCCAAAGGAATTTCCTGCACTGATGGACCAGTAACTGTCAGCTTGATTTCTGTATTTCAGGTCCCAACTAGGTCCTAGCACCAAAGAAGGATCCTCAGAAAAAGAAATCAGTCTTGAAACCAGTAAACACTTTCCAGCTAGCGTTAACTGGTATCAATAAAGATTCAGTGCTTAGTGAAGATGATGGCACTACACTACAGTCTCTCTCTAACTCAAACTATAGTTCTGTGGTTGTGCCTGGCTGATAACCAAGATGGTTTGCTCCAACTCACCTAGTCTTAAGCTTGATCCAGTGTTAAGTCAAGGGACCAACAACCTTATTTAGGAAAACACAGAGCTGAGGTGGTCCCAAGGCATGCTGGTCTGTATACAGGGCCTTAAAATCTAGACAAAGTGAGCCCTCCACTTATGGGAGAATGTAGAGATATTAAAAGCACCACCTACAGACATCTTTTTTTATCTAAATCTTGGAGGCCAGGTCAGCCAGTCAATTACTAAATAGTTATCATATAATTTAACAAAAATAAGGAGAGATTTAACATGAAAAGTAAATTCTTCCATTCAGGAATACAGAGACATTCTTAACATCCACAGACAGCCTTAGTAAAAAAAACTAATTGACTTGGTGAGGGCCTTTTCTAACCACAGCTCCAATAACTTAATGGTGGCAAGAAGGCAACTGTGTAGCCCAGGCATTGCTCTCCAAAATATTTTAATACCACCAGAGGATGCACACCTTATGGGGAACCACGCAAAGGCCACCTCCTCAAGAAATCTGGCTTTTAATTTTTAAATGAAAGCAGAGCTCTCCTCTTCACTTCTAAGTAGCCTCAACTGGAGGGGGAGGTAAGCAGTGAAGCCATGAGTTTTGCAGATCAAAATTCATGTCCTGTCATCATATAAAAGTGGAGAAAGGGGAAGAAGATGAGAAGAAACACTGTCCAGAGCATTTTAGCCAAACAAAGCCCAGACACATAAAAGGCAGAAAACATTGTTTACAAAACCTGAATTTATGCCTGCAAAGTACTTCTGATTTATGATTCCTGCATTAACTGAGATGTGAAATTTTACCTTCTCAAATAAAAACTTAGATCGACAACAAAAAAGCTTTATTTCATCCTGTAATTGCTTCTAAACTACTGCCGCTATCATTTTCTTTTTTTGATTCTCTCTCTTCTTCAAGTTGTATTTACAGATGTTTTGCCAGTTTTACAGACGTACTAAAACTTTCAGCTGTGGTCAAAGTTGGAATGCTTGTAGAAGTTACTCATCTTTGACAGTCTGGAATTCTACTAGGCCAAATAGTTACAGTGCTCTACTTTCAACATGCACTAAAGTAACACTTCAGCTATCTCTGATTCAGTTATGCATGCCTTGTGACTGCTAAATGCTATTCAAGTGACATGTGCCGCCACTTAAGTACTAAAATTGTAAAACTGCTTTCTTACAGAAGATCTGGTGGCACTAAAAGCAGCCTTCTGGGATGAATCAAGTCTAATTTAATTTAGTCAGTTAAAATGACCTTTTAAAAAAGGCTTTAAACATCCACCAGATAATTGTCCAAAGCACAACACATACCTATATACCAAGCGTGGCCAAACTGCGGCTCAGGAGCCACATGTGGCTCTTGAATGAAAAACTGTGGCTCCTGGAAGGACATCAGCAAATCAGTTTAGGAAAGCAGCCCCAGCCTAGGAGTTCAGGCAGGGGTTGGGACAGTGGGGAGAAATGCAGCATGGTCGGGGATGGTGGGGAGAAGTGTCACATGGTCAGGATTTTAAAAAACGCACCACTAGCCTGCAGTCTTCTACACTGAGCGGCAGCTAAGTTTTTACTGTATAGGCCTAATTTTCATGGTAACCTTAAGTAATTATTAGAATCTGACATTAGTAGGACCAATATTTGTCCTCTTTTTACAGTAAAATTAAAGTGTGCAATGAATTTTAATAATTAGTAATTTAGTAATTTTGGGGTAGGTAGACGTATATGGCTATATGCCTCAGTGCAGCTCTCGAAGGTTTAATCATCAACTTATGTGGCTCTTGAGTTCCATAAGTTTGGCTACCTCTGCTATAGAGTACGCCAAGTCAACAAATGGAAGTTGCAAGCAAACAGAGTAAGATTTTTGGAGGATTTTTAATATTTTAACACTGTTTTTCTAAATTGTTAATTAGAGTTAAATCAGGCCTCAACAAATCTGTTTCTGGTTGCTATGGCGACCAGTTTTAGTAGCCTGTCTCCTGGCCCCTTGCAGAAATGTAATGGAGGAGCACCCCGTGGCAACAAAAGGAAAACTGCTGGCACCCAGCTGTGAGCCCATTTTTGTCCACCCAAGTTAAATACAATGTCAGAGCCTGTTTAATCTTCAGATTTACAGAGGTACCTTTGCTACAATAGCGACACAGTTCTCACTACAAATTAACAGTATTACTTAATTTTAAAAGTAGAAACTTTTTACAGAAGTGTACATCTGCAGAGGTTAACCTTTTCCAACTAACTTATTCAAATTAAAGCTCAACCTAGTTCTACAGAGTTCACGTCAGTAGTTCACTGAAGCCACAAATCTGCAGTACAGAAAGCCATAGACCATACAGAACTCACCAAAAGACAATATTAACCAGACTTCCACACTTAATTGTTTAGATTTGTTGTTTTAGATGCTGGATGGTTTCTGAAAATGTCTACTATCTGAGAAGCACCAAAAATGTCCTTTCTAGATCAGCTGCAACATCAAGACATAATAAGCAGTGCAGTTTCAATAGTAAACACAAATCTGGTATTTGTTTACATGGCATTTTCCATCACAGGATGAATAATCAGTTCTAAGCCTTGACTTAAGTAGCATCTGTCTACAGCCTGTTAGTAAGTCAGAGGAACACAAGCTAATGCTATTGCACAAACTGTGTCCATCATATGTTCAGACAGAAAGAATGCTTGCAACTTTGATCTGTACAATGTTTGTCTCTGCCTATGATTATTTTTCCCCAAGTTCCTGTGTGATCAAAACTTAAAATGTTTCTCTGTGTGTTCTTTAATGCCTCTTTCTAGCACCTGGATAGTGACTCTCAGAAGTGGTACAGAGATACATAAAAGCTTAATCATATGGCAGTTTTCCAATCTTCCACTCAGAAAAATAAGAGCAAATGGTAGCGTACATTACAAGCAAAGAAAAGTTAACCCAACTCTCGTGTTCCAAGACGAATACAACAGTCAACTCACACATGGCAAATGATAACAGAATTATCCAAATGGCTTAGGGGTCATCTCAAACAGTGTTTTGATGATCAGTCTTATGATAAAAGTATCCTCTATTACTGCAACATAGGCAGACTTTGAAGAGAGCATCTTCTCTTGTTTTATTTAATTATGCAGCTCACTGAAACTCTGGGAAACACATTCTCTGATGCTGGCATGATGAGGTTGCCAAACAGTGTGGATAGCTCTTTATAAAATTAAGCAGCATAGTATTTGGTTATAGGAATATCACTCTCAGTTAAGTTGCTGGTTTTGGGTTCGTATACATAAGCTACTTAGCCCACATAACTGCTAACACTTTCTCTTAATCATGGAATTTATTGCATTGGAGATATTCATGCAGTCATGCAGAGATGGACTGTTCTTTCTCTGCTTAGAGGCCACAAAAATAAAAAACAGCCAGCACACCACAAGCAAACTGTCAGTTTGCTCATAAAAGATCAAGAGCAAATCTTGTTCCTCAGCAAGTCTTTGAAGTGATGCCTTTTGGATTGGCTGAAATTATGTGTAATAGGGGTTGCGTAACTAAACAGAACTGGGAAAAATCCATCTTTTATGGCACTTGCCTAAAAGGACAGTTGGATCTTCCAAAAATTTGAAGAGAAACTAGTCCATGAAACAGGGAATAAAAAAATCCAGACAACTGGAAAAAGCACTATGAGTTAATCTATTCTACAGCACTCAAAAGTTAGAGAAACAGCATCAGTACTCAAGAGTCTGATTCTGTCACTGTAAGCAAGATAGGTTTTTTTGTACTTGAGCTGAAGAAATTTACACAGACTGTCTGGAAATTAAATCAATACTACAGCAGCAAAATAAGCAAGTACACAATTTCACAGTACATTTTGGCTACTTCAAAATATTCACTGTCTTAGGAAAAATGATATTCTTTCTACATAAAAAAAGAGCAATGAGATTACTTCATTAAAGGGACATTTAACATGAAAAGCTAGCTTTAATCTACTGAAGTTGCAAAATCACTAAATTTTGAAGAAAAAAGAATAAGTTTCACCATTCTATTTATTTTGTTGACTTGTTATATTCAGTATCAATTTCCATACAGGTGTTTCACACAGCAACAAGGAGAAATCTTTTTATGAAGATATGATTCTAAAGATAACAAAAAGGATTCTCAAGGGCAGATAAAGTAGATTTTTTTTTTTTATTTCACCATGTTTACAGTTGGCATTCTATTCAGAAAAATCTCTTTTACAATGCAATATACCAGGTATTAAATCAGCAATTCTTAAGAAACTGCAATTAGTCTAGAATCCTGTAGCACTCCTGTCAGGAACACAGGCTACTGCAGGCATATCACGTATGTACTCCACTCTGTACACTGACTTCCCATAGAATATCAAGTCAAGTTCAGGGTCTTGGTCATTATTTTTAAGGCACTCAAAGACTTGAGTCCAACATATCTAAACACCAAATAAATATAAGTGGGAAAACTGTGGTAGACTACTACACTCTTCAAACAAAATGGAACTCTCTATCTTAAGGATAAAGCTCATATATATGAAGGATACGGCTTACTTGGGTCCTGGAACAAGACTGTGAAATGAACTCCACAAGTAAGGACTACCGCAAACCTCACTACGCTCACTCACATCTACTGTTACTCCTCCTCACTCTCCATGTCCAAGGTGAACTTCTGATCCTGCTTTCTCCAACCTGATCACATAGCAAAAGGTACATTAAAATAAGAAACCCAGTACAAAACTCTACCAAAGCAAAACACTACACTGCACATAAATATCCCATCGTGGAGAGGATGAAAGAAAACGAAACATGTTAGTCACACTATTTATTGCACTACTGGAAGACACTCGGACACTGTGCTGATGTAAGTCGTGTGATATCCTATATAGGATAGAATTAAACCTCAGAGCACAGGAAACCAAAGACTAAACAGACGGAGTCCACAAATAGGAAAATACTGTGGTGGATGGCATCAATACAGAAACCTAATATGAAAAAGACCAGACCTAGATAAATATATATATTTCTGGTCACCATGGCAGACAGTTTTAATAGCCTGTCACCTAGCTCCACTGCAGAAATGTAACAGAGGAATGTCCTCTGGCAACCAAAAGTAAAATTGCTGGCATCTAGCTGTGAGCCAATTTTGTCTACCCCTGAAATAGACTGATGGATCCTGGGAAGTCTAGCAAGACACAAATGGACAACAAGGTAGATGGATAACTCCCGGTACCTTAGAAAAACTGTCTTAAAAATATTACAGCTTCTAAAAAACCAGAAAAAAACATAATAAAAAACCAGTCACAATAAAAATATATAAAATTGGAGAAGAACTTCTTGATGAAGATTGGAGATAAAAATAAAACTCCCTCCTAGGAGAGAGGGAGAAGGGGAGGATTATCAATGAAGCACTGACACCAAAAGCAATAAAGGGGTCCTAAAAAGGGATATTAAGTCTGAAATTAGATTCACTGGCCATGTTTTATTTACAAGTGTTTCTTGAATGTGATGAAACCATGCACACACTGCCACTGCACAGTTCATCATATTAGCTAATATTTAACAATACTGTGTAGACACATAACACTGTCTTAATATGTGCTAGGTTTGTCAAGTTAAAGCCTATAAGGAACTTTGTCTTTAACTCAGTCAGCCTAACACCTGTTAAAATATGCACTGCCTCATTAAACACTTAGTTAGAACATACTGGCTAACTCATTCAGATATGCACCTCTTGCCCTTGTCTAGACAAGGCCTATATGCAAATTCTCCTGTTAGTCCTCTTGGAATACAGAAATTAATTCCCCAGATATATCAATGTCTTCGCACAAACACATTTAACATCTTCTAATGCTTAGTGAAGAAAGATAAAAAGTTGTGACTTCTAGGAGAGAAGGGGGATCTCTGCTTCTCATCTTGATTGCAACTGCTGCCATAAGAGTGAGAGAACTTGGGCCAATCTTGCTGCAACATCTCCCCATTTAAAGCCATATTCTACCATCTTTACGCATCTTGTTTTGTAAGTAGTCTTTACTAACTAATGTGTCAGAAGCTACTCAGTACAGATAAAGGTGGCACAATGCAAACACAAGATTGATATGGCCTCCAGAACCTCACACAAACAGCAACTAGTATCCCCACACCTGCAAGAACCCAGGATCCTTTATTTTCCACTCACCACCACTAATTTTAGACATGAATTGTATTTTCCATATTGTTCTATACAGTAGCTCACGTTAGCTGAAAAAAAAACTAGAATTCTCTGTGTACCAGTAAAAACTGCTCATAACTTGATATAATATACTCCTAACACAACAAGCCAAGCTTCTCTAAACAGCCCATTTTTATGCTCATATCTGAACATGTTAAAGACATATGGACTGGAACTTCGGCCTAGCTAAGAATCATCAGCAACCTCAAGAGTTTATAACTCTTAAATTTCTTTAAGTTTCTCTGACAACAAGTTGCACTCATTTAAACACAGCTGCATGTCATGCAATGTACTTACATTTTTTTTGTTAAACCTTAAACTCCTAAGTCACAAAAGCAGATAAACTAAATATAAAATTTCCCAGTGTACCTTGCCAATACATGAAAGTCTAAATTAGAAGGCTAAGTAGCAAGTAACTCTAATACTAAAGAGAATAAATTTAAATTGTATCCCCAATGCACACCACAACAAATCTATGGGTTTTCCTCACTCTCACAGTACTGCATCTCCATGCTCCCACCCACGAAACAGTGTGCCTAACAAAATTAAATATTAAGACTGTTTAGCTGAAGTGATCACAAAAAGAAAAGCCATTATCTTTGGTCATGCAAAACCTACCGCACTCTCTAGAGCAGGCACAGCCGAACTGTGGCTCTGGAGCCACATGCGGCTCTTGAATGAAAACGTGTGGCTCCCAGAAGAATGTCATCAAATCAATTTAGGAAAGCAGCCCCAGCCTAGGAATTCAGGAGGGGATCAGGGATAGTGGGGAGAAGTGTGGCATGGTCAGAAATTTTAAAAACTCACCACTAGCCTGCAGTCTTCTACATTGAGCAACAGTTAAGTTTTTACTGAATAGGCCTGATTTTCATGGTAACCTTAAGTATTAGAATCTGACATTAGTAGGATCAATATTTGTTCTCTTTTTACAATAAAATTAAAGTGTGCAATGAATTTTAAACTTAGTAATTTTGGAGTAGGTAAAAGTATATGGCTATATGCCTCAGTGCAGCTGTCAAAGGTTTAATAATCAACTTGTGTGGTTCTTGAGTTCCATAAGTTTGGCGACCCCTGTGCTAGAGAAAGGTTCTTTCAATGACCTTGAATGTTCATCTTAAATTTTTCTGCTGAAAGATACAAAGTGTACTAAGCTAAGATCTTCTATCTTAAATCAAATGAAGAACTTTAAGTAACAGAAGAGTGTTCCCAAAATATTTTATAAGCTAAATTCAGTTACCTGTAAGGCTAACTGTGGAAGCATCCACAGTTATCCTCACATCTAACCCAAAATACATTAGAGAATTCTTAAGTTTAGCAAGCCATGTTAGACAGAGTTACTAGTAATTATCATGAAGTTTATTAATATGCCATTTTGAAACAGATTGTAAATGCAGTAATGTCTATTACCTGCCACCTCTTCTCCACAATGCAATATAACTGTCCACCTTAATGTAGTCTCATGACTGTCACAAGAAACAAATTAGCTTTACATATACAGAACCTTCCTCAAATTATCCCAAAGTGCTGAAAAAATGTGCATATCATTCACCCTGATGTGTGCAACCCCAAAGATGGCTACATCAGCACCACTATTATGCAAAAGCTTTAAAGGAGAGGAAGTTAAGAATAATTTTGATTGAAGTTGTAGAAGTTTTGGTTTTGTTCCATCTACTATCAAACAAAACAGAAGATAATTATTACTCAATGTGAAGTTTCACCAGGAAAAATAAGGCTGAAATTTGAACCATCTAGTGAGTATTTTATGCAATCTTTAATTAACAGAATTTATCAGACCATTATTTATTTCACCCAATAGTCTTCAGTATGTTGTTCTCTAAGACTGTAGTAGAAAGTCAGAAACAGAAAAACCCAATGATAGAGTCTAACTTGCATTTTCAGGGAATACTCTACTTTTATTAATAGTACATATTAAAGACTGTGGTTGGTAAAACAAATTCAATTCTATTATTGCTGACATGTATAACAAATTCTTATTCGAGTATAGGAAACCTCTTTAATACATTGAGAGCAAGCTAGACAATGAAAAAGCCAAGATGTCCAATTTGTACCTTTATACAGATAGGTCTATCTGAAGCATTGACAGAGCATTCTTTGTAAGTTCCAAGATGACATGTGTATCTTTATACAGCTATGGGCTATGCAGCAACAACGTGTTCACAGGGTTTAATTCCTGAATTAAAGATAAGTACCTCTAGTTCAATTAGAGCTGCAGTCACTGCATCAGTTGCAAGAGCACCGGCCTGTAGTTTTTCAATTGCCTGTAAAACAGAATGTTTAGTTGATTATTTTGGATTTAATTATTACATGGTTAGTTCCAAAGATTTTTCTTGGCAATGAGTGACACAGAATCACCTGACCAAAAATGTTCTAATCTAAGAGGACAAATAAGACAAGAGGCATAGTGAAATAAAAAAAGCTGTTAAAAGATCAGAATGCACAGTTTAATTTTTCTGGCATCATGCAACCACACTGTACTTAGCAAAATGCTCTATGGTTGAATTTATAACATATGTCTCCATCACACATGACTTAATCATAAGAGTTAAGACATCAAAAACCAGCTCTAAGCTATACAGAGTCATAAAGAACCACTGGCATTAAGATGAGTTCTACCACCGAGTAAGTTTGTCCAGATGTCAGTAATGCATACATTTGAAAGGATTAGATTTTTAATCTGTAAATGTCAGTAAACGTTAATTTCACCATACACACAAACTGAGGAAAAGAAAACTTCCATTGATGATAATTGAAATTAACAGATGAAGACAGTAAGAAAAACATTGCTTGAAAACTTTTTTTGATTTAAAGATATTTATTTCATATATTTTGACAGGTGACACTGAATTTACAAAGCTTTGCTTTTTCAATCTCTCCATCTACTATCATTAAATAATTGTCCGTCCCACCAACTTCCTGAAATTGTGGAAGTATAGTTCTATAAACAGAAATTTTAAAATGCTTAGCAATCATCACTCTTGAAATTATTAGAAATTAAAGTTAAATTCTTCCAATCCTAGCAAAAGAAACAGAAAGAAAACAAGAGATCATCTTTGTTCAGATTTGACACTAAAGTAGTATAAACTTCTGGAGCCAAGTACTAATTTCACAAGTCTATGCTGGACAAACACCTAGAACAAACTCTTGCATTCTTAGTTACAAGACATATCTTAGACTCTTTGCTCTGACTCAAACATTTATTTTGGGCCCAAGCTAAAGGAACAAAAATGAGTCTCTCAAGTTACAATTAGCATTATCCTCAACAGCAAGCAAATTTAACACTCAAGCAAGTGGAAAAGCAGTAGCCGATCATCTAGCTCCACTGAAGAAATGTAATGGAGGAGTGCCCACTGGCAACCAAAATTAAAATTGCTGGCACCTAACTATAAGCCAATTTTGTCCACCTGAGTTACTATTATGAACATAGATTATACAAATAGTCTTCCATCAAAAAGAAGTTACACTTATTTTTAAAGGAAGCATTACCATACAATTGGGAAGAAGTGATTTCACGTCTGTAAGTATTCAGGTATTTTACAAATTACAGTACTCCCAATTTCAACAAAGCCTTTTTGCAAAATAATCCAATCATCTCTGCACCAACCATAATTTACAAGCCATTTAACATATAGGCAAAAATGTGTACCCAGACAACTAGCCCTCAAACTCCCCATTTGAATAGTTATATTAAAATCAAACCTAAGCCCAACTGTAAATACAGAACATTTAATTACATAAACATTTAAGATACACTAAAAAAAAAAAACAAAAAAAACCTGAATCCAGGCAACCTCATAAGATATTAAAGATGCACACATTCTAAGATAACAATTTTCACAGAAGATAGAACAAAAGAGAATCAATTTAAGCATGAAAAGAGTTAGCCAAAAATTCTCCTGTGGAAGATACTGATTTGATGGAACCAGCAATGTGCTGATTCTATCAAAGACCATTACAAAAGCTGGCAGACCAGCCAGCTGGGGTTCCCCAGGGTTGAAAGCTGAAAATTCAGTTCTCCTGCAGTGTAGTTTTTCTCCTGTGAAAAATTTAGCTTATTTAGTTTTTGTCACCTCAATTTCAAATGAAGAACTTTTCTTCAAAAATTTGAAACATTTTACAAGATGAAAAATTCTATTTTGCAACCAGCTCTATAAACTAGGCTGCATGCCAGGGCTTTAAATGTATTGGAAATGCCAACACGTGAACTGGCTTTATTATATTTAGTAGATATGTGCTCTAAGAATGGCAGCCTTGGCACAGGTCTAATTGGAAGATTCCTCAATTCATAATCTTGTTTTAAATCCTGTACAATTCATATATAGAGCAAGAGCCTTACTGACCATTATCAGACTGAAGTACCAGTCTGACGACACTTCATATTATGCAGAAATAGACAAAGTTACAGCTAGCAAGAGTGGACGCACTCTCACACACTGAGTTTAAATCAATACAGTTACTCTTTAGCAATTGTAGGGCAAAGGGAGGACTTTGTGGCGGTATAACAATAGTGAGCAATGGAGGTCCCCTCCCCTGAACACATTTCCACTCTGCAGTTATCTAAATGCTAGATTGTAGGATAAAGGTGGTGGAAATCAACACCGCAGCAGACAGTCTAGTGACCAGGAAAGGGCTTGGTCACTCCTCCCTGTGAGTAATGCGCTGTAACAATAGCTTGTTTCCCTGACTTCACTGGATTTCACCATAGGACCCTGAAGGGTGCCTCAGAGGACATCACTTCCCTTCTGATGCCCACAGTTGAGAAGTGGGGTCCCCGACTGCTGATTGGGTTGTAAGCCTGTCTGTACTACTTTGTGTTTAACTCTGGGTATACCACTTTGTCTGGGTATTTAGTTAAGTAATCTGTTAGTTAATAAAACACTTTATTTCCTGCTATGTGCATATCGATGGTTGTTGCTACTGGAATCCCGGACCTGAAACCCCCTTGGTAGGGGGGAACAGCAATATTCAATTTGCAGCTGCTGGATTAACCAACAGAAGAATTGCATTAATTTATCCTTCCATTTATATCCTAATTTAACAGGAAAGATTAATAAATTCTTCCATGTTCTAACCCAAATTCTGCCACAGACTTGCTATATTATTTTGGCTACATGACAATTTGGGATATCCTTATGGAGAAAAGCAATAAAAATACTACCAGATCTCGATTTAAATATCCAGGCCAGTGAGATATCTATAGGTGGCTGCACCGTCCACAATAAAGTTTTGTTTCTAGCCACATGTATATGTAGATCATCCTGACCACCTTTAAAGCAGCAAGAAGGGATGCCATGGAAACATGATTTTTAACAGGAAATGGAAACACAATCTGTATGCATATCTGGAGAAGCCCTGGAACCAAAACTGTTGATTGAGTAGAAAACACCCCTCTTTTGCTTTAATAATTCACACGTATTGCAGCCCCCATGAAAGAGAGAGAATGTGTAAACAGTTTCTATGCAAGTGAAATAGGTATGGTACAAATCATAATCCTTTGGGACATTATTTATTGATCTGTTATTCAATCACACTACTCTGGTAGTTTTATTATTCTTTCTTTATGGAGTGCACAGCTATTTCTGGTTTTGGTTGCTACTTCTTTATTGTCCACAGAAATGTAAACCCCTCAGTACATAATTGGGGATGCATCAATTTATATCCAGAGGATAATGTTAATGAATCTCAAAATAAATACTTCATGGAGAACACCAGTGCTTTATGCACTTTCTGAACAACATCTAAAACTCTCACACAACTAATCAAAACTTTAGAGACTAGACTCAAAAATCTTTTATAAACTTACACCTAGTAAACTCAAACGTCCTAAAGCCTGCTGATCCCCTAAAGAAGAAAAAAAAAAGGAGGGGGGGTTGGAACTGGGGAAGTCATACCTTTTGACAGGCTCTTTTGCAAACATGTTTATATTCTTTAGCTTTGGATTCAGAATGATACCCAGCACCTATGATTAAGGCAGAAAAACAAAGTTAGGTAGAACTTATGGTAAGCATTCAAACTAATAAATTGGGGCAGTGTTTTCACCACGAATTACAATATGGGCTGACAACCACGTCTTAACCCTGATGTACATAACTCCATGCCATTCTGTAAAACAGAGGCAACTGATCTCCCTTCATCACAGATTAACATTTCCAAGCATTTCAAAATTAAATTAGTACAGCCATTGATAGTTGTCACCTACACTACTGATATAAGTGGACAAGAACAAGTCCCAGTATTTTACACAGATATTCTGCCTCTCTCAGTATCATTAGGAGATTCCAGTTTTGCCTATTCCTGACGAGTTTCAGAACTGGCAGTTGTTACTCTAAGACATTTAAAAACAAATATTTCTGTGGTTTTAAGGGTCACACACCACTTCTTTTGTACCTTTTATCACGTGAGTTGGCCCTCCTTATCACTCCTTTCACTTTGATACCTGCACTAGCTTTTTCTAAAACTACTGCTTCTATTCTGTGACTATAAGAGCCAGTTTCTTGAGAAAGATTGTCTGGAATAGGTCTTTACCGCTCTCATTTTCAAATTCCATTTTATTCCCGTTCTTTGCCTCCCCAAACTGACTCCAGGAATCTCTCTTCCTATACATTAACCTTTTGTCACACTTTCCTGCTTCCACACTCTAATAATTGTAGCTCTAGAAAATGACTACAAGAACTGTCAGCAATAGAAGCCACAGGCTTTTAGTAATTTAACATTTAATATGAGGAAAGTGCTTACTTGTGATATTCATCCCAGCTCCCTCTCTTCCTCATCTTCACTGTTGTCTGTACATAAGCATCTTTTAAACAGCCAGTTTAGTTCATCACTAACTAAATTAATACCAAGAGTGAAAAAAACACAGCAAGTACCAGCAAATGAAACATTTTCATTTGTTCTCAAAGCAGAACAAGCATGCCTTCCCAATGACTCTGAGCAAAGCTTCTACTACATATCTGCTCATCTTAAAGGTTTTAAACACACACACTCCAATTTTTAGCTCTAACGCTGCCTAAAATGCCAGAAATCAGCTTCCGTTATAAGAATGTGGGCTCTTGGCAGCAATGTAAGACTGTTTTACATGTTTCTATGGTACCTATTACAATGCAGTCCTGGTCTCTAACCAAGGCTACCAGGAGCTAAGATAATGCCAATAGGTCACTTCACATTATTGTCAGGAAACAAATGCTGAAGACAAACTCGCCACTATATTTAACAAGATTCCTTTTTTGCAAGGAACTAAATGTCTTTTTTCCTCTAAAACACTGACAATACAAGAAATTTCTGAACCCTTAACTTCCCTGTGGCTTCAGCATCAATGGAGATGGAAGGGACAACTGGTAACTCTGCAAATGCAGGTAATTAAAAGTCTAAAGCATCATGGTATCCAAAAACTAAGTGCTTCCTCAGTCCTAATACTCTTAATTCTCCAGCTTCCCTTCACACATCTCAAACTCACTTCCTTTCTTTTATTAAGGTGAATCCGCAAATTCAGGAAAAATTCTCCCTTATCCCCACAACATAAGAATAAAGCATCAACAACGGCAATCAGGCAGGCTGTCAAACCCTGCTAAAGATGATCTAAATACCAGTGGTGCCTGAGAGAACACACCACCATGTCATCAGGTAGCAAGAGCTGAGACATTCCTGTTGTGACTCAAGGTCATCCCTTTATCCACATAGTGCACAATGCCTTGTAGCCACAAAACATTGTGGGATTAGGTCACAGAAGAAACAATAATTTTCTGGGTGCCAACGTGCCATAAGGGCAGCTGGTTGAAGTGACTGGAGATGGTGTGAAGGACACCATGCATGAACTGCAGAGCAATCAGCTCTGAGGCAGCCCAGCAGCAAGAGTCTGCAAAGCTGAATACACAGCCTCTAGAAGCACTGCTTTTCCAGCCTGGATCAGGGTACTGTGCATGTAGTGGGGAAAAGGAACTGCTTTGAAACTGGGTGATGGGCAAGAAGGTGCACAACAGGACCGAAAGGACAAGTCACCGCAACACCAAGCTAAACAAAGAGAAACAAGAAGCAAATTGCCCCCTTACTCCACTGCCTGCATACACAGCGAGTCTTAAGACCCGTAATTTAGTTACTCTGAGTCAGCATATGACATGACCCACCAAACACCGCCTTGCAATCCATCAGCTAAGTACTGTTGACACGCATGATAGAAACTAACTGCACAAGACAACTCATACCTCTATCACACACCCCAGTGCCAGGCCCAGATGTGTGGGTAGTGAAACAGCACAAATAACTTGTGTTTGAGAAGGAGATAGCTCATAACATGGATAAGCACCAATAAAATGGCCTGAAACCTTCTATGTGCTGAATAACAGACAAATGGGAAATCTTCCCTCCACTTTGGACTATTCTCCAGAAGTAACTTGTTCTCCAATCCCACCCTACCTTAAATTCAGCAAACATGCAGCACAGAAGAAAGACTGCACTAGCCAGAAGCACTGGTGATGACACACTAGCTTTTTTTCTTTAAGGGTAATTTAATAGCTTTTGTTCAAGTCTAACTAAAAGGCACTAAAAAGCTCTCTCTTGTACCACAATGAAGATCAAGCATGGGAAGTCAAGCCAAAAAGGAATTTCAAAAAGTTTTAAGCAACTATCAAAAAGGACAGGGTAGAACTGAAGCTCTCATCTTCAATTACAGTGTTCATGGTTTTCCATATGACAGGAGATAAAGCCACGTCTGAATTTCACTCCATTATTACCATTACAAACTAGCTTGGCACTCTAGTTTCCTACCCTATATCTAAGAAAACATTTGGTTTCATGCAGCCTGATCACCTGCAAAATCCCACTCAGTTACCAAAATCTGTGAGTTTACTGCGAACTGGTTGAGACTCCCAAACTGACTTCAGAGACGGATCTAGAAGATCTAGAGCTAGCCTGCCAGCTCCAAATTTTAAAATAATAGTAAACATCCTGGCTTACGAACTTTCTTGAGGAATTAATTAAAATCTGACACAGATGTCACATGCTCCTTCTTTCCCAGAAAGGACGAAATTACTTTGAGGGGATCCTTCTCCACATGGATCCTGGACGACAATCCATTCCATTGTGTCAGCACTACAACCCTCTCAGAAAGTAGAACTAGCTACAGAGGTTAAGTTTGTATAACTCATTGAAGATTGTATTACAAAGAAAAAACATCCACCTCTTAACTTCAGCATTTGCAAACCCTCTAAAGTTAGGTAAACTTTGGGCCTGGAATCATCAGTGGCAGAGATCTTTCAACCAGTGAAACCAGCAGTTGTGTTCTCTGCAATAAGATGTTGCAAAATGCAAGCTGCACTGTGAATTTTTTAGTTGCCTCCATATCTAACTCTGCACTTCTGTCCCACTTCTCACATTTCCAGAACCTTACCTGCATGCACAAGCACAAATCCCACTCGTTTCTCTTTTTGGATCTGTTTTGTTTCACGTTCCTTTACCATCACCTTTACAGCAGTAACCTGGGATGATTTGGAAGGTAACACTTCCACTGAACTCATCCCCTTCTCCATGATCATACTCCAGGGTCACCATCTTCTACCGGAGAGCATGCTTTCATCCAAACGTAAACTCTGGAGAGGACTCACCCTAAAGCAAAACCATATGCAAATGTTACGTATTTCTTTCCACTCAACACAGTTGAAGAAAGTTTATGCAAAAAGCATTTATGAAAAACAGCAGGAGAACCATATTAAAGTAAGGTTCTTTTTCTTCTGAAGGAAGAATTAAAATTTCATATCTTCCATCTTACAGCACACAATGTGAGGGAAAATGGACTTTTTCAAATATTGACATAAATTTAATACTACAAATTAGTTAGAAGTATGCCCTTTAAGTTTGAATCTAACAATATTTCTAGGCCATCTCAGTTAATGATTTGCAATTTGAAGTTTAACTATTTTAAATTTTAGCAAAAAGAACATTACTTTATCATCTTTTTATCTGACATTATAACCATATCATATCTGCTTGTTCCAGAATCTCAACCTTTATCTTACAAGAAAGTATTTCTAGCATGTATGGTTGTAAAGAAAATATTAGATAGCAAATAAAATGTACTCTTCACAGTTAGCAGGAGTTTCTTTTTTAAAAACTAGGTGACTCTCAAAGTTCCTAGCTGCTGCACGGGTGTGGCATTTTCATAAGGAAACCATGTCATGAAATGAAGAGCTGCTGCTGAGATCTTTTCAGGAACAAAAGGACTAGAAAACAATTTTTAAGTTTTAAATATCAGTTAATGGTGCTACATAACATGCACAACAAAGCCTCAAAATGCAGCATATATCCTCTTCTCTTCCAACTAAAGACCCAGGGCTAGTCTATACTGTTATACAATTTTGGCAGCAATCAAAGGGAGATACCCAAAGTACTTAAATACCTTGCATATCTCCCTCCAATTGCCTACCTTCTACTTACTGCATGATCTTCAGTAGCCTAAGCCTGAGGGAAACCACTTTCCTCAGACTCAGGGTTACTCCCTCAGCAGAGAGTGGTCTTCCAGCATCAACTTCCTGATCGGCTG
Source organism: Podocnemis expansa (assembly GCA_007922195.1). NCBI lineage: Eukaryota > Metazoa > Chordata > Testudines > Podocnemididae > Podocnemis > Podocnemis expansa. The sequence continues at coordinate 5,397,503 of ML682004.1, forward strand.
AGTGGGTCTTCACAGACATGAGGGAGATCAATCTGACAGCAGCGAATTCACTGCCATCAGTGAAGACAAGCCCCCAAACTTAATTAAAACCACAATTTCTATACACCATAACCTTAATTCTGCCTTGACAGTGTTTCAGCAGCTTCTTTCATAAATTTGGGTGTATTTTCCAGAAGTGAACAGCACACCAGAGTTGGAAGAAGAGACTGGTCTCTACTGGTGGGAGTTCAGAGAAGGTGGTGTTGGAAGACTGGCATTCTGACTAAAGCAGAGGTATCCTTCAGATGTGTTGGCTGTGATGTAGGATGGCTGTGCATCTCTTGTGGTAAAGACTAAATGATACGTACCATTAGACTCCCTACTCTCTCCTTGCTTTTTGAGGTTGTATCAGATACATGATCTATTTCGCAGTGTTAACAGACCACACAGATACCATGTTATGTATCAAATAAAAACACATGAGTTTCTATTTAGCGTAGTATGTAACAGAAGTGCTTACACACAACTCTGTAGTAGCTATGTAGAAAGTAAGAAAGTACAATTTATTTGTAAACAGAAAGTTAGAGTATAAAAAGTGTAACTATTACCAAAATGCAGGAAGTACAGTTCCACTACCGGAGAGCTTCCAAGAACTAGGACTTTCAAGACACCATAATAAAATTTTTTCATCTACTTCTACCCTCAGTTACACATCAAGAAAACTTTCTGCTTCCATGAACCGAGGATATGAACTAGGTATTTTAAAAAACGTGCAAGAGCAGACATTGCAGTTAGCCTACATAGCGTAGACATGGCTTACACTGGCACAGATATGGCTCTGTGGCTATGCTGAAATAATCCCAAAGTGTGCAGACAGCCTACTTTGATTGAGGGAATTTTTCCTACTGATGCAGGAACATCACCTCTCCAAGCGTCTGTAGCATTTACACCAGGTTTTAGATCAGTATGGCTACTTCATTCAGGAATGTGCCTTTTTTCATGCACCTCTGCAATGTAGCTATGTTGACTTAAATTTTAATTGTAGCCCAAGTCTTAATCTAATGTTGGCTACTTTTAGCAATTTCAGAAGATGAATAACGTTTCGATGCTTACAGAATGATTATCATCATGCAAGGCCAAAAGAGGCAGATCAACTTGGCAAGTATGTGACCCAAACCTGACCTTTAAAGACTTATTATAGGAAAACACAATGGAAGTGAGGGTCATTCCTTACAAGTAGACTAGATTTTTGACCTACGAGTGTATTGTTGGTAGTTATTTGATGCGGTTAGCAAGGTAGATAAACATTTCCTGTCTGTTGCTGCTGTTCTATTTGACGAAGAGTTTGAAAGGGAATATTAACATCTATGGAACTTTAATTTAACAATGTAACCTGTCTGTTAACTGCTAACTGTCTGCTAATGGAGCTAATTAGCTGTGGTGTCTAGGAGATGAAGGTTTTACTTCAAAAGACAATATACGTCAGTGGTTTTCAACCAGTGTGCTGTGCTATGAGAACTGTCCAAGTGTGCAGTGAAATTCTGTACAAAGGTCATGAAAATCAATGTAAAAAACAAACAAACAATATTCTATCCAACCAAAATTACAGCTCATAAAACTCATGAAAATAAATCACCAAATTAAAAGCAAGGTATCAGTCTTTCGATTCTGAAGTGTGAACATTCTACATGCTGGTGGCCAAAAGGCAAAACCAACAAGATGTGTATTTTTTTTTCTGGTGGATTTGAAATATTAATGCATTTGATCCTTCTTCAGCTTACTGTATGCACTATGTTGCAAACACCTCTAGTAAGACGAGACACGTAAGTAAATGTGATGTTTACGAGCTGTCAATTCAGCTGAAAAAACTGGGTGTGCCATGGAATTGTTTGTCTCACTAAAGTTTGCCCTGCTACTGAAAAGGTTGGTAACAACTGATACACATGACTATTCTCCACTAAAGGAAGTATCTGTGATCTGTCGTGAGAGCTTAAGTGGTTATTGCTGACAGTGCTGTCTGAAGCCCATAGGAGGAAATTACTTGCAAGGGACCACCTTGCTACAATTATAAAGGAAGCTTGGAGAGTAATCCTTTTATCTCGCATCTGTCCAAACTTCCAAGGCAGGGGCTGTCAACCTTTTTAAGGCTGGGGACCCCTCGCCAAGGGAAAAAAAATCTTCGCAGACCCTGTGGATGCCTGGTGCCCCTGCTCTGCACCACAGACAGAATCTGGCCCGCACAGTCAGAAGGTGGCCTGTGCTGCACTCATGCCCAGCAGTGGGGTACCTGGACAGAAGGCTATAGCCACAGCAGCCCCCGCTCCCTGGCAGAGGGATGAGGCCATGGTGGCTCCCAGGGAGGAAGCCACTGCCATGGTAGTCCCTGCTCCCTGGCACGCAGATGGGGTCACAGCAGCACCACCACAGCCATGGCTCACTTCTCCTCCCTGGGCTTCTCTACCCTCCCTCCCCCCAGTTCTCCGCTCCTTTTCCCCCCTTACCTGGCCACTTGAGCTCCTGCCACCTGGCTGCCTCCCAGGGTACTCTCCAAGAGCATGCTCTGTGCATGCTCAGGGAGGGAGTTTTAAAAACTCCCTGCACAGGGAAAGCTCCCTTCCAGCCGGAAGCCTGGATCTCCGTGGCAACCAGAGACCCCGGTAGCGACCAGCCCCAGCTCCCACCCTGTCCACGGCCCCCAAGAAGCCGCTCTGCCGCCCTCCAGGGGTCTGCAGTCCCCAGATTGGGAACCACTGATCTAAGGGAAAGTTTAGATCGCAAGTCTGAGATCCCAGCATCATCCTGGAACCACCCTGCTAATTCATATGGGAGAATCAGAACAAGCTCTTTACATGAACTATATAGTCTTCATTTCTCCGGACTGAATTTCTAACAACTGAAACTGTGAAACATGCAGATTGACAAGCTAATGTATACGGACTTTCAAATCATTTGTATGTGTGCGATTGCTTTAATCCTTTAACAGTTATCTTACAGTTTGTTTCTTTCCCTTTTACAATAAACTTTTAGTTTTTGTAGCTAAAGGATTAGCTGATAGTGTGGTATGTTTGGGTTAGATCCAAACATATATTGATCTAGTAATGTAGCTGATCCTTTGGGGTCAGGAGAACCCTTCTGGTAAAGAACAAGGAGTTCTGAGTAACTTATCTCTTTTCTAGATCTAGAGGCTAACTGGAGGCCTGAGACTGAAATGTGGGGTGGAGGGGGTATATTTTGTTTTAGCTTCTTGATACCATTGTGGGGGACCAGAAGCATTGTTTGTGGCTAGTTGGGGAAGTCTGACTTCAGTGTCACTCAGCAGTGCTGAGAAAATCTGCTCTCGATTTGCAACCTGCCCTGACCTTGGCATTTTCAGGTGGCTATCTCAGGAGTGGATGGATCACAATTATAGAAAATGTGAACTGATTAGATACCTAGTGTATGAACTACAAGCTTGCAATGGCAGCTTCCACTAACAGCATGACACAGTTTTCAGGAAGCAGGCACAGAACATCAAAATTAATCAACACTTATTGCTTTACATCTGCAAAGCGCTGCACATATTAATCAAGAGGCAATATCTCTCAAACAGTTTAATTTAAAACAGTGGGTAGTTGAAAAGGTGAAAGATAAATTTAGTATATGCAACAAGACTTTCTGTACACAACTCAGATGAACTTGTAGCTTTGGAACAGGAGTGGAAAGAGTTATTACACCTCAGTATGATGTATGTCTATACTCATATTGATTTAAATAGGACTACTGGCAGTCTACATGTTGCTAAAGTGAATAATGATGACAGGATTGGGTCATTAAGCTGAAAAAATTGTGTAGGGTTTAAGCCACAGAGCAAAAGAAAGATGATGTTTGGATAAAATGTTCAAAATAAAAGTTTTACAAGATATAAAAAGACAATTGAAAGCAAAGATGTTGGGGATCTTTCTTTATGCCACCAAAACTGAAGGCCAGTAATGTACAGTGAGAGCCTGTACACACACATTCAATCCTCAACCTTTTTAAGGGACTGGACCATCAGGATACCATTAGTGATGATCTGGACACTTACCTACAAGCAACTCATTGGGTATTGAGCAGCCATCATATGATAGCTAGCGACTCAGCTGGCTTGAATTAAAACAAGAGCCAGATATCATTATTACTGTCAACCTTGTAAGCGATCCAGTTCCACCATGTGTGTAGCTGCAAGATGATCACTAGACCTGCTGCCTTACCTGCAAACATATACTATGTGTCAGATTATAACACCAATAGCAATTCCTATATCACCTAGTTTAAAAGTACTTTGAATATTGTGATTTCTACCTCCTGAAGGCTCAGAATATACAGTGAAATTTTCAAAAGCACGAAAGTGATTCGAAGTCCAAACCCCATTGATTTGTAGTAAAACATAAGCATCTCTGAGAGTTATGCCCAATACTATTAAATGACCCTTGATAACTGAAGTATTGGATTCAGTTTAAAAAAAAAAAACAAAAAAAACTAATATCAAACAGTTTAGAAGGAATGGGAGCATCGCCAAAGTACGCTTATAAGGGGAATTCACCTGGCATTCGTTATTTAATAGATTCCTATGCCATAAGGGACCACTTTTATCATTTAGTTTGACCTTCTGTATATCATTGGTGATAGAACTTCCCTGAATTAATTCCTGTTTGAAATAAAATATCTTTTAGATAATCTTCCATTCTTGACTTAAAAGTTACCAGTGATGGAGAATTAATCACAACCCTGGGCAAATAGTTCCAGTGGTTGATCACCCTCACTGTTAATAGTTTGCACCTTCTTTCCAGTCTGAGTTCATCAAGCTTCAATTTCCCACCTTTGGATCTTGTTATAGCCATTGTCTGCTAGACTAAAAAGCCTACTGATTAAAAAATATTTGTTCTCCATGTAGGCACTTATGAATGATCAAATAATCCCTTAATCTAAAGAGATTGAGCTCCTAGAGTCTAACATTATAAAGCATGTTTTCAAATTCTTTAATCAGTCTCATGACTTTCCTCTGAACCCTCTCCAGATTATCAGCACCTTTCTTGAACTGTTGACATAAGAACTGGACACAGCATTCCAGCATTTGACACTCCACTGCAAAACAGAAGAGGTAAAATTAACCTCTCTACTCTTACAGGGACCCCCATTTATGCACTCAAGGATTATATTAGCCTTGTTGGCCACAAAGTCACACCTGAGGCTCATACTCAGCTAACAGTCCATCACCACAGCCTTTTTCAGTCACTGCTTCCTAAAACAAGAGTCCGCCATAATCTAAGAACAGCCTGCATCTTTGTTCTTAGATGTATGTCCCCACTGAGGTTGTTGGAAGTGTGTAATGGGAACCTTACTGGATTCCCCCACTGCTTTTAGACAGGACAAGAGTGATAGAGGTTGTATCAATTTCTTTTGTATTCAGACATCACCTTGATTTTCCATCTCATTTTCCATACTGCAAGGGCCTTTCACATAGGACTACAGTTTCAAAACATGCAGAGCTATTGCTACTAGTACTTATTATGGCAACCTTCATTAAGATATTTCACAGACTGTATATTACATCCAACTATGATAAATCCAAAATGTTTACAAACTGATTTCCAAGTGAAGTTTAAACATCAAAACCATTTTAAAGTTTAAGTGGTTTCTCCCACAACCTCTGTACAATATTAGAAAAGTTGTTTTTGTCTGAGGAGTTCGAACTCAAAGTTCCCTACTGATGTAAACAGGAGCAGGTTCATAGCACAGCATTCTCCTCAAAGGATCCTTGCGTTTTTGACATAGCTTCCATTAGTCAAGAACCCACATTTGATAATCTCTGACTACAGTACAGGACTCATCAGTTTCATCCCCTCTCCCATTACAACATATTTCTTATAGGGGGGCTGAATAAGCAATGTGTAATAAATTGGGGCAGAATACATTTCTCTGAAGTGTTTTCCTGTCGGGGACTTTAAAGCTTCCGAAGTAGGCAGCTCTCTCTGAGTTTTGGTTGCTTTAGGTCTGTTGATCACTTGGGATTGAAAAGACTCCTATATCTGATTAAGTTGATTCTGAGTAACCATTCATCAGTGGCTAGGTTGTCAGCCAAGTGCTGGAATGCCTAAGGAGATCATGGTGTTTTTTGGTTTTTTTACTTCTTGTTAATCCATGTGGCTACATAGAAATTCACTTCTGTCACTGTCTTGGTATAATCAAGTAATAGAATAACCCCAAATTTGGGGGTGAATCTGCTCTATTTCTCAACAGTCTGCCCTGACTAAAGCATTCTCAGCTTTGATCCACTGAGGCATGGTGACAAGTTATACCTGTGCACATTTTCTATACTGATTTTAAATGATTTAGTTATGTCATTGTTAACATTAGACAGCTTGGAAAGCACAACACATGCGAATAAGTATTAATCCTGCTGAAAGCTTAAGATTAATGGCACAAGAATGCTACTCACTGTATTGGGATTTAGTTCACAAACATACAACTGTTAATCAGGAGCATTGCTGCCCCAGGGAAGGACCCGGGGCACCGGCCCAGGTCCCACCCCCGGCCGCAGGCCATGCCCCCTGGGCAGGGATAGGGACAGGACCGGCTGCAGGCAGCTGGGCCTCAGATCCCCGGCCGGGGCCGGGGCCGGGAGTGGCAGCTGCAGCCGCGGGGGCCACCTGGCCTTCGGGAAGCTGCCACCGTGGCTGCTGGCGGCTGGGCTCCAGATCTCCGGCCCGATCAGGCCAGAGACCAGGAGAGGCAGGGCCCTGCAGGACCCGGGTCTCTGGCACCAGGATTCAGGGCACGGGCCCTGTGTGCTGGCACCAGCGATGCCCCTGCTGTTAATGGAATTATGCATCAGCAGCAATGCATCCCATCATTCTACTTAACAGAACTAATTTTACTGGCTAGCCACAGGGAGGGCTGATTTAAAACAAAGTAATTTAACTGGCTATTTTAATCATGACCTAAATCAGTGGTTCTCAACCTTTTGTGGGTCACAACACGTGGCAACATACTGTGACCCTACAGGAAACACCAGGACACTCCTCCAGGCCAAAACCAGCCAGCTCTCCGGCTCTCTGTGACACGCTTACCACTGTGTGGCGACACAGTAATGTATCCCAGCAAAGTGGTTAAGAATCACTGAGCTAAATCAATAAACAGGGAACCTTGATTTGAATAATTTATTTTAATTTTGTTTTGCATTCATACTTTCTAGTTATTTTTCTAAAGAAACCTGTATTCTTACTGGTTGGCAAACATTAGATCAGCAGTGTAGAGTTGTAGCTAAAAATAGCTTTAACACTAAATCTAGTACTGCTTGTTTCTACCTATACATACATATTTAAGCAATTATACAGCTTAACATACATTTTATAGTGATAATTTTTTACATTTTATGAGACAATGCTTATTTATGCATTTCATATTATTAGATTAATTTTGCCTCATGATTTGTGTCAAGTTTATTCAGATACAAGTGAAGTTCAATTGAAAATGCACAAAAAACAGCATTTAACTCCTTTATAAGAAATAAAACTACCTTGGGTATGGCTCAATATGCAAGAAATAACTTCAAGGAGCACATACATGATAATTCTGTTTATCATTACAACTGAAAGTGTTGCATGGAACCATGGACAGAAGCAGAAATAACCCCATTTACACCCAGGCATGCAGTTTGCTTGCTGGGGACAGTTTTCATGAGAAACACCCTGTTATATGCTACAAAATCGCATATTTTGTCTCCAGAGAAAGGACTGTGAGCAAGAAAGTTTCAGATAGAAATGTACGTATGGTGTGATGTAACTGCTAGCTAAAATGTATGTATGGTGTGATGTAACTGTGCTAAAATTAAGCATAGATGCAGCTGAGCACTCGAGAGAATACAGGTGAACGTCTGGAGCATCAAAGGAAAAACACGCATTTTTGTTGGAAATCCTCTTAAAGCCTGATAGATGTTAGGCCTAAACAAAGTGACAGTACACATTTAAACACTATAAATTTACACACCTGCTGATGCGACAGGCTGTAGATTTTATGAAAGGAGTGTAGATTTTATATCTGCAATACAATGCCTCAGTTCACATGCTCTATACTGTAAAAAAGGCAGTGCAATCTCCATAAAATCCTTCAATTTTTTAATTTCACCTCCACATCAAATCCACAAATTGCCATACATATTTCCCTCCAAACGCCATTTCTAGCTCTGTGCGTACCCTCCTGCAAATTTCCCCATTCTAGCTGTTCTAGTTGCTGCCCCATGCATGTTCCCATCCCCAATTCCATTCTAAATTCCCTTGGTCCTTCTTTCAGATTGCCCCTAGATATGAACTTTACTCTTCCCACCACCAGGGTGCATCACTCTAGCCATCTCTGCAGCTGCGAGCATGCTTTGCTTTAACAGTCTGAACTGAACCTACAACTTATACTCCCTTGCTTTTATTTTGTTCCCATTCTGTAAGTTCAGCACCTTCAAGCATCTGACAAAGTGGGATTTTCTCCCATGAAAACTAATGAAATAAATAATTGTGTTAGCTTTCAAGTGCCACCAGACTCCTTGTTTGACCCCCCCAGTCAGTGTCCTGAAGCACTTCCACCACAGACATCCTGCCTAAAGAACAGTAAGTGTGCTTTCCCCATTTGGTAGAAACTAGCAATTGTCTGAGCTCCTCGAGGACACACTTGAACAGGAGTCTCCCAAGTTGCATGGAAGATTTAAGAGACCTGTTGTTAAGCTGCCCCAACTGCATAGCCTCCTTTTGTGTCCTGCTTCTTTATTATTCATAAAACTTGCCTATTACGGACTTACAGTCTAGTGACAGGAGCTATGTAGATGCCAATATAAGTATGACAAATGAGTAACAGATATGCAAGGATGAGATAAAGAATAAATATTGTTAAGCCCATATTTAGATGATTCCATTAAAAATATCTTCTTTTCTAAGATATAACTCAGGCAGAATTTCATTATGCCATGAACAAGCATAAGCCACAAAGATGGTCAAGAAGACAGTCATACAGTGAAATTAACAGCAAACTTAGATCATGATTAAGATGTGAAGACAGATTATTATTAAAGTTAATCATGCACTTTTTGGAAAACCTGTTTCCAAATTCCAGCCTATTTGTTTTGCTAGAGAAGGCTAACCAAAGTATCAGGAAAATATTTTCCAGAGGGGTAGCTGTGTTAGAATGTATGCATCTGACAAAGTGGGTTGCAGCCCATGAAAGCTTATGCCCAAAGAAATCTGTTAGTCTTTAAGGCGCCACAGGACAATCTTTATAGAAATAAAGGCACATATTTTTTATAGCGTAGATTAACTGGAAAAAGCGTTACATTGACTACTGGATTGTTCATGACTTGATGTTTTCAACTCAAGCCTTGATGCCTTTCTGGAAAACACACTTTAGCCCAATACAAGTTAGTAGGCTCCCTACAGAGATGACAAGTGAAATTTTCGGACCTGTGACATACCAGTAGCAAAACGAGGGTTTCGCTTTGAACAGGGGTGTCCAACCTTTTTGGGTGAAGGGCCACATTGCAATTCTTTTCTCAGTTGGTGGACCGGTGACCAAATTTTTGATGGATAAGACATAGAAACTGATCTTATTAATAAACTTTAATAAAATGATTAGCATGCTATTTGGCATTGCTTTTGCTTGCACTGTGTACAGAGGACAAGGGGGGCAGTGGGGCATGTGTGAAGGGGCAAGGCAGGACAGAGAAACATGGCAGATAAGGAGAGTGAAGGAAGTGTGCAGCTGGAGGGGAGCAGAGCAGCTGGGTGGCAGGACTCAGCTACTTCCTGACCGGGACCCCACCAACTCTGCTCTCCTCGCTCCCTGCTCAGCACTGCTCAGGGAAAGGAGAGCAAGGCTGTGGCAAGAGAGAGAGAAGAGAGTCACAGACAGGACAAAAAAAAACCCTCATAGGTTTTGGCTTTGGGGCTCTCTGTACCAGAAACATTGATGGGTAGCAACCTCTACAGAAGAGACTTCACCACTAAAGTTAAGGGAAAGACAGGGGTACCGGGGTTAGAGATGAGGGAGGAGCATAAAACTTGGGTGGCATATCCAGGTCAGAGTTTTAAACTGCTCCAAAGTTCCCTCTAATTTTTCATAAGCTGTGTGTGCAAAATATTTCTTCTGTGCAAATCTTCAGAACCAGCATCCAAATTTGTGCACGCTCCAGTGAATGCGGTCAAACTTGCGAGTGCAACAAAGCAAGTGTATATGATGCAAATAATATCTAAATTTTATTTTGACATGGGCTAAATGATATAAAATGATTGTATAAATCACAAAATGTATAAATCACAAAAATGATTGTATAAATCACAAAACCTCATACGAAACATGTCACTTGAAACCACCTTCTTAAATTAGCCCAAAAATATTAGCACCGTTGACTTTTCTGGGTGTGCACTTTATTTTGTCGGGTGCACGGCTTTCATGACCCGTGTGCGTGAGCACCGCTCAGAGGGAAAACAGCAGGGGACTTCCCCCTTTACCTGCCTCTTGCTCGCTCGAAAGGTGGCTGAACGCAGCGACGACCAGCTCACGCCTCCCTGTAGCTGTGCTGCGCCCCGGCCAGCCCCGGCTCTTGCAGCAGCGCTCCGCGGGCCGGACGAACGCCCTTGGCGGGCCGGAGCCTGGCCCCCGGGCCACGGTTTGGACAGGCGCCTGGTTTAGGAAACACAGCCCATGTGAGCACGCTCCCTCCACAGCCCGCCTTGAGGTCACAAGGCTTACGCCAAGCCTTGGTGAAGCCCAGCTGAACGGAAATGACGTCAGGCCCGCGCCTCGGTGACGTCACAGCGCTGACGCCACGCTGCCTGCCTCGCGCACGTCACGTGACGTCACAAGCGCCGCCACCGCGGCGCCCGGGCCCCCCCGGCGATGACGTCGCACACTGACGTCACGCGGCCGCCCCCGCGCCCGGGGGAGGCGGAGGGCAGCGCGAGGAGAGGGGGAAGGGGGCGCGCGCTCACTCACCCGCCGCGCAGCCGCGCGCGCCCGCAGCCGCTCAACCGCCGGCAGCCCCGCCGAACGGGCGCCGCCCCCGCCGGGCCGTCATTGGTCCGCTCGGCTCACGTGACACCCAGGGCCGGGCGGCGCGCGCCTGCGCCCGCCTCCCTCGCGCCGCTCAGCCAATAGCGAGCGGGGAAGGGGAGGGGGGGTTAAAGAGCCGTTGCCGAGGCGGCCTGAGCACGTGGCCGGGGCAGGGGGCGGGGCCCGCGCGCGGCCCCGCCTCTTCCCGCCCTGCCAGGCCTGGAACCCGCCTGAGGCGCCTCAGCCTCGTTTCCACACACACTCATGCATATTCATGAGGTGAGGAGGCTCTCCTGAGTGTCCTGTCAGAAAATATTGTGGCACCCCTGCAATGTTCCCTCTAATTATTCGTAGGCAGCGTGCACAAAACATTTCCTGGTGTGCGCCAAAAATTTTCTTTGTGAGCACCACTATTAGCACTATTGAATTTTCGGTGCCACGTCACTTTGTGGTGTGCGCGGGTTTCATGGCCTGGGCGCGCGCGCACATGCACGCAGCGTAGGGGGAACAGGGCGCCCCTGTGTGCGGTGGCTGGGGTCGCCAGTTAGCCAAGCACTGCAAGGAGGCCAGGGAAGTAGGAGGAGGAGGATATTGGAGGAGACATGGAGAAAATGTAGTATTAATGTCATATTCTTCTGTTTTTAGGGGCCCTGGAATGCTTCCCCCCTGAAAACAGGGTGTTCTGGGGCATTGCAGCACACTTTAACCTCTGTGAGTAAAAAGCCGGACAAAATCATGTATTTTTGAAATGCCTGCTGGATGGAGGATGTGAAGGTAATAAGGAGGACCTTTTGCCTGACACTTGGTAGCCCTAGCTGTGGCATGCTGGTTAGAAAACACTGCTCTGAAACAAACAAGGAGCCCTGTGGTGCCATAAAGGCTAACACTTTAATGGCATGAGCTTTTGTGGGGGAAAAATCTTGCTTCGTCAGACATTTGCAGAGGGCAGCTTGCAGAATGGGAGGAAGGGAAGTGCAGGAGAGTGTAAATCATGGGATCAGCTCATGCAATAAATAAATTAGTCTTAAAGTGCCACAGGACTCCTTGCTTTTTTTGCTGAGCTAGACTAACGCAGATACTACCCCTCTGGAACCTTTGGCAGCTTAAAGACTAACCCATTTATTGAGGTGTAAGCTTTCATCAGTTAAAACCCACTTCCTCGGATGCATGTGCATCTGAGGAAGTGGGTTTTAACCCACAAAAGCTTATGCCCAAATAGATTTGTTAGTCTTTTAAGGGACTCCTTGTTTCTTTTGCTGACATGTTAACACAGCTGCTCCTCTCTGGGGTCTATTTCACACATTATCTTTCCTAGTGCTGAGGCTTCGAATGTCTCTTTGTTCACAGGGGCCTCTCCAAATGCTCAACCCGATTTTAAAAGTGGCAGGTTTCTCCATCTATAGATGGGCAGTGTTCGGTACTTCATGTGGACAGAATCTGATTCTGCTTCAGGTTCTTCTCTCTGTCTCCAGCCTAACATCAAAACTAGTAAACATGATCAGCTGTCAACAAAATATTGAAAATTACTCTGCCTGACTGAATTCCAGTAGGTTCGCAGTGTCTGTTGCTGACCTTGCAGGCATGGCACACACATGCCTTCCCTCCTCAGCCCCAGAGTCTATAATGCATACACTTATGATAGGGACCGTTTTGAAGGCAGCTCTTTATCTGGGTACAGTAATGCCTTTCAAGAGGCTTGCCAAAATGGTTAAGCTCTACAGAGGTACTGACTGTGTTATACAGCCTTCAGATATTAAGGGTGCCCTTCTTTGTCAAGGGCTCTTACTGTTTAACAGAAGCATTGTGAATGATTCACCTGAGCAGCAGAAAATCTCTGAATGATTAATCGTCTTGTTCACAGAATTTGGGCTTTACAAGCAGTCTTGGATTAGGAGAGATTAAATTCAGTCCCATGAGCCTGGTGAGGATATATTACTGGGTGATTTGGCTGTCAGCACCTTGAAACTAGGAATGCCATACAGACATATGGGAAGGTTGGCCTCTCAGGCTTTAGGGACAGCAAGGCTGCAGCCTGTCCTCCTTAAAGAGAAAAACATGTTGAGAGTATATGCCTGCCAGCACTTTGCATGTGGCCAGTTTTAACCTCTGGCTCCTTGTGGTCTTTTGCAGCTGTACAAATACACTTTTATCAGCATGCTGACTATGAGGAGCTGGCTGAGCTATCTTGTCTTTTCTTACGTTGAGCTGGTAACTACAGAGATTTGCCTTGCTGAGTACATGCAAAACTGGTTCAGCCATATTTTGGAAAACTTATTGGGCACTTTTGTTCGGTTTTAAGCTTCTTAAGATCACTATCACAGCAAACAGCTTGGCCTCAGTCAAGTTGATTTGTTTTCAGTTGAACGTGCCCTACTGAATGTTGTTCTACTTTGATAGGACACTAGGAATGAAGGGGGAAAGGGCTTAGATCCAGGCTCTCAAACATGGGGCCTGAGGGCCACATGCAGCCCCTAAAGCTATTTCCTGTGGCCTGCAGCAACACTATTGTTACTGATATTTGCAGTATCATTGTATGAAAAGGTTTCAGTGGTGCAGCCTTCTGACTAATGTACTAGTCCTAATGTGGCCCTCAATGATTTGTGTGTGAGAGCCCTGGCTTACAAGAAGATGCATTAAACATTACAAGTTCTCCATGCGAAGTGCAGTATTTACTCACAGTGCATGCATTTGCTGCCTTATTCCCAGATTAGTTGAATGGGTTTCTGTTGTACCTAACGCAATACAATATGACATTCATGTTAGTACTGACAGATGTACAGAAAAACTGTCCACTTCCTGGACTATTGTGGTGAGGAAGGGACAGGGTAAAGATCAGTGTTGCTAACAGGATGGAGATACTGTTACTGCTTTTTAACCCAAGTGGTTAGCTAATATTCAAGGCCTCATGGGTTGTTTCCATTAGTAAGAGAAATTGATCATAGATTTAGGTAGGCACTTTTCAAAGACAATTTCTTCAAAGCGTCTGATGAACTGGGATTTTCTCCCGTGAAAGCTCATGCGATAAAAAAATCTGTTAGTCTTTAAGTCCCACAGGACTCCTTGCTTCTTTGTTGTAAGGTAGTATTTGCATTCCTCTTATCATCCTAGTAGCCCTTCATTGCACTTGTTCTAGTTTGAATTCATATTTCTTAGTCATGGGAGATCAGATTTCCACACCATATTCCAAATGAGTTCTCAACCAGTGTCTTGTATAATGACAACACTTCCCTGTCTCTACTGGAAATATCTCATCTGATGTGCCCTAAGGTTTCGTTACCCTTTTTCACAGCCACATCATATCAATATACCCATATCTTTCTCCTCCTCTGTCATTTCCAACTGATAAATCCCCATTTTATAGCAGAAATTGTTGGTTTTAGTCCCTAAATGCATGACCTTGCACTTCACACTAATTAAATTTCATCCCCTTTCTATTACTCCAATTTTCAATGTCATCCAGGTCTTCTTGTAGGATGATTTGTTCTTCCTCCATATTAGCAATACCACCCAACTTGGTGTCATGCAAATTTTATTAACATAATCCCACCTTTTGTGCCACGGTTGTTAATACAAATTCTAGATCAGATTGGTCCCAAGACTCATCCCTGGAGAACGCAGTAGTAACCTCCCTCCAGCCTGACAGGTCACTGTTATATATGACCTACTGTAGTCTCCTCTCGATTCTCATATTAATTCCCATCTTCTCCAATTTAAATAATAATTTCACACCTGAAACTGTATCAGATGCCTCACTGAAATGCAGATAGATTAGATTTACTGCATTTCCTTTGTCTAAAAACAGTTTATCATCTCAAAGAAAGAGATTAGGTTAGTCTGGCACAGTCAACCATATTGTAAGACCGTATTGTATTTTATCTCAATTACTATTTACCTCAGTTTCCTTAACTGCTTTCTCTTTCCAAATTTGTTCTAAGACCTTGCATACAATTAGGTCAAACTAACAGGCCTGTAATTTCCAAGTGCCTTTCTTTTTTCTTAAAAATAGGTACTATATTAGTAATTCTCATGGGGTACGACTTCAGAGTTTATAGATTCATTAAAAGTCCCCTATTGGGCTTGACACTTCACATGCCAGTTCCTTTAATATTCTTGGCTAGAGATTATCTGAGCCACCTGATTTGGTCCAATTAACCTGTTTTATTTTGACTTCCACCTTGTCTTCCATGTTCTCATACCATTAGCCACCTTGCCACTAACCTCCATTCCTGATTGCCTCTATTAAAAAATAGGGTAAAGTGTTCATTTAGGTGTTCAACCATGCATAGATTCTTTAATGTCGACCTCAGCCTCAATCCTTAAGGTTCAAATTCATCTTTCCTTGTTGTCAATTTATTTATATACTATATTTATATGCTTCTTGTGTTTATCTTGAATTAGGTGCAGTTGTCATGGCTTCACTTTCAATGAAGTTTCACCCAACCTTCCTCATTGTAATATTAAACCAATAACTGTACATTAGTAACTAATTGAGAGAGGAATATGCATAGTAGGTCAACAGCCATTTCAGATATCTCTAGCTAAGTGCTGAGTTGGGTTAATTGTTGAGGTCAGTAGGGTCTTTGGAGCTAGAAGACCCGTAAGCCTGTTGTTAAGATCAGTGTTAGAATAAATCTCAGCTGGTTTCCTTTTGTTTTTCATAACTGTGAAGGCCACATGTTGTTGGCAGTGGGGAACTAGTATCCCCATGAGCTCATTCAGAAAGATTTAATCTAGTTGGAGGGAAGTAGAAACACAGAGCCACACATTGTGGTGCAAGCATATGAACACAATTTAGCTGGAACTTCAACAGAACAGCCTTGTGCTGGATTTCTGAATAGGTGCTATATCTGAGTGTTAGAAGTTACACTTTGTTATTGCCTTCTAGTCATACCTCTGTTCAAGCATGTATGTGCTTTTTAATAAGCTAGAAAAGGTCATAATGTGTTGGAAACCAAATGTTTTGCCTTCATGTAATGAAACAACCCATTCCTAGAATCTAATGTCCTTCTAACTGGGAACTCCAGAGTTGACTGTCAGTTATTTGATTATTTGTGTAGTTGACTCTGCCAGTCACCCAATTCCCTGCACCAGGATCTCTTGTAGGGTGTTGCGTACAGTAGGGTACTCTACACATGTCTAGGATTCTCCCTACACTGGGGAATTTTCCTGGAGGATCTTTGTGGCAGGTTTAGGGCTCCTTTACATCAGTAGAGGCAACACAATAGCCAGGAGTTTGCATCAGATTGGGTCCATATTATCTGACACTACACATTCAAATGTAATAGTACCTTGTGGTAATGATGATGAGAGTGTTACCAAAAAATTCAGGTGAAAAACCCTCAGATACCTCTGAAAGATATGCACAGTCTGCCCAGTATAGAGGTTTGTAACACTTTGGGGATTTGTAAGTGAAGACTCCACAAATAAAACTCAAGACTGATTTTAAGTTGGCTATGGTACATGAAGCCTGTTTTTTATATTTTCATCTGTGCTGTGGCTGTTGAACACATGAGCAAGATGATTCCATAAAATATATATATAAAGCCATTTCCCTTCATGTCATATTATGAATCTGGAATTCTCCATGTTAAAACAGCCCATGGTACAATACAAAAGGAAGATTTAATCTTTTAAAAGTTCATAAACTGCAATCCTAATTAAGTCCTGTTTGTGTCTCTTTAAAGTTTCTTTTAATCAAATGATGGAAGAAGATAAGTGTCACCAAACAAAGCCCCTTTTCTTCCCACTTCAGCAGAAGGGGCTTTCCAAAGCAATGAGAGTAGATTCAGGGCAAGAGTAGCTGGATCCAAAGTAAAAATGTGCTCTACCCTTTCTAGACTGTTGGTATGGGTCCCTGTTAGAAGAGGGAGGAGGCAACATGAATGCAGGAAGAGGAGGATCATCAGTAAGGTAAAAGAACAGCGATAGGAAACCAGATGACATCCCCTGTGCACAGGGAATCAATTTAGGTCTACTGTAGGGGCTTCCATGGAAGTGTGTGTGGGAAAGGACTGAATAACTGAGTAAAGATATCAGTTTTCAGTCCCACCTGAAACACTGTATTTTTGGTCCCTTATCACCCAGTTCCAAAGTCAGTGCAAACATAGACTACATGAACCTATGTGAATAGTGACAATAAGTGACTTATTGAATGATCATATCAGAAAAGAGAATGGCACCTGAAAGAGGACTAGTATTCATCGTTTCAGATACTGACTTATGCCTGCTGAAAGGCAGGCTGATCTTTTAAAGTAGTGTAAATAAACCTGCAGTCCTGTCCAGGCAGGGTTTCTGCTTCCTCTGCATAAGATCAGGCCCCTTCCATGACTTTAAGCCAATTGGAAATGCTTTCTCCAGCTAATCAGTCCCTTTACAGGAGAAGAATACTCCAGCATCCTTTCCTGGATCTGTCTAAATAGCATTCTTTGTACTCTCAGTTGTTCAACACCCACACTGTGCTTTCCAGTGCATGTTTCATAACATCTCGAAGGATTCTAGTTGACCATACTTGAGTTCTTTCCTAGGCCAGCTTTCATAGTTGTTTCTAAGTGGGGGCCAAAACCAAAGGCGTAGGAAATTTGAGCTTAGGAGTTTTGTTTTTCATGAAATAGTCATCTGTTGCCAAAATAGTCACCAGCAAAAATCTGGTTTTGTTTTTAATCTGTAGAGATTGGAGCTACAGTATATGCATACCAAAGATTTACTGGCCTCCCTTACAGCATAGGCTATGTCTGCAGTTGGAGCTTGGGATGACTCGTGGCTCAGGTAGGCATCCTCACATTAGCCCTCATCAAGTTAATGCACTAAAAATGCTAGTGTAGCCAAGGTAGCTTGGGCAGCAGCTAGGGGCAGTATGGCTTACCCGTCCAAAGTACGAATGAGATGGACTGCATGGGTGCGGGCTCAGGGCAGCTCGCTGTTGTGCTGCTCACTGCGCTGCCATGGCTACGCTACCATTTGTAGTGCAGTAGCTGAATGAATCATGCCCCCAGCTCCAAATGTAGATGTAGCCCTAGTTATGATAGCATTTACATCCCACAAGTGGAAATTAATCTTATGCAGTCATGTATTAGTGATTTTGGATAGTACATGTAGATCTTTTAGGTTTTGTCTACATATCAACTTGCCCTGGTTTAACTAAATCAGTTTTAAAGCACATTATTAGTTTGTTAGGCAAGATGGTGTACAGATGATATCTTATTTATATGTTCTCCACTGTCTTGTTACTTTTCTAACCTATCAGTTTAATTGCTGCAATTATTCATATGTAATAGTTCAGTCCAAGCCCTTCTTATGGTATTCAGATGTATTGTACACTTCCACTTGAGCACTCCTTTTGATCGTTCTGGTCACAGTATGCTCATCTTTTTCTGTTTGTATTGGGGCCAGCATCACAGGTTTAAAGACAGATGAAAGAAAGCCAAGGTATTTATGGTGTGCAACAGTCAGAACTGCTTGTAATGATAGTTATTAGGCTAACTTTCACATTAAAGTTATAATCTTCCTCAAGATGTAAAATGGTGAGACCACCCTGCTGGTAACTGTATCTATAGTATTCAACAGCAACAAAGACACAGCTGGAAGGTTAATGCTGATAGGTTCAGGATCTAGGATATATTTCGTTATTTCAGAACAGAATTAGCACTAATTTTAGTCTAGCAAGTTTGTAGATGTGATATATTCAACTATATAATATTACTGCTTCTTTTCTGAGCACTGAAAGTACAGTACTCAAAAGATTTTTGCTCTTCCTAAAAAGAGGCAGCCATTTTGTTTTTAATTTAATAGTCTGTCACAAAGGTTTGCACAGATCCACTTACTGTATTATTTAGGCGTAGATTTTTGTTGTCTTTTATTTGATTTTCCTTTATCTAAAGTTAAAAGTAATTTTAGAAGAGAAATGTGGTGTTTCAATAGAGCCCTGCAAATCCATGGATATCTGCTTTATATCTATAGGTGTGTATATGTTCAGGTCACTTTTGCACATCTCAGATTGGATGCAGATGCAAATTATTTATCCACACATGGCTCTAAATATAGGATCTGAAAGGCAGGGAAGCAGCTGTCTGCAGCCCATAGCCTCTGAGGCTGCTTCCCTCCCTTCAAGATCCTGTCTTCCCTCTCCCCATACTAACTGACTTTGCAAAAGCAGCTGCCTCCTTTGCCAACTGACCCGATATGACAGTAAAGTCAGGGAAGGCTTCCTAAGTTACTTGTCTGCTTAAAATGCAGTGATAGGCAAATGGGTGTTTTACTGCACTGCCTGTCTTGGTCTATTGCTTACCCTTTCTCCGTATAGAGTGGGAAAGAGGATCTAGGATCTTGAAAGTGGGGAAGTAGCTTCATAGGTTAGGACCTGTGACAGCTGCCCGCTTCCCTACCTTTGATGTCCTCTGTCCTGTACACACACACAGTCTTCTCCTTATTGGCACTACGAAATAGCGTGCTGCTGGGGGCAGGGTGGTGTGGTGCAGATGCAGAGTCAAATAAAAGATGGAGCACAGATTGTGAATTGGAATTAAGGTGATTCTGGCAGATACAGATATTTTTGTTTCCATGGCAGGGCTCTATGACAACAAGTACTGAAGTAAGCTCTGCGGAGAGACCCTGTGCAAGGCCTATCATCATTCATGGGGCTCCATAGGCCTGCAAGACTGTAGCCTAAAATTTTATTAGCAGCTAAATCATTTTTACTTTACAATTATTCCACTTCTCCCTGTGTGCCCCTTTCAGTAGTTGGAGTTGTACAAGCATTTGTATTTTTAAGGGTTCTTAGCCTTGATACCAAACATACCAACACAGAGAAAACTGATGAACTAACTAGAACCAGGGCAGAGGGAAGAGCAAAATGCTATAGGCGTGGAGCTGACAAATGCATAAAATATGCAAACTGAAAAAATGGGCAGATGTTCTACGCCCTTCAGTCTTTCTCTGAGACAGGATGATTTTAGGCGTTACTTGAAACATTACTAGGTTAAATGAAAAACTGGCCCATGCTTCTTAATTTAACAGTGTCTCTACAGCATAGACACATTTTAGACTAATGCATTTTGTGTTTACAATTACACACTAGAAGTTTCCCACACACCTAAAAATCTGTTGACTACAGATGTTCGCTGTGTAGGCCGACAGAAAGAAAGACTAATAAAAAGTATAAAGGTATTCTGCAAGTGTAGGGTGCATTTCTAGCCCCACTGAAGCTAGTGGCAGAAGTTCCATTGACTTCAACAGGGGAGAAATTATGCTCAGTTTTTTGTAGTAGTGAAATAAAAGATTTTATATACAATACGAGGAGCAGGGGGAATGCAGTTGAAATACAGCCCAGTGAAATTCAGTGGGCAACAATGCTGAAAATGTAATTTGAAAGGCCCTTGATACAGGAAGAATCTTGAAATGAACAGGATTTTTTCTGCACACTTGTAAAAATAAGGAATCTTGTTGGCTCAGTTCTGAGTTCATAAACACAGCATTCACTGACCGCAATGGAATCATCCTAACACTGTTGAACAACTTATTTTTGTGGTGGATGAAAACTATCACGGTATTTTAAATTGCATAAGATTTTCTTTGAAAAATACAGTAAAAAGCAACTTATTCCAAAACCGAGCCTCGTATAGATTAGTTCAGTGGCAGCCCACCTGATCTAAAGGTTTAATATTCACTGAAAGAACTTTCTTTTCTTGTTCCCCTACCTCTTTGTTAGATTTGTAGTTACAGAATGTTATTTTCCTTTTGTAAAGGAGTTGCTTAAAATTCCTTTTTGGCTTTATCTACAAAAAGAAACTATATCTCTGACTGCAGCCAGACACAGTACAATCCCCCATGTAGATGTACCACACTGGGACAGAGCAAGGTTTACATCAATTCCTTTTATTTTAGCATGTTACTGGGCCAAGGTGCACTAAAATAATCCCTGCTTTCACTAGTGCGGCACATCTACACTAATGTGATAACACTGGTGTAATGTTAACGCCTGGTCCTACATTCCCTTAGAAGGCAAAACTCCATTTGAAAGTATCCATTGAGTTTTTGAGAGCATTGCTGATATATCGATATCAGGATTGGGCCCTTTTGAATGACCTTCCTCTACAGATAACTAGGAAGAAAAACAAACACTATAGTTTAAAATTTAAGACCCCCCCTCCCGCGCAAATAATTGTTTCTAATGGAGGCGAAAGGAAGCTGCAAGAAGGGTCAGTCAGCAATAATACCTGTGACCCATCAGGGCCTGCTGTGGTACCAGAAGAAAGGGCAGCTATCTCATGAGCCACAGCAGCCAAGCGCAGAGAGGGACAGGCTGCCTTCCTCACAGCACCCTGCCTTGGGGCCAGGTGAGGAGGCACAGGTCAGACTCCTCCACCCCTGTTTCTCAGCCTTTTCTGCTCCCCGGTCAACCCAAGAGACTCACCACAGCTCATTTTTCAATGCCAACCACATGCTCATTTATTTACAAACGTGATAGTCCCACTCCCCCTCTGTGCCCCAAATGCCCTCAGGGTTTGGAATCTCAGGGTTCCTGCTCCTCTTGCCTGCTGCCAGAGGGCCTGTCCCCCTTGCTGGTCTCACCTCCCTGGTCCCTGGCTGGGTAAGGTGCAGAGCCACATGGGGACAGAAAGAAGTCAGGGAGGGTCACATGGGGATGTGCAAATATGCCTAGAGGTCAGGTGGTGTCTGCATGTGGGGAGAGGGGGCTCCCTAACTTTCTAATAATCCCCTTTCCCTCCCCCCAAAAAACCTGTTCTGAACTACTCTCACACACACACGCACACACCCCTAACAACCTTCCTTCCCAACAAATGCTTCCCTTTTCCTCAGCTCTTCCTTTACTCCTGATTTCCCCACTGCTTCTGAGGGGTGCAGGAAATATGCTTCTGTGCTATAGTTTAAATGAGTTGTTACACAGAGCTCTGTATTAATATGTCCAGTAAGGAATCTGTCAAAAAAAAAAACAAACCCAAAAAACCCCCCATAAAACCAACCACCTTCCTGAATCTTTTGTTTTTTCATGGTGTTAAATACTCACTGACAGATATTTTGAAACAGATTTCCAAAATAATTGAAACTGGCCTGATTATGTTGTCTTATTTTGACAAATAAAATATGCAGAATTTTAAAATATTGTGCTTAGAATTTTTAAATTTTTGGCATAGAGTTCCCCAGGAGTAGAAGTTGCAGCAGCATCAAGCTTGTAAAAGTATCTAGGAATACAGACATTAACCAACTGGATCAGACTGAGAATCCATTTCTTTTAGTATTCTATCTCTGATGCTTTTTTGGAGCAGTGGTTTGCAAACCATAGGTCAGGACCCAGTACTTGGTTGCGTGTCCTCCTGCCACTGCCACCAAAAGCCTGGACTGCATTGTTCAAAGATATAATTGTTGGGTCATGGGCATAAATTTTTTTTTTCAACTGGGTCCCAGGAAAAAAGTTTTAAAATCACTGCTTTAGCGGATGATGTAAGAAACTCACGATCAGCAAGGATGAATACACAGGGACCATTGTAATCTGTCCCTCACATTAGGTCTCATTCTAATCTTTAATAGTTAGAGATATCTCAAATCCTGAAACATTTGGTTTCATATCCCTTCCAACAGTTACTCATTATTATTGACACCTCTTGATATTCTTGTTATCCATATAAATATTTAATTCCTTTTTAATCATGTTAAATACTTAGCACCAATGACACACTGTAGCAGTGAGTTCCAGCAGCTAATATGTATTGTGCAAAAATATTTTCCTTTATCAGTTTTAATTTCCCCACTTTTTGATTTTATTAAATATCCAGTTGTTCCTGTCTTATGAAATAGGTAGAACAGAAGCCCCCTGGCCACTTTCTTTATACTAGTTATTATAGGCAGAAATGGTAGAAGTATCAGTGGTCAAGGTTGATGGTTCCTATAGAACTGTGTTCAGTTGCTTGTAATTCTGCCACACTTTAACCATTTAGGCCAATATTTTCAATTGCAGGTGTCTGCCTCAGGCTGAATTTTTTTTTGCAAAAGTTTTTATTTAAACAGTTCAGTTATTTCTGAGATGGTGTTTAGGGGAAAATATCATTGTTTCCAAAATTTAACGTTTTTGCAACCATTTCACTGAAAAGCTCTAGTGCCTCCAAGGAACTTCAGATTTGGTGGAGGAGTAGTATGAGTGAGGTGCTTTTTGCCCTCCATAGCTAGTTTACAAGCTTCTGAGAATCTCAAATTTGGTTAGTTTACAAGCATCAAAGATTTGTTAGAGTTTAGCAACTAATTTATCTGAATGTTTGATAGATCTTAGGCTTCCTCCATTCAGGGTTGCAGGGGCTGAGCAGGAACTTCCCTGGATTTCTTTCTTCTGGCAGTAGGTAATATGTTATTAAGCACAGGAGCTGAAAAAAGGAGACCATGTCTCCTGTGCTCTCAATGCGCACAGTGCTGGCTTGCAGGCAGCATGCAGGGGGAAGAACAGAGATGAGGAACAGATAGTATTGGAAGCATGCATTGGGTTGAGGGCATGTGGCTAGGTGCAGAATGTGACGGAGCCATGCTCTAGGCCTGCAAAAGGGTCTGTTAGCTCTAACATACAATTCCTTCCAGAACAAAAGATTTAATGCCGGATTCCTAAATCTCAGTCTTTGCTGTCAGGAAGCAGCTGTGAAACCCACTAGTAGAGGTTGTGCTTTATCCCCACTAGTGGGTAGTCTCCAGGGAAGATGACAGCCTTGCTGCTACCAGTTACTCCACCACCTCAAGTGGTAGAGGTCTGATGTTCCAGATCTAAGTGGCCCAAACCTCCAGCTCACTGATGTAGGCAATCATTATGGTTCCCCATAGCATTTCCTCTGTTTTAATTTTACATTTTAAAATTGGATTAAAAATGATATTAAAAGAACAGAAATTTTGCAAGGGAAACATTCAGAAGTTAGGATATATAGGAATTAAGGTTGCCCATCTGCAAAGGATTTTCCATTCAGACCAATGACAGATCAGCTAGTAAGAAAAAAAGAAAAATCAGCTTTTTTATGTGAAAACAATGGTAAACAAACTCCATACTTGATTTCACAAGCATGGTTTTTCCTTTGCTACAGTTTTGGCTCCTCTGTGTTTGTATGTAATTTGCTCATGCAGAGTTCTGAGATTCATGTGATGAGAAACATCTTATCCTTTATTAATCTACCAGTTGTTTTGATTAAAATGGAAATTTCTTCTTTGCAGCAGATGTGTTCCTAAATGTGCATCATTTGATGTAATAGTATTTTGGGGGCTAGTAAACCCATTTTCATCCTGCCTTCCTACTAATTCAGCTATTTGAAATGCTTTATTCATTAGATGAGCCCATTTGTTATACAACTAATTTTTGGTAGTACCATTTAGGACCGTGGCCACTGAAAGGCCAGACTGAGACTGCAAAGAAAGGAGCAGACAATCCACAAAAACTGGTGGTTATTTCTAATAGTTGGATTCACCAATCGAGAAACTACACCTTATTGCTTACCCAGAAGCCAAAAATACAACTCCCTTAAAGTAGTCCAGTCCCAGGCTCCCACTCAAGCAGCCAAATCCAAAATGATGAGGATTACTGAAAAACTTATTGGGCATAAATACCTCTACCAATCCCAAAAGACTGTACATGTTACCCACCTGATCAATGAATATTTCAGATCTTACTCAAATATACACGTAGTCAATTCTTATTAACCACGCTAAGATTTATTAAAAGTATTGTGATTAAAATTAATTATTCATGCACACATGAATAAAATCTTTTATCAGTTTCATAGCAGAGATGGTGAGTCATAAAAAGTTCTTTCCAGAATTGGTTCATCAGTTGTAGTGCAATTAGGCAGTCCATGTCAAATATCAGGGTCATCCAGGCTGCTGCTGGAAATCTGCCTTGAAACTCAAACTTCCCTTGACCAAGCTTGGGCAGATCTGAGATGACAGAATCAGAGCCCTAAAGTTGCTTTATAGACGTTTGGTAGGTTACTGATATTGTCTTGACTGTAGATATTTCCTGAGTGATGAGAGATAATATTTGTGGTTCTGAGTAAAGTCTTTTATTTCCTGTGTATACATTTCCTGTGTTAGTTAGTTGCATTAATTAGCAGAAGGTAACTGCCCATCTCCAGCCACTTGCAGGTAGTTCACTACAAACTTCAAAGAGAAATTAAGACAATATTACCACACCCAAATTTCTTTTAAATGTTAATATTCCTTTTTTTTTTTTTTTTTTATCTCTGAGGCTTGATGGATGCTGATAGTGGCAGTTGATGGGAGATATTCAAGTTCTGTAACATAGCTTGTGTATCTCCTGTCAACATTCTTACATTTACCTAACACATAAACTACATCTTCGTTGCACTTTTTTGAGGGAAGATGCCCTCTTGTCGACATAGCCTTACTACTTTCAGGGAGATAAATTAATGGAGTCTACCAGAGAGTATCAAAAAGAAAGGGGCCAATTCCTCGGACCTTGAGACCATTGAGTTTGTGCAGCACTATCTCATGAGACTATTGGAGTTCAGTGCTTGCAACAGAATGGTGGGAGCATGGCCTCAAAGCGGTTGTCTGCGGATAAAAGCTAACCAGCCTTTGGATCCTGCCAAGGCAAACCTGTGCACCATCTTACAGGCTTTAGAGAGGGGTAAGACTGGTCAGTGCATTCACTAGAGTCTGGCAGCATCCAGATTTCTACTACTATATTCTGCGCATAGAGAAAGCAAAGGAAGCAATAAATTTATCACATTCTACAGCATCCTGAACCAATACATGAGACAGCTTAAATTTTCTTACTAGAAAGGCTGCAGATTATGACTTTAACATGTTATAAAATAAAGGGTCATGAAAGTCATTCTGTCAGGATTAGTACCCTGGTTGCCTTTTTTCTATCCCAGATACAAAATCAAGGTTAAAGTGTTTGAATTATAATTTAAGAGAAACATAAAAAAGCATAACTAATAGTTTGATGTATGTTGCAGGTTTTCAAGACTCTTTAATGTTGTGTATATAATATTTTGGTTGGTTGTTTTGTTCTTCAGCAACAGCAGTTATTTGAAATATGTCAGCATGGCTTAGCAGTGTTATTTTTGGAAGCTGTAGGAATATGAAAGGGAAACAAAAGCCAACTGTCGTTATTAATTGGAAATAATATATTTAATTTTGGAAGGCAGGAATAATAGAAAACACACATGGGTCTTCATCTCTGGTCGTCTGATCTTTTTCTGTTATTAAATAAATCAAAACCTCTTGTGGTTTCAACCTGTAATATTAGATCTCAAAATATCTGACTTACACTTTCAATAATCACTCTGACTGCCAACCTTAAAGGAAAACTGCTTTATGCTAGCCCTCCCAAAACTGTTGGAAGAAGTACATCTGTCTCATTTTTAACAATCCTGGGTTTGTTTTTTGTGTTTTTTTTATAAACATGCTCTACACAGTCACCACTACTTTCGCCAATTACCTGACATCAAATAAAAGAGAAAATAAAACCATATTTTAATGCTTGTGGGTGAACGCTTTTGTGTTGTTTTAATTTCTAAAAGTCCAGTTCATGATTGTATTATGAGTCTCCCAATTGCTGGTGTTTTTCTTAAAGACCCAGGTCTTGGAGGCATGGTGTTAGGCTAAGACTATAACAGGGTTAAAAAAAGAACTAGCTAAATTCATGGAAGATGGGTGCATCAATGGCTGGTAACCAAGGACAGGCAGGGATTGCTATTTGCCAAAAGCTGGCAATATCTGATGGTATGGATCATCTGTTCTCTTCATTCCCTCTGAAATACCTAACATTTGCCTCTATCTCAAGACAGGATACTGAACAAGATGGACTATTGGTCTGATCCAGTATGGCTGTTTTTATGTAATCCCTGTGTGTACATTCATCTGTGGAAGTGATTATCCTGTTAGAGGACAGACATTAAATAATTAGAAGGGCTTGTTAATCTTCAAGTGAAAACAGTGCCTGGAAGTCTGAAATAGAAACCCCAATCCAGATTCCATGGGAAATCCTGAAGCAAGGAGATTCTGGGGTAGGAAATCTCAGCCAGTGTCCTCAGGTGTGGATCCACTCCATATCATTTTATTGGCAGGTGAAGTTTTGTACTCCCTGTGGAAGGTTTGTGGGATCTACCTCCAAGCTTGTGAACTGTTCCCACAGGATTCTTTAAGCCAGGGGGTTTTCATAGGAGCACTGCAGGACTTGTTGCCAAGCCTTGGTACTATTCCCCTGGAATCCTTTAGAGGACAGAAGCTTCACTAAAAGCCTGTGTCTCTATACCTGCAGTGGTTTCCTGGTATTGAAGTTCAAAAGGATTTACACTAAATAGGGCCACCTTCATATTACCGTTGTCCCCCAAACCCAAATTAGGATGGGAAAGAGGTACATGGGAATAAAATAGCACAAACTGGCACAGTATTGTCAAATCCTAAGATTTGCAGGACCAATTTGGATGTTGTACATTTCCCCAGCCTTATGCTTGCTACTCCTGCACTTCTCCTTAACTTGCAGGGGCTGAGCATGCTGGCCCGGACTCAGTGAAACACTTTAAGATGGGAATGGTCCCACTAGCATACCTATCTTTAAGTACTTGAGTAGATTGAGGCCACAGTGCTCAGAGCTGTGCAGGATTGAGCCCTTAGTGTGAATCCTTTGGCCCCAGGAAGAGGTAATTAAACTACCCCTCCCATTCTGCTCAGGAGGATAGAGAGTGACACACCCTGGGGGACATTCCAGTGCCAGGTGAACCCAACCATCTAGCCCTAGCTGAAATCAGTATATTCCAAACAATTTCAGAAAATGGGCAAGTAAGCAGTTGGCCGAGAAGAGATGTATAGCAATGCAGAAGAAAGTGCCTCATCCTTGTGTTAGAAAGTAGATGTATTAATTTGAGTATAGCAATGAAAGATACATTCTGACATAACGTTATTACATCAACTAACAGGCAATTTAGTTTGATTGCATTTATGAAGGAAAACTAGAATTTTTCAAGATGTGACTTCAGATTTGCATTTGTTATCATGATAAATACTGGCATACTTATAAAACTCCTTAGAGGCCCTCACCCACACAACAGGATGAAAATTCCCCAAATGTAAAATGTAGCTCTCCACACAAGATCAAAAGTCTTTCTAGGGGACTTAATTATTATCACACCCTTGAAGTTCATTACTTTATTGTAGCCACATTCTATTACTGGGTAACAATAATGGCTAGATTTGTTTTTAGCAGTTTTTAATACTTCTGAAAACATGATAAATTTACAGTACTGCAAACTGACCTTTGTACATCCACGAAAGAGATCAAAGGAGCTTAGAGAGAGGCCACACTACCCAATGATACTTTCAGTATTCCTATGGCAGAACTACTGCAAAGAGTGAAGTTAATGGCATCTGGCTATTAGAGGAATGACTAAGTCTGTAGCTACATTACAGAGCAGAACAAACAAGGACTCCTGTGGCACTTTTAAAGACTAACAAATTTATTTATTGCATGAGCTTTCATGTTAGAAAATCCCGCTTTGTCAAACTAACACGGCTACCCCCTCAATACTTATACAGAGCAGTACCTCTACGTCAACGCAACTGCACTGCTCTAAGTGGGTGGGAGATAGCGCTCTCCCATTGACTTAATTACTCCAGCTCTCACAAGCAGCAGTAGCTATGTGGACGAGATAAGACTGTCCACACAGGCACTTAGGTCCACGTAACATACATTGCTTGTGTGGGGGGGAGGCTTATTCACACCCCAAAGTGACAATTTATCACATAATAAGCTTTGGTGTGTACATAGCCTAAGATAGGTACAGAACCTGGCAGCGTTAACTCTCAACGGCTAGAGTTTTCCAAACAGCAGTCGACCCTGTAGGCGTTTACACTTTAGTTTGTATTGCTTTGCTCACAGTCCATTGATCTTTGGCTAACTTACTCAAGGCTATTTTTTTCAAGGATTTCACTCAGAACTGAAGTCCAACACTACTTTCTCTCTTGATAATCAGCAAAGCATACTTGAAACTCAAGAGGGTGGGTCACCCCCAACAAAGAAAGATTTGAAGTTAAACAGAGGACTAAGACCAAATTACTTAAGGCAAAACACATCAAAACAAAGATCCCTAATATATGACAGTCTGAGGAGTTGAAAATTCAAGAAAAGCAAATAAATATGCATATCACTGGACATGGAGTACTGCTTAGCACCATTTATACCATACATTGCTATTTGGTACGGCAAATATCTATGTAATTTCCATGTACATGCAGCTGCAAAATACAACCAATCGTGAAACCTACCCATGCCTTTTCAAATTTCTGTGTACACATTTTTTGTCTCCTTTATCTTATTCTGCCTGTTACTACAGGCTGGGTTTCCTTGCCCTCTCTTGGCACAAAACCAAAACCAAACAACACATTCATATGGTCAAAGTAGTTTTCCAAACCTATTACTTCCAAAAACAAACCCACACCCACACCCCCAAGCAGGCAATGAAATACAATGCATGGCACACAATTGGATTCCAAATTCATCTGCACTGCTTCGGTTTTAATTTGTTTTACCAAAACTTTCTGAATCTTTCTTTGCAGTAGTTCTCAAGCAGAACTAAGTGGCTGGAACATTTGATGTTCTGTCTATCAGTGTCATGCAGTGTCCATCACCAGAGTGTGAGTACCTTCCATACAAAAAACCATAAGGAAGCCCTTGGTGATCTGCTTTGAGTGTTAGGCACTTTCCCTTTTCAAGGTAAACATTTTGCTTGGAGTAGGACTTTTGTTCTGTTAGATTTTATTAATCTCCCTCCTCTTTTCTTGAGGGCGATCTAAGGCATCTACTGTGTGGAGAGGTGTTCGTGTCATGAGTGTCAAAAACAAAAGAGTCTTGTGGCACTTTTAAAGATTGATAAATTTATTTTCCGCATTAGCTTTGTCGGCATAATTCCATTTCATCAGATGCATGAAATGGTAAATAAATAATAGCGTATTAGATGTAAATATATAAATACAGAGAAGGGTGGGTCACAATGTTAATTCAAATAGATCCAGAGAAATAGACTGCTAGCCAATCTCTATAGTGAACAATTGTCATATCAGTGTCACATTTATGGTTAAAGGCTTCTTTGGAGGAGAATGTTTCATGGCATTTCTGAGTGATTAGATTCTGGACTGATCTCTAGAAATTTGTTGCACAGCTAATTACCCTCAGCTGAAAAAGCTTTTGTCTTGTACTCTCAAAACACTTCATCCTGAGCTTTGCACCCTTCATCATCCCATAGCAGCATAGCATTTGCAGTGTTTGATAGATCAAATTCTGTCTCTGCCATAAATGACACTTAATCCATTCATTAATTGCTTTGAAAATTAGGACCAAGGCTTCAAACATGCACAAGAAGCTGACTGGGAGCCAGTGTAGGGATCTGAGGTGCTCACAGATCCCTAATCACAAAGAAGGCAGGCCATCACATTCTGTACCAAATGGAGCTGGTTGGCATCGTCTTCATATTCAACGTCAGATACAATGAATTACAGTGATCCAGGTGGAAATAACAAATGCATATAGCCAAGTCCTTGCATGGAAAGAGTTTCCTAGCAAGCTGGAGGTAACAAGGCATTTTTAGCAATTGCTACTACCTGGTTGGTGCTAAAAGGGATCTTTTAAATTTCATCTGCTTTGACAAATAGAGGCTGGGTCTTTACTGGAAGGCTGAGACAATATCTCAGCTAGTTCTTCATACCTCTCCTTTCCAAATAATGTCCCTTTTGTTTTGCCAGGGTCCAATTTAAACCAGCTGCTCATCATCCAACAGCTGATTTTCTTGCAGGCATTCTGATATCTTAGAAGCCCTGCTGATGGCATCAGTTAAAAATGAAATAAATAGTTGAACACTATCAGCACGCTATTGGCAGCTGAGTCCGTTGCGTCTTGCTGTGTTGCCCAGTAATCCCACGTAGATGTAAAAGAGGGGACTGTACGAATCCCCGTGGGACTCTTCAGGGTGAGGGCTGTCCCTCAACCACAGGATGCACTACACCTCAGCTTTAAGCAAGCTCCAGGCAGGGCTTTCAAAACAGAGTGGGGTTTATTAGTTAACTGGAACACACCATTGCATGGCCTTCATTTCACACACACAAACAACGGTCAAGACATGATCTGCCTGGCCAAGAGAAAGCCATTCACCAGTCATGCTTCTCAGGACTTAATTTCAGACTCTTATCGCTGTCTTCTCCTCCTTCAGCCTTTGGTGAGCACTATCAAGCCTCTTCCAGAAACCAACTATTTCCTGCCTTTGGCTTCAGGGAGAGCCATGATAAATTTGCATACTCTGGCTGCTGGAGCTTGCTGCTGGTAAGTGTTGGTAAGGGCTCACTATTTTTCTTGGGCTCTCTGCATCCTCTGCTGTTTGGGGTTTCAGTGACCAATAATTCCATTCAGGCAGCAAAGTGACAACATAAACCTATATCTTCTATATCCCCCCCCCCCAGCAATGCAAAGTAGTGAGCGAAAATGCACAACTAAGACTCAAAAATATTAGAGAGGTCTTGTTTTATCACAGAGGTCTTCAGAGAGGAGAAACAGGTACTCATCACAAGTCTGAGTTTTGCTGGAGAGGAATGACGGGAGCCAGAGTAGCACTGAGCCATGTAGTCCATTGTGCCAAAGGGTGCACAAAAGGCCAGCACCGTGAGCATGGACATCTAGTCTGGATCCATGGCCATGAGATCATCTTGTAAAGCCAATTAGAACAGGGCTTGTTTTCTGCTCTGCTTTGAAGCATTGTTGCGAAGCATCTAGGTTGAAGGAGTTTGCGATTACTACATCTCAATTATTTAGCCAGTAATAGGAGGTTGGGGAGAAAGGGTGGTTAGAGAGGTCTTCACAGGTAACTGAAATATTTGTCATTTTTATTTAGCTTGACTGTCAAACACTTTTTTAAAACATCAGTAACATGATACCATTTTAAGAGCCTTATAACTGTTTCCTTTAAAATCTTCCAGCAATACTGTAGGCATTGGCAGCACTCAACACGAGCAGGAGGCACTCTTCAGGTTGCTTGTCAGGGAATCAGCAGGTGGGCCCTCTCTTGGTGGCCTGTGCTCCACTTCTGTCCATGGTGGACTCTGCTGCTTGAGTCCTCCTTCTTGGGTCTCAGCCTTCTGGCCAAGCCTGTAATCCACCCCTTCTGGGTTACAGCCCTGCTCACTGTGGTCCAGCCTGCTAGTAAAGTCAATGGGCCAGTGGGCCTGTGCTGCTCCTGGAACGCTGGAGAAGCAGGTAGGGGCCTGGAATGGGGGGGGGGGGCAACAGGCCCCAGCCCAGGGAGCCAAGGTGCCTCTAGTGAGGCCTTCCGCCTCTCCCAGTTACTCCTCACCAGTCCATGCTGACTCCCTGCGCCAGTCCCCCACAGCCCCTAGTTGCACGCCGTCTCTCACCGCACCGTAGTCCAACCACCACCCACTCCTGGCTCCTTGCCTTTGGACCACTGCTCCAGCTGCTCCTTCAGGACCCCTGGCTTCTGTTCAGCTTCTAGTGCCAGCTCCTACCCTGAGCCCTCCGAGGTGCTTGCTCCCTCAGCCAGCCTGCCATAGAGTACCTTCTCCCTGCGGCTCTCCCAGCAGACTGACTAGCCAGTTCTGCTCCGTCTATAGACCTTGCAGCTTGCCACACACAGGCCTCTTTAAACCCTGCGTGTGCTATAGTGGAGCAACTGCATCACTACAAATACCATGTCTGAAACAAAATGAGAAGAGAAATGAAAAGAGAACTTAGAATGTAAAGAGCCTTCTTAAATTTTAACTGAGTCCTTACCACACAATTTCTTACATATTTCCAGTATATTGGCAGTACACACTATTTTATTAACAACCTATTCCCGTAAGTAGACTCGTGAACTCCAAATAGCTTAGTGTGTCACAAAGGCACATCATGTTGCAAAGTACACATGCATTTTTTTTTAAAGTACGGGTTACTAACTATTGGACCAAATTACCAGTGGATGTAAATTTTCCATCACTTGGCATCTTTAAATTGCAACTGGAGGTCTTTCTAAAAGACATACTAGAGTTCAACGACAAGTTGTTGGGCTTGTCTGTTTGCTATGCGTTAGGCATGAGGCCAAACAAAAACACTGGAATGATCTTGTCACTATGCATTGTTTCTTTAGTATTGTCAAGGGGTCTTGCTGTTTCACCTTTGATTTTCTCTTTCCATTGGGTTCTACAACTGTCTGCCTTCAACTGTAATCTACAGCCTTGCTGCACACAGTAAAGAACAGCATATAACTATCAATATGAAATTCAGCTTTGCCCAACTCAGTGATAGTTCTTAGGGATGATTTTTAAGTTTCTGGCCTCTTTTCATAACTTTAATTATTCACAGCTGGATATTGATGAGACATTTGAGATACATTAAAGCACAAACCCCATATATGCCACTGAGTAAGTAATCTCTACATGCCAGAAGCATCTTGTTGAAGTATTGTCTGTGAATTTAAAGCACATTCCAAAAATCAACCACAAGAGGGAGAACTTAAATTCATTGAGTGATAGTGGTACATTCAACCAGCCTTCTCTAGCAGCTTCATGCAACTCTGACACTTCAGACTGTCCTGTTCAGTGTTCTCATGCCCAAGTAAAGAACTATGGTAGGTAAAAATGCCAGTAATTCCAGCAGAGCTATTTAGGGAGGTAGAAGCTCATGTGATTATTCACCCAAAAGTCTCCAGCACCACAGTTCTTACAAGTGCTCCATGATATAATTGTCTCATCTTTAACAGTTTAAGAGCTGATGCAGCAAACAGAACTAGAAGAGGAAGACAACAAGCTGGAATTAATGCAGTCCTTCTGAAAAAAAATCTTTCCTTTTTTCATAATTTTCTGATGTTGCACAGCTCCACCAGTGGGAAGAGCACTGACACAGCCCAGATCTTGGATTCTTCACCGGTGTCACCGGGCCCTATTTTGGACATCTTGTCTATACTAGCCCTCCGAGGATTGCGACTATGAATGAAGCTACACTAATGACAATACAAAGGAGGAGTCCTGTGGCATTTTTAAACACTAAGATTTATTTATTGTGTGAGCTTTCACAAATAAATTTGTTAGTCTTTAAGAGTGCCACAGGATTGATTGATTGTGTTGTTGAACTAGACAAATACAGCTACCCATTTGGAACTAATGGCAATGTAATACTGGGAGAAATTTAAGAAAATGCCTTACGTAGAAACAGTTTTGTTTAGGTGACAAAAAATGGATTTTGATATTTAACTTCAGGCACTCAAATTTCACCTTCAAAAACAATTAGAGTCCTGTGGCACCTTGAAAACTAATACATTTCTTCGGGCATTACCTTTCATGGGCCACAACCCACTTCAGCAGATATTGCATTTGACAAAGTGGATTGCAGCCCACAAAAGCTTACGTCTGAAGAAATTTGTTAATGTTTAAGATGCCACAGTGATAGGAAACATTTTGGTGTTATAATGTTATGAGTAATGTTATAAGAGTATGTCAACCCTCCTTGGTATTTAATATGATATTTATATTTGATGTTAACTAGATATTACAGCTCCAGTATATATGTCTTTGAAATGTGTATGCTCAAACTGAATGTTTTGATACCTGGATGTTAATTGTTCCTGTTATATGTAGCTGTGAAAATTCTGAGTGTACTGCCCCAGCAGCAGCAGGAATAGTTAGTATATCTGTGTAGGCTAAGTTAGCTTAGTTGAACAAAGAATACAAAGTTACATAATGTCAGGCGTAGCAACCGTGGCAGATTGCCAAGCTTCAAAACCGGCCTGGTAACAGCATGGCAGAGCAGTGCATGGCCGTACAGGAGCCATACAGAGGGTGCAGTGATAGGGGCTCACCTTAGAAGGGAATTCTAGGGCTCACAGCTGCTGGTCCAAAGGACCACTGTAGCCTAGGAAGGTATCTAGAACATATAGAGTAACCTGAGGTAAAAAAGTGTTAGGGAATTTAATTATGTTTATTTGTATAATAAGTCTGTGTCTGATGTGTGTCCCCAATGGTGTATATGTTAATATCTATCCTGGAATATACTTACCTGAACTCAGTCCTTATACAAATACTTACCTGAACCCAGTTTTTATACTTGCCTTATGTGGGATCCTCTCCCGTTTCCATGTTTTAAATAAAATTCCACAAGTTGTTTAGCACTTTTGCCTGGTGTCTGATTCACAGTCAGTTGACAAAAAGGATGGCTACATGATAGATGGTACTGGTGGTGAACAGTCCTGAGATCATTAGAGATTTTCCTCTAACAACAGGACTCCCATTGTTTTTGCTGTATACAGACAAACATGGCTACCCTTTGGAACATGCCAAATTTGACCTTAATTGTTTCAGTTTCCCAACTATAAATGAAAATCTCTCCTAAATCGGAGTTTTAACTAAATGTGTCTGAGGTGCTCTGGAAACCTAAGATAAATTATGGAAATGAAAGTATTAATGAGCTAAAATATATTTTTATTCATCATTTCCCACATTTTAACTAGTATACAAAATTCATCCTAACCCACCTCCAATTTGTTGTATTAAAATCATCTTTACCATGAAATATTAAAACCACCATTATGGGATTCCAAAGAATTTTTTTTTTAAATCTAAAAATCATCTTACAACCAAAAGTCACAAAACACTCATTTATAAATGAGTCCTGTTCTGCTCCTATGGAGGTTATCTGTAACCACCTTTAAAATTTCTATTTGTTTTAACTGAAATGGTGTTGTGAACTAAACAGCTTCAGGTAAATAAATGCTGTGAACTATTTTGCAAATATTGTATTCCAACCAGAGGAGATATTTGTGGGAAAGACAGGAAAAGGTGGTATTGAAGGGTTATATGTAGTTCAACCTCCAGCCCCAACACTGGCACTGATTTTTCAGAAATTCATAGTTTATGAGACTCAACATAAAGTGCTTATGATTTTTGCCGTTTTGTAAGGAGTACAGATAGCACTGAGAAAAGCCAAACAACTGGAATTTATTTTATTTTCTGTTTCTTCCTTGCTTGAAATTGTTCTGTTTTACTTTTGACAGATTTTATTAGCATTGATAAAGCAGGATCCACAGATGTCTTAGTAACGTTTCCCTTCTTTCCAGGCTCATTCTCCTGTATCTCCTTTGGCTTTGCAAGATTCTGCTGGTTTTGTTCTCTTCGGCGAGCTTTCTCCTCCAGAATTTTTTCCACCGCTTTTGTCTTTTTGAAGTTTGGATCAGAAGGATCCAAATTAAACAAGTGTGAAGTATACATTGCTTGGAACCTTGTATCAGCAACGTTCACCTGAAAGGAGAAAAACATTTCAGTTAACCTTTTTACCAAGGAAAAATAAGGCTGAGAAGCAGGACAGAAAATGTAACATACCAGAAAATATTATCATATTTAAATGACCATGTATACAAGATGTGGGTAAACTATAGCTAAAGTCTGATCTTATTTAAGCAGAGGCAAAGCTCAGTATTTAAATTTCATATGGTAGTTCTCAGAATTTGTTCAGATCGGGTAAGTTAATCACAGAGGCTGAATTTCACCTACTCATGGAGCTCTCCTGTAACTGTCCTTTGCAAAGAGTGTAAGGTGATGGTCTGGGAGAGTCAACAACATACAACAAAGACATTCCTTGTTGGTTAAGAATAAGTGACCATGGAAGGAGTCAGTGGAGACAGACCAAGAGAAGGGCAGTGATCAATATTCCAGCCAACAGGTTGCATGTGGACTTGAAGAGTGAACTCTGTCTCCTTAAATTCCTATACACAGTCTGGTTTTGTTCTCTCTATCTGGGAAATTTTGCTTGTAATCTAAACCATATGAAGTGCACCAAGGCCCTATAGTGATACGTATACATGTGAGTAATAAACATTCAAAAGCAATGTGGGCCGATTAAAATTGTATCCTCTTTTGATCTCTGCATTGGAATACTAGCTTTTTTTTCCCTATACAGGAGTACTATACAGAGGTTTATATTCAATTGCATTGTTAATAAGATGTCAAACCATACTACCAAGACACAACTCTTACATCAGAATTTCAATACACCCCTCTGAAAAAGTAGAGACACTACTAAATTCTATTACATTTTAATACTAGGAGTCTGCATTAGTACTGGTGTTACCTGAAAGTCATCTTCCAACAACTCCTGCTTTTTCATTAGTAGTTTCTTTTTCTTTTTGCTCAGGTTCTGTTGTTCTACAATCTTCTCATAGTTAAAATGTTTTCGGTCATCAGCCTCATCATCCATCATAAGCAATGACATTTCAGCCTGTTAAAATAAGAAGAGTCCATTTACTTAACAGTTCTCTGTGGAGTATGGAATACACATGTTCCTTCTGAAACAAAAGAACTCAGTTTCAAAGGCTGCAAAGGAACAGCTGTAATGTGTAAGCAGATTGCAAGCCATTATAAAACACAGAAATGTTTATTACAATAATATTAAAAATGTCTTCCAAGCCATGTGGAGAATGGTAAAGAGAAAAATAAGGACAATGCCAAAAAACTTTGAAAAGCCTAACTTTGCAATTTCTACAAATGGGAACATTACTTAAGATAAAAACAAAACAAAAACAACAAAATTTAAGAAAAATTAACTTTCACTGAAATGGAATAACTAAAGCTTTAGGGAATGAACGCTTCTTACTGATCATTTCTTTTCTGCTAGCAGGGTCTCCCGACTCTTAACATTGTGGTAAAGGTGAATAGAAGACTTATTTTTTGGGGGAAAAAAAATTTAAAAAATCAGTTTTATATTTAAATCAGCTTTTATAAATTTAAAGTAAGTTTTTCTTTTAAAAATAAACCTGCTTAAAAAGAAATCTGGATTTAATACAAAGTACGTTAAGGCCTAAACTTATAATTCCCTCAGCTATTTAAATTAAGAAACAAAATGCTGAATCCTTGATCCTCTATCAAAAACTTTTAATTAAAGGCTGCTTTTTATACAAAGAAAGAATCAAGGGGAAACCATCTATTTTTGAAGTCAAGCTTCATAATTATCGTACAATAAGTCGTGTACTGTGTTAAGGGCTTGAACTTCTGGAGGATCCAGAGTCTGTGCTACTGAGTGCAAGAGAAAGGCAAAATCATCACAGGCATTGGGACGCACCATCTAGTTCCATAAGACGCTATCATGCATCTCAGTGGGATCATCCACTGAGCCCACCTCAGTAATCTCATACTCCTGTTTTACAGGGTCTCCCTTCCAGAGCTCTGATTGGCTCACATCTCAGATTATGAATATCTGATTCCATCTATTGTTTGCCCTTTTTCTAACATACTAACATGTACAATTAATAAGGTTCTGAAAGCATTAAGCCATTTAGTTGCTTAAATAAATATGTACAATTATAGCATACCATCCTGGGTACCAAGAAAGATGCATCAAAAGCAAGTGAAAAGGCTCTATTCAGTTGTAAATCAGCATGTTTTAATGCAGGGCCAGGTCACCGTGGTGCCCAGAATTTGTAGCCTGCTGCCTAGATCCACTTCAAAAATGCAGCAGAGCAGTGCCCTCTTGCAATCAAAAATAAAACTGCCAGCTCCATTACTAGCACCCGGCAGTATTACTGGGCAGGCAGCTAGCAGCAAGGTGCATCTAGTTGGGCACCTTTCTTTAAACTGGGTACCAGTTTTGTCAAGCCCTGTTTTAATGGGTAAATCAACCAGTGAGAATTAGTCTTTATTTTTCAAACTGATTATTTCAATTGAAAATTTCCATTTGGTGTTTTAAATTACTTTGGTTTAAATCAGTCCACCCTGGCCTAGGTTGTTCTCCTCTCTGCAGCTCACACAGA
The DNA here is from genome assembly GCA_007922195.1 of Podocnemis expansa. Lineage (NCBI taxonomy): Eukaryota > Metazoa > Chordata > Testudines > Podocnemididae > Podocnemis > Podocnemis expansa. The sequence continues at coordinate 5,436,310 of ML682004.1, forward strand.
GGTAGATCAGAGTGTTGGAAGCACATGTTCTAGAAGCTAGACTGTAGCCACACCATCTCATCTCTTGTTTGCTTCAAGAGGAGTTCTTTCCAAGCTGTAAAACCCACATAACATTATTAAAAAAATATTCCAAAGATAACAAAATAACCATGGACGTTAGACCAAGGAAAATGATTAAATAGTAACAATTACACATATTTAGCCTGTGACTGGCCATCCGGGATGGGTAGAATGTGGGAGACAATACTAGCAGAAAGGAGGTTAGTGATAAGGGTCTTTTCTCTTTTGCAGTCCAGAATCTTGCACAATTTTTTAGGCCTGGAAAGTAACAAGCAGTGAACAGATGGGAAGATTATGAAAAGGTCAGGAAAAGGTAAAATGCAATCACAGCTCATCTACAGTATTTCCTCCAAGTGCCAAGTCATTTCCAGAAGACTGATTGCAGCACCTTCCTGTGAAAAGATGCCCTGCAGAGCACAGAAGTCTTCCTTGTACTGCTTGATAAAGCTGGTAGAATTTGACCAGGTAGCTTTATAAATTTTCGCTATTTATGCATTAGCTCTTTGAGCCCACGAGGTTTCCAGGGATCACATGGAGTGTTCCTTAACCCCTTCTGGAACTGAAATCTCAAATGCCTTGTACACATCCACGATGCATAGACTCAGCCAGCCAGCCAGCCAGCAGAGGACTTGGAAGCTCTGAATCCTTGGCATTTTTTTGATGGACAAAAAATCCTGACACTGATGTCAGTGGTTCAGAGAGAGAGTTTGTCAGGGCTTGGTAACAAGCTGCAAATCCCACCTGGGAAAAGAGGTTTAGTTGCCAACTCGGCTAACTGGGTGTCCTAAGAAATCAATCTATTTGAGGATCCTTTGCCAGAGAAACAATAGATCCTGTGAACACCGCACTACTAAGAGCAGACACTTGATGTTCAATGGTGTTGGGTTGGTGAGCTTTGTCAAAGCCGTCTTGGAGAAAATTTAAGATCATCTGACCTCTTGGATTTCTAGGATTTGCTTTGTGTTCTTGGCACTAGCCACAAAACTTGGGCCAGAACAGAGGAGTACACTTTCAAGGTGGATACATGTCAAGAATAAAGAAGTGGCTTGATGATTATCAAAAACATGTATTACACATCAAAAATTAATCATAAAAGGCCCTTTAAAAAGCTCTCATGTAGACGGCTCCTTTAACAGACAGAATTAACTGATACCTCCCAACAAGTATAAACAATTAGACTATACCAGGATTAAGGAGACCTGTGCGCTAATCCTAGGTAGGTCACCAACTCAATAAGGATCAGACTCAAAGGCCAATGAAGTTAGTGGAAAGATTCAGGGCTTTAGATCAGGCCGCATGACATCATGGATCCACTGTGATAGGTATATTACATGTAGAGGTGACAGTTCTGTCTTATACTTGAAGCTGCCCAATGCCACCTCTTATAGGTGTTCTCAATTATTTGGCAAAACTGCAGCAATTTGAGCTGAAATATTCTATACCAAGGTGAATTTTTTTTTTTTTTTAAGGTTTCATCTCAAATCAGTCAGCCATTTCTGACAATAAGATTTGGGAAAAACATGTTGTTTTTCCAACATTAAAAAAAGAAAGTCTTATAACCATTTTATAGAGAAGCTCTAGTGGCTCCACACTTTTGAGCATAAGCCTAAAATTCAGCAGGTCTCTTAGTGCTTGGAATGTGCCTTTTGCCACACCTATGAAAATAAAAATAAAGTCACTATATTCTGTCTAAGCTATAAAAGCACTGAAAAAAAATCTCAGTTTGCACATGCCAATTAGACACTAGCTTAATTTTCTGAAGATTCTGTCTGCAGTAAGCATGCTCCACACCCTCACAGCTCCTGCATGGGGTAGATGTTTGTGTCTGACTAATGCATAAACTTGTCTGGCTAGAGCACTCTACAGAAAGACCTGGAGAACCCACCATTAACAATTGCTGATCTGAATGTCTGGGTTCACCTTCCAGCCACTGATTCGTGTTATGCTTTTCTCTGCTAGATTAAAGAATGCTTTAATATTCAGTATTATCACCCCATGAAGGTACTCATACAGTGCAATTCAGTCACTTTTGAGTCAATGCAGACTGAATGTGTTTTTTCAAGCCCTTGCATTATGTTTGTGATTCTTCAGCACCTTCTTCAATTCTCCAGCACTAGAATGCTAAGTAGTATTCTAACAAGCAGTAGTTTAGTACTGAAAGACACAATTACCTACCTGTTCATTCCTCTCCTGATTATACATCTTGCCAAAGCATACAGTGGGAGCTAACGTTCAGCTACTTGCTCACTCTGACTCCTAAATCCTTTCTAAAATCATAGCTTTTCAGGATACAGAATGGGGGCCTATGGGTAGCTATGATTTCGCATTTGGTTGTATTAAAACACGTTTTGTTTCAATGGGCCCAGTTTACCAGGAATCTAGACTGCTCTGTGTGATAGCCCTCTCATCATTATTTACCATTCTGCCAAGCTGTGCATCATCTGCAAATGTTATCAGCAATCATTTTATATTTACTTTCAGGCCACTGATCAAAGCATCAAATAACTTTGGGCTTAATACTGACTCCTGCTGAATGCCGTAAGAAACATCCCCATTTGATGGGGATTCCACATTGAAAACTACTTTTTAACAGTAGTTACTTAACCAGTTCTTAATCTACTTAATGTCACTTTATTGATACTGTACAATATCAATTTGCTAATTAGAATACCACCCAACAAACATTTTTTAAAAGTCTATTGCATTTATGGAGTTTCTTTTATCAATCAAACTTGTAATCTCATCCAAGAATGAAGTCAGGATTGTTTGATAAAAGCTATTTTTCACAAAACCACGCTGACTGTCATTAATTATATTCCTATCAACAGAGCTGTCCTACTGCACTCACTGGTACTAGCCACATGCAATGAACGCACAAGCGTTTGAAGTACTTGGACTTATGTCTGTAATCATTAATACTTTAGCACAGAATTACCTTGTGTTTTTCTGTCTCTGAGTCTTCTTCTGGGGCACTTTCTTCTGTTTTAGATTTCTTTGATTTTTTCTTTAAACCTGATTGCAAGACAAAACAAGAAAATGAGTATTAATTCCTGAGTACACACACGACACTAAATCCTATAGGTTATGTCCACACTTAAGAAGTTAGTTTGAATTAACTTAGTTCAAATTAATTAATTTTAACTAATAATGGTTAATTTGAACTAACATGGCTCCATTAGAAACCCAAATCAACCTCGCATGTCCATGGATGGGAGCTGCTAGTTTGATTTAGGAAGGAGGCACCATGAGAAGCAGGGCAACACGGCACCCAAGAAGGGCCATGCCCCCACCCAATACACAGAAAGAGGAAGGCACCCTGGGACAAAGAAGGTCAAACCATGTTAATTCAAACTAAAGGTTAGTTTGAATTAACGCAGCTCCATTGGGTTAATTCAAACTAATAAGCACAAATTAACTGTTACTTTCAAGTTAAGTGAGATTTTATAACTTTGAAGTAAGCGCTTATTACTTCAAACTAAGGAATTCCTTAGTTCAAAGTAATGAAAGCCAGTGTAGCCATGCATTAATTTAGTTCAAATTAATCCTCATTAATTTGAACTAAATTGTAACTGTAGACATACCCATGGATATGTATAAAAAAAGCATGTCTCAGTCATTTGAAATTGGTAATTCAATTTCAGGTAATAAAAGTAAGTTGAAAAATAGGGTTATGATCTAGCAAGAATGTTTACAAGGAACAATATTTACTCAATCTACAGAGTGGGTATCAGCTCTCAAACAACCAGTGATAGTAAGCAAAAAAGAGATGGTACATTACAAATTTTTCCTCCTCCTTGAAAAGAGCAAGCGTAAGAACTGCCAGTGGGGCACAGACAGTTAAACAATCCCATTCGCTACTCAGATTCAATACATATTACAAAACTAATGAGAAATGAGTTTATGCAACTACAACAGTAACTGAATTCACACAAATTCTCAAAAATGTTCACTCCTTCCACTTAACTTCTATGGAATAGAACAGGAAAAGAAATAGCTTAAGAAAAGAAACACTCCTAATCTGTCCATTGATAGTGCCAGCAGCTGAACCAGACTATAGTCTAGCTGAAGAAAAGGTAAAGATTATGTGGGGGTCAAGAGGATTAAAATTTTCCACCACATTTATAAATAAGCTATCAAAGCTCGGCATGAAGAACTGCTATTTGAAAGAAAGATAACTGTAGAACAAGGGAGAACCAGAATCCTGTTGGGCTAATTTACGCTATTCTGATGATGTTTTCTGTGCTCTCTGAGAAGTTCCTGTGTATGCACGCTCCTTATACTAATGAATTTTAACTGTATGAAACAGAAGTCCATGATAACCATTATTGTAAAGGAGAATCCTATTTACGAATACTATGGAATCAAGTTTCTCTTTCAAGAAAATTTCAAAACCTACAGCCTTATGAAATAGAAGAGGAAATGGAAAGCTGCCTGACTTAAATCATACTCTGACCGTCGATGAACCCGTTTCCAAGTAATTCATTACAGTACTTTGGGGTATTTTTAAGAAGAGATTTGGATCCATTCGGTTAAGCCAGAGTTCCAGAAGAAAGACTGGAAATATAAACAAGCCAAAACAAAAAGTCTAGTTAAAGTTAATTAGTTAATTAAGCTACGCAACAGGACACAGCATCTCTTGAAGAGACTTAAATATTTTTGTTTTCTGACAAATGTTCTCTAAACTGATTCCAGCATGGATGGGTTTCTCAGAAAGTATGGGGAAAAAAACCAAAACATAAAAATCACCACAAAATCCTGGCTGCAAATAAGAAAAACAAAGATGTACAACATCAGTTGCTCATCAAGTCTGAAACTATTGAGTCAATATCTTCAGGGAATTGTTCAGGGCAGAGCAAGTTCAAGGCCATAAGGGCCCCCAATTCTATAGGTGTTTGCTTCTCCTCTCTAGTTATTAATCTCTATTCTGTACATATAAAATTGAGCAAGTCTGAAATCTTCCTCAGTCTTCTGCAAACTTGCTATGTAAGGGGTGCCAAAATAGACAGACCTGGGAAGACGGAGGCAATGGCTAGAGGGAGGCTGAAAAAAGTCAGTGTGTGGAGTGCCAGGAGAGAAGAGAAAGACTTCTCAGAAGCAAAGCAGATGCACATTATTATTGTGATTTACTTGTATTACTTTAGCACTTAAGAGCCCCAGTCATGCAAGGGGCCCCTGTTGTCCTAGGCACCACGCAAATAAAAGTTTGCTGAGCTGGGGAGCTCCAAATTCTTACCAAAGTCGCTGGATGCCCAAGGCTCAGCTTGCTCACACTCACTTCTCATATGCAGTATGAAAGATGAATAAATGGAGAACTATTAGCCTCCCTGCAGAGGACTGATCCTAATATAAACCATGTTCCACCTCCACCCTGTTGCAACTCTAGACAATGTAGCCTCTGAGAACCAGCCTTGGTCTTCTATCTTAAGTGCAATTAAGACTATTTGGTTCCAAAATTGTCAGACCTCTTCTCTCTGCTGTTGACAAAATCACCCCCACATGTAATCTTTAAATCAAGAATGGTTTCTTTAAAAATGTGCTCTTGCTCAGCCACAGGTTATTGAAACAAGAGTGTTCACTAACATAGTATACATGACCAAATTCCTCTTACAGAATAGTCAGACTAGAGTAATAGATTTTAACACCAGAAGGGATTATTCCATTCATCTTCTAGTCTGACTTCCTATACAACAGTTCACAGAACTGAACCAGTAATTTCTGCATCAAGCCTATAACTTGCCTGAGCTATAGCAGGGGTTGGGAACCTGTGGCATGGATGACTGAACGGCACACCATGCCACTCCCAGGTCCAAGCTGGGTCTTATAGCAGCTGCTCCCTCCTTCCAGCTCTGTCCCTCTCCCAAGTGGGCTGGGGCCTGGCTGTGCCCTGACCAAGGCACTGGGCTCATACAGCACATGGGAGTGTGGAAAACTTGGCACCTCCCACCTAAAATGTTTCTAACCCGTGAGCAAAAAGATCACTTTTAAAAAGAAATCTACTCTTGATTTAAAGGCTTTAGGTGATAAAAAGTCCACCACATCACATGGAAAGTTGTTCCAACGATTAACTAACCTCAATATTAGTATTTTATATTGTATTTTTTTAACTTCAGCTTCCAACTGCTGCATCTCATTATGCCTTTTTCTAAAAGCTGTTGACTATCAAAAATTTTCTTCCCAGGAACTTTTAAATTATGATCAAATCACCTGCTAATTTTCTCTTGATTTATAGTGGAGCAGCAGCTTTACCACAGTGAAGACTGACAGTCATTTTCTATTTAAAGGCAGACTATTGTAAGTTCCTTAAAATCCAAATGCTTACACAGAGTGTCCTGAAATTTGTTGTCGCTGGTTGCTAATCCTATAGTCTATCACTTACAGAAACTCCAGGAATGTTTTACTAATGGCAGCATGAGGCCCTTTCTCACGTGCCTACAAAATGAAATCCACAAGAAGACATTTTTTCTTTGTCCGCACCATATGTAATTGTTTAAAAAAAATGCTCATTCTAGTCTCTTGTCTAATTCAGTGCTCCCTAACAGGTCCCCAACCAGTCCCTCACCTGGGGACTGATCAGGCAGAATGTCCATCCATACCCACGCCAGAGCCTGTCCTTTTGAACTGTCAATAATTCTAAGGTTTCTTTGAGGGACTGTCACCTCCCCGCTACTCTGCTGCCCATGGTCTCTTTCCCAAATGGAGTAATATTAACCCACCCATGTCACTCAGCCCACCAAATTTCAATGATAATAATATCAAATTTTCTTTTCATAAATGAGCATATCCTGATGATTGCTTTTCTTCTCTGTTACCCAGAAAATTGGACTCCCCTCTGCTGAGATGGAGGCAGTCCAATCCATACCCTTTCTTATGTATAGAAAGTGATCCCATGTTTCACAAATTTCCAGTCCCTCCTTACTTTCCATCCCCTCTTTTTCCCTTGGGGGCAGGGGTAGGGGCTCTTATCTGGCTGGACCTTCAGGGGTGCTAGGAGGTGTCCAACAATTGTCTTTGTGATTCTACAGTAAACAGCTGCTCTTGAAGACTACAAATCTATGGGGAAAAAATGCCTTCACTCTGTTGCAAACTCTTTCAGACTCCAGGTAACTTCTCCCAATCACCTCAGAAATTCACTTTGTTCCTGGTTTATCTATCTAGCCTTCCACGCCAGCTCATCTAACTCAGAGAGAGGGATTAAGGTTTCAAACAGTGGCCTGAGCTGTGGCCAAAAAGCCACAGTCTCCAAGTCCTCAAAGAAATATTCACGGGTCCTGTTCAGAGGCCCGGCCACACAGCCTTAGCAGAGGCACAAGTCAACACACAGACAGACCAAAAGCACAATTATCCAAGCCCTGTACCTCCACACACAGGATGGACAGCTGCTAATCAATAGCATTTAGTCTCTCCCCTGTTGCTTACATGATGATAACAATCTGTTCTGGCATCAAAAAACTATCATATTACACAGTAAATAATTTTGCAATTAACTAGCTCATGAGAAAAGAATTAGAATACCAAATCTGATTTTCTTAAACCTTTGGTTATTGATTCAAAGATATCCATTAGAAAAGTATAATAGTTTTAGCCACCATACCCAACCATTATTTATTGTTACCTGGCTGTATTAAGAGTGTGCTATGGAAGATTTTGGAATGAGATCATAGCAACCATAGTGCTTGCTCTCATACTTACATGGTTTCCTGAAATCAGAGAGAACAATAATCAACTAAATTGTCTCCTGAAATAACTTGTTCACTATGATAAAAAACAGAATGCTGTTAGTGTAACATTAGAATTCCAATTGCTCCCCCCCTTCCATTTCACAGAAATCCCTCATGCAATATTATAGGCTATTCTGCCATATCCACGTTAATTCCTTTTTCCTTTTGTTTCATCTCCTTCTGCAAAAAAAATTTGCCACTGAAAGAATAAAAGTCAAATACTTAAGTACGTTAACATCCATAAATATTTCAGAAGTATTTTTGGCTTGCATATTATACAAATTCACATTTGACTGAGTAATTTTCTCCATCTGCTTGAAGTTTGATAGCATTAACTCTTCCTGTCCAGCTCAAACTGAAGCCCCAAAACTCACATAACTGTTAAGATGACTCTGTGAATGTCTCAAGGGTCTTTAAGAGTCCTTACATCTGTATTTCCCTAACTTTTGCAAGCCAGCTGCCTTGTCCCCTTTCAGAAAAATGAAGACAACTCCTTTCGGAAAAATGAAGACAATTGTGTGCTCTCCCTTCACACATAGCAAACCCATGTGCAGAAGATGATGCTATTTCATAGTATTCCCACTTGCCCAAGTGTGGCTGGCCTTTCGGTGCTCCCTGCCACATCCACTAGTTGTGGTCCTAATTCTGGCAACAGTTTATTCCCTACTCAATAAACTAATTTTGTGTACTTAAAGGCCTAGATGGCCAAACAAAACAAATCTCCAAGGCAAATAAATGCCTCTCTGCAGTGGTTGAGCCAAGGCCCTGGGGTCTGGGCTGTTACTGAGAAGCAACTCCTCTGTTTGTCTCACCTTGCATTGCCCAGGAAAGAGGCAAGCAGTGGAGAAAAAGCCTTCTTAACTGGTCTGCTGACTCTACAAGTATCTCCTCCTGAACTGGAGTACTGTCTTGCTGGTAACCTGGTCAGTGTGGATTTTCGTTGAGCAGAGGTGTCAGGGCACCAACACCTCCAGCAGGGGACAAGGAAGGCCTGCTAGATGCTGTTACACCACTAGAGCCCTACAAATCCACATATATCTGCTTTATATTGTGGCTGTGGATATCTGCAGATTATTTCTGGCAGATGATGGATCAGATGCAGATCTCAAAGACAGCAAAGCAGCTCTCTGCGACTCAAAGCCTTACTTCTCCAACTCCAGTTGCAGGTCTATTTCTTCACACTTGGGACATCTAGCCCCGAGACACCAAGGTTATTTGTGGCAGCACTCAAAGAGTTGGTACCCACAATGATTCTTCCACTCTCCTCTGCACTGATTAGGCCTCAACTTAAGTACTGTGTCCAGTTTTGGGTGCCTCCTTTCAAAAAGGATGTGGAAAAACCAGAACAAGTCCAGAGAAGAGCAACAAAAATTATTAGAGGTCTGGAACATGTGACCGATGAGGGAAGACTGAAAGAGCTGGTTTTGTTTAGTCTAGAAAAAAGAGACTGAGAGGAGATATGATAACAGTTTTCAAATACCTAAAAGGTTGTTACTAGGAAGAAAGAGAAAAGTTATTCCCCTTAATCACAGATGATAGGACAAGAAGCAACAGACTTAAATTACAGCAAGGGAGGTTCAGCCTAGACATTAGGAAAAAAATTGCTAACTGTTAGGGTGATTAAACGGTGGAATAAGTTGCCTTGGCAGGTTGTAGAATCTCCTGCATTGGAGGTTTTTAAGAGCAGGTTAGACAAACACCTGTCAAGGATGGTTTAATGGGGGTATTTAGTCTTGCCATGAGTGCAGGGGACTGGACTCAATGACCTGCCATGGTCCCTTCCAGCTTCTATAATTCTGTAATGTCAGCATTATCTAAAGCTTTCTAGAACCAAGAGATCTGATTCTCTGGTTGCCTCAAAGCAATCTTTGGTGACTCAGAAGGCAAAAATCTGTTGATCACATCAAGATTTAGATATCCTCAGTGCAAAGATGCACCAGATGAGCAGTACTACACTCTGGATCACATCAGCATCAGAAATTACTTCAAGAGCACTGAATGACAGTCAACAGCCTTTTCACACAATGACCAAAGCCCTGAAATTACCTGAAGAGCATACACAGCCAACAGCCTCCTGAAACACTGACCAAAGACCTGAATCTAGGCAGTTAACATTCCATGCACCAGTATAATAACTGGAGACCAATACACAGTATTAATGTGCACTATCTGAATTGCTCCAGTCATTAGCCATAAAATTGACTACCCTATTGAAGATGAGTATTAAAAGCATAAGGAAACAGAACAGTAAGAAGCAATTTGGGATTCCTAATACCTTTGGAGACTGCTTTATACCAGGCTGGCATCTGCACTAGAACATAATCTAGATCAATACAAGCAGTTCTGACCCTAGGGTAGTTACCTTCCAACTTTGCTTAGAGTGACCATTGATTGTGCCAACACCTCTCCTAGTAACATCAACTACTCTCTCTCCTCAAAAGCATCAAAGTCATTTATGTAAGATCAAGGTGGTTAATCTGAAAGCACTCTGTATTGTTACAGGCAATCCAAAGAAAAGACTGGGTACATCAGGGCAGAAATACAGATTTACCTGTCAAGAACAGAACAATTTGCTCTGAAGAATCCAACTTTCACCCAAATTTTTGCAAAATCTGGCTAGAACATCTGGGTTTGGTATTACCCAAGAATTCCCAAGGACCAAGATTAAATGGTACCTGGTCTAACTATGGTTCCCATGAATGTGATCTTGCATCCTATTTTTAATGAGATGAAATACAGAAGCCCAGTCACACTACTCAGTCTCAAGCAATAGCGAAAAACATGTATTTTTACCAAGGACTCTGATGACAACATACTCCACTTCCTAGAAGTTTTCTGATTAAAGGAAAACTTGCTGGCAGTTTCTTCCATTTAAAAAGCAACCCTGAATGTTGTGGAGTAGATGCCTTCATCAAAAGTTAAACTGTTGATCTAGGCTGTTCCTGTAACAAACTGCCAAGGCCTACCCTAAGAGGTAACTATGACACAGGAGAGTTGACCAGGACAGCCAGAAAGAAACGCAGGCTTCATTTGTGCAACAAGTGTGGCTGCCTGAGAAACTGCACTTTATTGCCACACACACGTTCACAGTCCATTCCTGCCTAGCCTTTGCCCTTGTAGAGCCTCTATTTGGACTCAGATTGCCCATTTCTGAAATCAGAATGGCCAAATATCTCTGCCTTTGTAGCTGCTTCTTTGTATCTCATGTCTGAGTTTATCAGATGTGGGCAGTTTCTATCTGGTTACATTCTTTGAGGCTGTCAATTTATCTGTCTTCATTGTATAAAGGAATATTGACCATCCTTTTAATATGAAAATTATATTTTACAGTACTGGGTATTGGTATACCTTTTAAACTGACTATGCTTTTGGTTCCATGATATAGCATTATTCACTGCTGAGCTACTAAGGTTGGAAAATTCTGTAAGATTTTTCTTCAAAGAATCAGAATTGAGAAATTCTTACAAGAATAACTCATAGCCAACTCTCCGAAGAAACTGGAAACACAAATGTCCATGTATGAAGTGATGTGCTATTGTCTTTCGGGTTGCAGTGTACAGATGGTTTTGTTAATTACAGGGGAAAGGTTTATAGCTGACCCATTTTAGTGAGCTATCGGTTCTTGTGCAACTGGAGAACTGCTTAGGGAACACCAGGGTTGGCATATTTGCCATTCAACGCATACAAACAAGAAGGGTGCCTTTTCCATAGCTATTAGGAAGGCTAAAAAGCAACAACCAAGGGGAGTTTCCAATGTCTCATGCTGGCTGCCTGAATCCCAAGAAGAAGAACGCTCCATGTGGCCACATACAGTAATTTTTAGAAACAACATCTTTCATGGTCTTGAGTTTCCTTGTCACTGGGAAAAGTAGTTTATATATGTTTCTACAAAGCAGCATGATCTATCAGCTTGTGAAAACCATATGCTAAACCTAGATCAGGCCTGTTTATTTTCCTAATATCACATTCCCAAGAACATTAGTTAAGAGCAATTCCTGATGCCCACATAAGCATGCAAACAGCTCACATTTGGCCTAAATAAAAACTCAGAAAATCTGCTACATATTTAATATTAGCTCATCAGTGAGATTTTCAAAGCTTGCATGGCTGTCCATTTCTCAGTTGTTTGCCATAGCTGATTAACACGTTACACACGCTAGAGTTCCATTTACAGAAAAACGAGCGGTATTTTAAACAAATTGTTGCAACATCTTTAAAATTCTCAAATAAGACAATGTGACTGATTTATGCATAAAATAAAAGCCTTACACCCTTAGTTTGTTTGCAGGATATCAGTCTACAGGGGCACAAAGATTTACCAACAACCTAAAAGCAAGCCATCTGCTTTCCTATTAATCCAACACACACCTCGTGCGTCTTCTGAAAGGCAACTTCCCGAAGCTGACTCTCTTTAAGTGACCACTGCAGTTATGTGACCAAAAAGGCATAATAAAAACTGTTATCAGAATTAGGAGAGGTGAAACATTTATAGCTTTCCTATACTAAAGCTGGTACACAGGATGGAAACAAATCTCTTCCACTCCTCTGTCGTTTGTTGCTGCTTCCTCCAATGTTATCAGCAGTGTTCTCTGCTGAGCAGCCATTTTTACCAGAATGGCACCCTCATTCCACTCCCATAACCCACAGAAATATATTAAAATGAGCCTAGATAATTGGCGAAGACTGACAATTTCCTGTAACATCTTGAACAAACCTTATGAAATTAGGACAAATTTTATTGAATTAGGTGAAATCTCACAAAATTAGAGTTAGCATCTTTGGGATCAGTTGTATTAAAAACACGTGTGTATACATTATTGGGAAATTGTATGCAACTCCTCTAGGAGAATGGGAGCACTAAAAGAATACTGCCAATCACCAACCCTTTGCCGCCAACCCCTGTAGAGCTATGCACGTACTAGTTCAAACTGGATTCTCCAGGGCCCAGACAAAATGACAGCAAAAAATAAATAAGCTGAGTTTTAAATAGGTGCATGGCCTTCTTCCTGACCCAGCAAATGCACAGGACCCATGGTCCATTAAGGGCCCTGATCATTATGGAATATCTGAAGGCGTGGATCTGTTAAGGTACATGAGACTGTATGCTTGCTTTGAGCTGAAGCTGTGATCAACTGGAAGTCGCAAGGAAACCCCTTGGGTGGGGTACTAAAGGACTGTTCTCGCCAGAGCCCATGTAAGGTTTGGTATGATCTCTGGTAAGTTTAGTAGCATGTGGAGGTTCTTTTATTTTTAATGTCTTCTTTGTAGCACTTTCACCTGAAGAATAAAAAGGCTTGCATAAAAAGAGTTTATGGTATTTACAACTGCCGGCAATCATTCCGGTAAGCATCTCTGAGGAGAAAGCAAATGGTGACTGAAAGCGAGCACTAGCCTCCACTAAATAACACAGTGAAGACAGGGAACTGTGTAGCCTGGAAATACACCAGTCAGAGGGGAATCTCTGTCCAAGAAAGGCAATGACTGGGGTGCTGGAAGCCAGGGAGTGGGAAACCTCACTACACCACTGAAGGGAAATCCAGATGCAGTTGTTCTCAACTGTAACAGTTATCCTTGTGCTCAACCCCCCCCACTTAATCAAGGATTGGAACTGGAAGTCACATCAAGGTGCAGGTGGCAAAGTAAACAGGAGTGGAACGTGTCATCCAAAATAGGGACCCTTGAATCCCTATCCATTTTAATAAATCTTGTATGTTCTGAGAGGTCTTAAATCATTCTTGATTTTTTCAATTCCAATTTTCATCTAAAATCAAAAAAGCTGAGATGCCAGATGAATGCCATGACTTCTGGCTCATTGTCAGCATCCATACCTTATACATTCCCAGTTAGTGAGTGAAAGACTTTAGGTTAACAGCTCAGATTAAGCCTGGATATATACTTAAGACTTGATATACATGTCTCAACTATCTAAACCTCAAACAGGTGCACCAAAACTGTTGTGCCCTGTGTCTTCACTTATACAGAGCTAGAACTTCATTGGCTTCCAGGGGTAACCGGGTTCTCCCTTCTTTCTCTGATGCATTTGAAGTACCAGCTGACAGGTGGACCACCCAAATAGCGACTTTCTGGCAATGACCAGTTGACAGTCATTACTGAAACTACTGCACTGACAGAAACATCTTCCTGACATTTCATATGATATAGGCCAAGATGCAGATACCATCTAAAATTCCAAAGCAAAAACTCTGGCAAGTGAGCCTTATTTTTATATTTCTCAAGCCTGTTTTTTAAAGAAGGAGCACATTAAATTAGTGGAAATATTACTTTAACTGACCAACCTGTTTTCCCAAGTTCCTCAGAGAAGTATGGGTCATTCAAGTCAACATCAGATGGAAATTCATCTTCGCTCAAGTCTTCTTTGGCAGTAGCCTATAACATAAAACAGTAATTTCACCATTTCCATCAACATACAACTAATACAGAAGTTTTGTCTAATGAAATATAACTTCTGCTAGGTGCTACTAATTCACGACTTTAACACCATAATCTGTACAGCATAGAACTGAAACACTATAACTTGTGAACTTTGGTGAACATACATAAATATTTCTAAATCTGTATACAACACACTGAACTACAGAATCTTACTATGTACACAAAAAGCAGAATAATTTACATGTTCAAAGAAGTCTTTGGAGTCTATAAAATGTATCCTGTACACAATAAACAGTCTAATTGACTACAGGATCAGAAGAAAACTTCTGGTTCTTCATATCCACCCACAATATTTTTCAAGTTAATGATTCAAGGTCCTCAAGATGGCCATCTAGTCCAACCACCTGCCTGAATCAGGCTCAACCCCAAGTAAATCATCCTAACCACGTCTTTGTCAAACCTCTAAGGATGAAGACTCCAGTATCTCCCAGGGTAACCTATTTCAATGCTTTATCACCTACACAGCAAAAATTTATTTTCCTAACATCCAACCTAGACCTCCCTCAGTGAAACTTCAGACCATTACTTCTTGTTCTATCATCTGCCACCACTGAGAACAGATTGGCTTCTGTCCTCTGTGGAACCTCCTTCAGATAGTTGAAGGCCACTATCAACCCCTACCCCCCTTCTCTTCTGCAAGCTCATTTCCCTCAGGCTCATCTCATAAATTATGCTCCAACCCCTTAATAATTTTTGTTGCCCTCTGCTGGACTCATTTGTCCACATCCTTCCTGTAGTGTGGAGATCAGAACTGGACACAGTACTTCATATGTGGCCTCACCAGTGCAAAATACAAAGGAATAATCACTTCTTTGATCACTGCACCCAGGAGAGTAGATAGGAATGTCTATATATACACAGACCTTAACCTACTATACATTAGGTTTGTATAGTATGCTTATGAACTACTAAGGAAATAGCATATCCTTTCTTCTCAACAGAGGGCAGATCTCAAACATCTAGGTTGAAGTTGCTGTCACAAAGGAACATCTGCTCAATCACACCTGCTTCATAATTGTTTGTACTCCACAAATAAAAATATAAACTCAGCATATCAACGAACACCCTCACCACTTCTTTGGAGATTTACAAAGTGTGCTGGTCCTATTTAAAACACAAATAATCAACTAACAAATGTTTTCCACCATAAACTCCTTTAGGCAAGTGTGTTTTGGCAAAATCTTTCTTGGGTAAATAGGCTTAGATCAGGGGTCTCAAACACGCGGCCCCTAAAGTTATTTCCTGTGGCCTGCAATGACACAATCATTACCAATATTTGCAATATCATTATATGAAAAGGTTTCAGTGGTGCGGCCCTTGCGCTAACATACTAGTCCTCATGTGGCCTTTGTGCGGCCCTCATGGTAATTTGAGTTTGAGACCCCTGGCTTAGATGATGTCCTGAAGTTTATCAAATGTGAGTTTGAACTTGCAGGAGAAGAAAGTTCCAGAACTCAGCACCTTTCTCTTAGAACACCTAACCCTCAGCATATGCAAACCATTACCCACCCATTATTTAATCAGGATAAATGAGAGTCTTACACTAGCAAGAGTTGCTGTAGTCTCTTGAAACACTATTTAAACACAAGAAGCCACTTGGGTTGCAGACATTTTTAGCAGTTACCAAGCAAATGACATCTAAAACTTTGCTTAGAGAATGGACTACTTGATTAAAATAAATTCTGTTTTCTCAGTGTGCTGGGGGTCTATCAGGCCTTCACTGCCTCTTGCTGGAGCAGTAAAGCCCTGACACCCTCCGCTTAAAGAAAATTTACTTAGGCCAGGCTACCAACAAGACTTAGGGCAAGCTTACACGGCGACGGGATTTCAGCCGCAGTTAAAACAAGATACACAAGATATTTTAAGTACTTTATGTAAGTCCCTTCACCTGTCTACTGCCTATTTACCACAGTGTCTTCAGTGCATTGAATTGAATGGAAATATACTCTTTTCAACTCAGCACTACTCCAGCTGCTGGGATGGCCTTCAGCAATCAACTTCCTGATTAGCTAAACAGGTCTTCAGCAACCTGATCAGTTAATTGGGAAGATCAATCTACCGACAGTGAATTTGCTGTCATCAGTGAAGACTAGTCCTCAGTCTTCCAAAGGACTAACCCAGAAGCAGCAGACCAGTTAAGAAGGCTTGCCTGCTTTTGAGGAAAAGGAAGTACTGGGTGAGATTAGGACAAAAGCTCCTCAGTGCTAGTCCAGAACACCAGATCTAAGTAAGGGCTTTTGCTTAAATTCCAAAGAAGCATCTGACAAAGTGGGATTTTCTCCCACAAAAGCTCATGTGAAAAATAAATCTGTTAGTCTCTAAGTGCCACAGGACTCCCTGTTTTTTTTAAATTTTGCTTAAAGCACTGCAACCAAGCAATTGCTTCTTGCATTGGTTTGTTTAAAGATACAGACAACCTATATCTAACTCTTGTAATTTAACCATATAAAGACTGACAACCATATGATGTGGGCCACGCTGTTCCCTACAGGCTGCCGCACCTTGGAAACAGAGATAGGGAGGACCTGCAGCACCACACTTGATCAGCAGGAGGCACTATGGGGAAACCAGATCTGTGACACTGGGGCTGATTCAGATAGAGAAATGAAAATGCAGGGAGAGTTAGGCAGCATATTTTTTTTTTTTAAAAAAAGGTCTATCTCCACGTGTTACCACCACAGGAATCAATTCACAAATTCTTCTCAGTAAATGAAAAAGCAGAAAAGTAGCAAGATAGAAAGACCAATGGTATAAAAGCAGTTATATTTAGTCATCTGTACCCAGAAATATCCCTCAAATACATACATCCCATTGATCTTTAAGGAATCCTCAATACCATTTAAAATGTTTATGCTGCTGGAGCTTTCAGAGTTTTGTGCATCCCAATCAGAATGTTTCCTATCCAATCATATTTTATAGGACCACTGTTTAAACAGTATGGAATGTTAACAAAACTAAGATAAAAAGGTAGTTTCTGGGTAGATGCATGTTTATCTTCCTCTAATCACAGAAATTTATAACAATATTAACTTTAGCTGCCAAAGACAGATAAAAATGTGTGTATGCTTGTTATTACTACCATTACCCTGAACATCTGTCTAACTCTCTAAATTGGTAAATCAGCTAAAAATACAGTCTCTAAGTGAACTCACACCACATTATCAGGCCTCAAAAATCAGTCTAGAGGAGCTGTAAATCCTCTGCACTCAATTCAAAGCAACACAGAAAGGTTATAAGTTTTTAATATAAAATGTGAGAGAATAGAGCATGCTTACTTTTCTTTTCTTCTTCAGTTTTCTTTTCTCTTTCTTTTTTTCTAAAAACTGTTCCCATGGAGTTAGTTTATCCTTTCCTTCCAACTTGCTTTTGACCCTCTCTTCAGCAGTTTCTTTCAGTCCTGTGGCAAAATAAAAAACAGATGAATAGGCAAAATTATTTTTCTCACAGGTTTTTTCATCCTCTTAGAAAAACCCTTAGTTTCTCCTCAACATCTAGGTCTTGATCCAAAGAGATACATCTACCATCCTTTGGGGAATGTAATTGTGCAAATATCAACCATCAAGGTAGTGTATCCAGAGGAAAGGTCAGCTTGCTGTTCAAATCCTCCCCCTTCCTGCTAAAAAACACCCAAGCACTTCAGGGATAAGCTGTATAGATGTGTGAGAGAATGAGTGGCAACGGCCAGTCCTCATCAATTCTTGTTCACCAGCTTTCCAGTAGGTAGACTGGATTCCCTCTGTCCCTAACCCAGAACCAAACTTAAAATTTCTCAGCATCTTAATTCTACTTCATCTTACAAATCCATATAAAACTTAAATACAGTGTTTCCACATGAAGTGAGATGTTAAGTATCTTTAAATGCAAATAAAGTTAAGAATTCAGAGCTATTAGCTCATAAAGGAATGCGCACACTTGCAAGATTCACGTTCAGTTTTAAAGATGAAATTGGGTGGGAATTATTAAAAATTCACCTGTCTGCCTCCTATGCACAAAACCAGACATGATTCTGTTTTTGTACTATGAATGAAACAATCTGATGGCTAGCAATAGAAGAAAAAATACTTTTTATGACAGATATTACTATTTAGTTATCTTAAAACTGTTCTGAAATACTGGAATAAGCATCTTGTGCACACAAGACCACTGAGTATTTCTAGCACTCTTTGATTTCATTAAAAAAAAGTTTGCTTCCTCTAAAAATGTTTAAGTTTTAAATTCACCCCCCCCCCTTTATTTTTCTTGAAAAACAAAACACTTGTCCTCAGAGCAGTTGCCATTTTAGTCTGTGTACACCAAAACAATGAGAGTCCTTTGGCACCTTAAAGGCTAACAAATTTCTGCTGGTATAAGCCTTCATGTGTTCCAACCCACTTCATCAGATGCAACGTGTTCATCTTTAAGGTGCCACTGAACTCTCATTGACTTTGATGTCTGACTATTTTAGTTAGAGAGAGATCTCAAAAATAGAAAGAGTAGAATTTTGATACAAGAGAAGACCCAGATTCAAAAATTTCTAAGCTAACATCATTACTTTTTTAAAAAAGTATTTGTCAACAGAAGGTAGAGATTAAGGATCATGCTCAGAGCATACCAATCCTATCATGGCAAAAAATGTAAAATATAAATATAAAATATGTAAGTTATTCAAATATTACATTTATTAAAAAATTAAAAACCAAAATAAAATTAATTAAAAATATTAAATGTATATAAAATATAAACAACAATATTTTCATTTGGGTACATAATCAAATGGTGACAACTCATCAAAGAACAAAATTGAAACTAGCTAAATACCTTCTCCTCTAATTTATGTAGGATTACCTGAAGTACTTTCTTAAGTTTAGCAGCTAATATGAACTGAAAGATCAAAGAACATGCGTAATACACCATGTCCTCCTCCTACATCCCTGGGGATCTGTAATTATCAGACCATTAACTTAGATCTTCATCTTTCTGATGCCCTTTTGTCAGGTGTATACTCTGGGAGAAATACTCCAGTTCACATTTCCTGAGCTGTCAACAATTGGAAGAAGCCTGATACCAGGCTAAATGTTTTGTTGAAAGAAATTTCCTCTTCCCTTTCACAGCAAATGACAGATTCACAGGGCTCCCAAGAAAGCATGCTCCACAGAAGAGTAATCTACTTGTTCAAAATTTTTCCAGTCATGAAAAGCTTAGAGAGATTAAGCAGTACGTCTTACATATAACTAACCTTTCCTAAAAACAAGTGCATACACTTCTGAACATTAAAAGAAATATTTAATTAAAACACACATTCCTCAGCTATGAGTTATATATGTGTTACCTTTTGCTATGGGCAATCTTTTAGTACTGTCATCTCCAGAGTTTTGCCCAAATGAATGAGTAGACTCTATACACATTACACATGAAAACAACTGTTAAAAGAACATTATTAAAGTTGCAATATGAAGCATTCAAATTAGGAAATGCCAAAAAACCTGAGGTTGCAATCTAAACTCAGGCTCTCTGCATGTATGTTTGTAATATCCTCTTTAAGTACAAGATCACATACTATTTTTCCATTGCTCTGGGGATGAAGGCTTAGCTGTAGGGTTGCTCTCTCATTTACTAGAGAAATAACAGGACTAATGAAAACAAGCCTTGATCATAATCCAACCACCACACACGCAGAGCAACAAAGTAGGGAACAAGTATTAAGACAGTCACTACAACTTAAAAAAAAGAGGTAATTACAGGTCAACAAAAATAAAAGCCCTGATAAACCCTCTCATCAAACCACCATCAAAAAATCAGAATATTTTTATATATACACATACTTAATTAGTTTCAACAATATACATCTTCTTCCTGAAATGCACTGAGAACAGATTCCTTTGTTCCCCCAAAACTGCATCCAAACGTAAAGGCAACTATATTTTGGAAAGCTTAGAAAAAAAATACTGATGGTCTGCTAGTGATGTCACAGATTGTCTCTGAAGAGCATTGATTTTGGGTAGAAAAACATGTTGCATCTCCAGCTGAATAAGGTTCACTCCCAAAAGGTGGTTACCAGATTGCTGATTTATCTGTCTGGAAAATGAAACCATTTGATCTACCTGGCAAAGCACGACTCAAAGAAAAATACAGCTCTTTCATGAGACTGCCTAACACCACAAGAAAGGCATCAGGCGTCCTTCACAGATTAGAATAGCTTAGAAACAATTGTCCAGACCACAGCCTGAGAATGAAAATTTATTTCTAAGTGGTCAAGCTGTTTAAGATTACAGAAAGGAAAAGGAATTGTAATCTCTAGTACTACTATTATAACCTGCGCACTGCCAAGTGCTGATCTGCAGACCACCTTACCTATCTAAAAGAAAATCAGGATCTATAAATGAATCACTTTGTCACTCAACCTTCCCAAAATGAAAGCCACGGAAAAAGAATAGGAGGGAATCTCTCTATTATCTGTTTGAAAGTTCCAAAGGGGCAGCTGTGTTAGTCTAGTAAAGCAAAAAAAGCAAGGAATCTTGTGTCACCACGAAAGCTCATACAATAAATAAATCTGTTAGTCTTTAAGTGCCACAGGACTCCTTGCTTCTTTTGCTGACCTAGACTAACACAGCTGCTCCTTTAGAACTTGTCTTTATATGGCTGTTTTCCTTCCATTCACTTTTACACTGGCAGAATGAGAAAAAAGATAAAAGGAGATTTAAAAAAAAAATTTAATCTACAAACATCTCTCAAATATACCTTTAGTAGAAAGCTTTCTGTGGAGAAACGTCACATTAACTTTCACAGATAAAGAAAAAGGAATATTGTTTTATCCAGAACTTCACTGAGAAACACAAGTCTGTAGCTGAGAATGGTTTGAAGTGTCGCACTTGTAGATACACCCAAGGAATTACCCACCCTTGGAGCTATGAGAAAACAACTGACTACTAGAGATGTCGCCTGAGAAGGTTGTTGATAAGAAGTTTGTAAATTAATCATAAACAAAACTTGCAAGTGCCTTAAGTCTTCAATCAGACTATTACAACACCATTTAAAGGAAATGATATGCTGGCTGTACTTCAATTTTATAATTCAAATTTCGCTAGCATAGGGGTTTAATAGCCCAAACTCTAGCAAATACTTTTATTAGACCATGTAGAATCCACCCACCTAAAGTGGAAGTGGGAGTAGAGCAGGAGGACAAAGGAGAACATTTCTCCATTCTCGGAAATCCAAATTATCAAATTCATTTCATGCAGCAAAATGAAAGAAGAGTTTTATTATATGCATTATAAGTGTGAAACCCTTGTTGTAAGTAGCTGAAAGAAAGGTCACATAAAAATATTCTGAGGATATAGGGAACCATATGTAAACAACTTAGATTGGTTTTCCACATCTGATGGAAGAGTAGACCAAAATAAGGGAGTCCAACTTAAAGCAGGGATGCATCCTTGAGGTACACCTCAAAGACCACAGCCAAAAAGCATGACTGACATCACCTGTTTTTGTTTTGTCTAAGCTCTAAAGATTTAAAAAAAAAAGTTTTCCCAGACAGCTTGGGGGTTATCTTGCATCACTAGGTAGATTTAATCTTACTTCTCAAAGGACCAGGTATCAAAGGATGGAACCTTTGTTAGTACCTGAAGTTATTCTGTACAAAGAACTCCTGCAAAGCAATAGTTTGCCTGCTGGAATGCATATTCCTGTGCACTCCAGGAGACAGGAATACCTCATTCAAAGACCACTTTACCCAAGAATATAGAATGAGCTATATACTCTACCTTCAAAAGATCATATGGAATGAAAACAGTGTCTCACTCGCATATAATCCTTCCAACAACAAATGAGAGAACCACAGCACCTTAGGAGGAGATTATTGCACTTGATTTTTATTTAGGATGAAAACTAGTAAATTTTAAAGTTCTGTTTTAACTCCTGTTTAATATTCACATTTCACTCTTTTGAAAGGATGAATGTTTCAAATTAAACAAAAAATGTGATGCCAAGAAGTATTTGAAAATAATACTAGGACTATGATTGTAGTCTCTACCACATGTACAAAGTCTAAAGCACCAAAACCTTCTCTGGGAGTGTGTAAAAGGTTGAGAGCTGGCTAGTGCTGCCTCACGTAATTATTGCTTGAATCAAATATGACTAGAAAAACAGACGAACAGACCATTAAATACAAACATTCATTTTGTGCCTGAAAGAAACATTGCTAAAATAATTGGAACCAAATCTATTTGATTTGTTCTGGTATTGGATTTATGTTTAAATGATTATGATTCAAGGAAAACTGAATCATTCACAAAGTATGCTTGCTACAACTGTGTGTGAAAATTTGTGCCAAAGCTTCAATTTTTAAATTAATTCGATCTCAGACTTTCCATTTAAAGTCTTCCTACATAGTCTCCTGCAATTCTCTTTTTATTTTAAACATGTGGTTATTAAAATTCTTTGATAAAAAGCATCCTGTGGCACAATAATAGATATTAGATAACAGCAAGGCTTGGCAATAGTAATATAGGAACAAAACTAATTCTAAACTTGTCAAGAAATCTTAAAAAAATAGGACCGAAAACCAGTGTTAAAGTCTAAAATTCACAATAGTAAAATAAATACAATTATTTTTGGAGTTTATATTTAAAAAAAACCCCCAAAAACGAAAGGTTCCTTTACTATGCCATCCTACGTATTTCTCTCTATAGGGAGGAAAAATGGGGAACATAAGCAACTCTTAAGTCAGACCCTCAGCTTGCTAGGCTATCGTAATTCCACTGTTGGAGCTAAGAAAACACATGCACTGACCATATATACCACATGCACTGAACATGCACCATCCCCAAAGCTTCTACACGCAAGAACACTGAGCCTATACAATCCCCCAAAATGATAGTGCATTCTCCATCCCAGAGAGCAGGGCTGCGCCTCCTGACACCTGCTACCATGGTACTAGGCATCAGAACCAGCACACACAGATGGTATCCCCTATACAATCAGTTGTTTCACTGATGGTGCCCAGGCAACATGAAGGAGAAAACAGCCTAATACAACAGGATGATGAGAACAGGAAAAAGATCCTGAAACTGAGGGATATGAATAGTGGACGACAGAGCCAGAAGATGGATGCATAGTAGAAAAGGATGCTGGAGCTGCAGTGTTTATAGCCATTAGATATGCTTTTCTCTAGAATGTAAAATCAAAACAGGATTCCAGAGTCTCAACAGTCCATTGCTGTCAGCAAACAGCTTTGAAACCCATAGGCAAAGTGAGAAGCTCATCTCTTCTAGTAGTCCACAGATTAAATAAATGTCTACTACTGATACCAGTTACTCCATTAACTCAATTAGTAGAGGAACTGTGCAGTATTTCTAAAAACTCTAAAGTCTACTAATGATCCTTATGGGTATTAATACAATTCCGTATGTTTGTTTTTGCAGAATTTTTTAAGTTAATTGAACTTAAAAACCTACTTCAAAACATTAATGATTGTAAAGTCAAATGCTCAAAGTGATAAAATGCCTGTGTGGCATTCCCATTTTGTGGGATGTATGACAGAGTCCTTGATTACATGATCACATTTTTAAAAACAAACAACCCAACAGAATTTGTGCCTCATTCAGCGCTCAGGGAATATATCAGGATTTTATAGTCAATGAAACTGTGTAGGACTTTTGTTCCATTTGTTGGAAAAGTTGGAAGATGGAGCAATGAATGAACCAAGAACTGCAGGAAGAAAAAAAAAGATCGCCTTACATTTGAAGCAGCTATATGCCCCCTTGAGAACTGGATTCTATCCCTAAAGTGCCAGGCAAGTCACATAGACCAAATCTGTGGTAATTAACCACTAACTGTGTTCCTCATTTTCTGGTTGCCCAATCTGAGACACCTGCCGTCAGATTTGCATAAGTGCTCAGAACTCAAAACTGCAACTGAAATCTATCGGACCTGGATATTGAACATAAAGGGTAATAGAAATCTTAAGTACTCAGAAAAAGTCAGATTCCAAGCAGGCATCTGAAATTAGGCTCCCAGAATCAATACAAATAATCCTGACTTCAAATCTGAGGATGGTATCGCTTCGCCTCATAGTGATGTCATGAAGATAAATTCATTGCTCATGGAAAAAGTTCATGAGGAAATCAGTATTTCATTTAGTGCAGGGCTTAGATTATGTGTGTGAAACAAGGCTGGTAGGCACATGCTGAATGATAAGGATAAAACAAAATACTGCACACCCATCTGTTAACTGAGCACTAGTTAACCTGTGTACTGATAGTATGTAATCATGTAATTTAAAACTACTATAATACATACCAGGAACACCAGAATGAAGGTTAATATTATATAATACATGACTGTAACTGTGCCTTGCAAAAGATTCCTTCTTACTCTTCCTGGCTTACTGATTTTCCATGGACAGCGTCAGCCTCTTCACTTAAGTGAGTGGTTAACTCAGTTCATATTTATAAAGTCACCCCATTAATTTACTGGGATTTTTGTAATCAGCAGAAAAAACTTGCATGCTATTTACACAGTAATTTTCTGCATGGGATTGCAGTCTAATATTGCAATCCATATACTGCAGCTCAGTTACCTACTCAGAATTTCAGAATTCTTTGCGTATGAACAGAGATGCAATCCAATTTAAAAACAAAATGGACATCTTAACTACTTAAAACCCATGTCATGTCTATATTCTACACACAAAACATATTCATAACAGCAACAGGTAATTTCCATTGTGGCTTCCAACATCACTGGGTCTGAAGCACTGACAGCAAAGTCTTCCTGAGAATCATGCAATAATTACCTGTGCATAAAAATGTTCAACTCATTTGGATGCTTGCCGCCAGAGTGAACTAGAAGCCATTCCTGAAGAAGCAACTACATGTGTGCTCATACTGACACACTGTGGATAGTTGAATTATAACAGGAGGATTCAGATGTGCCGTAAAATTCTTCGTTTCAATTAGCCATAGGGTAACAATGTTCATTTTTAAAGGTAAACTTAGAGAGAAATTAGGTCAGAAGTAACTGGAATTATATGAAACAAAAGGAAAATGTATAGATTCTTCTGTAGTTATTAACTTATGCTTTCAAAAGTAGATGTTTACTTGTGCATTTATATTTCAGAAGCCTCTTGCAGGCAATGAATTCAAATTATGGACCACAAAGTAATACAACAGAAATAGCACTTATTAAGCAGAAGTAATTCCAAAGTGTATTCAGACTCACCTCTGAATATCTGAGTTACAAAAATAAATTTTGCCACTTATTATTTCTGCTCATATTGCAGAACTAATATGGAACAATAACTATGGAAGAAAGGAGCTGGATTCTACTCTGGCTGATGTATTATCAACAGAATCATTAAATTACTGTTGTGAGTCAGGACTGCAAAGTTTGGTACTGGGGAGGATGCACAAGGCAGAAAACACAAGTTGGTTTTTACATGTCAGATTTAGTTTTACAAGGTTGACAAAGAGTAACACTGTCTTTTTACTTGCAAAATAAGAAAAAAATCTTATTGGGATATCACTACTAGTCTAAAAATTCTACATGATGCTTTTTTTTTTTTTTTTTTTTTAGCAGCATCTCATATTATGAACTCCTTCTAAACCAGGGTTAGGCAAATCCTGGTCATCACAGTTCCCAGAAATTTCACTGAGGCACCTTGCTGTGCTGTGGTACTTTGCAAGAGAGCCCCCCCCACATCTAAAAAAAATGCCACTGGCACCAACACTTTCAGTGATGCTGCCGTGTGAAACACACACACATACACGCCTCCAGCTGAAAACTTCTTTCAGTGGCCAGTTGTTTTTCACAACACAGTACAACCAAAACTGTCAGAGGCATTGGTGGGGCATTCTAGGTACCTTAGTTCTGAGACTGGCTCCTCACTGGGTGTCAAATTTGTTAGACCCTGTTATAGCATAATTATAGGAGGGCTTGTTTCCATAGTTCAGTCACCCCAAATTAACTTTTTTCCACTTTATGACTTGCAAGCCTTCAACATTTTAGGAAATACTTTTCAAAGCATCACCAACCTTTGTTACTTTCTATGTAAAAATGTATTTCCATATACATTTGTAAGCATCAAACTTCCAGGGAAGTACTTTGTAGGAATAATGTACTATGTATATAACTCTAATTTAGTGTGTTATGCTTTTCGTTAGTTATTTTAATTAAATTAATCCAGTGTTAATTAGCTAATCTAATCTAATCCATTAGTTAACCTAATGTGCCAGTTATGAGTTAGTTATGCTTATGGTTTTACTATGTGGCTAATCAACCAGACTCATTAGCAAAATATATATGATGCACATAATCTGTGAGTAACACAAACATACAAAACTCACAGCAACTTAACCTTTACACCAGAATATATATTTTACATATGTGATCAATTCTCCACTTCAGAGAGTCAGGTTATGTATTGGGTCAATATAGTAGCACAACAGGCAGTGGATCTGTAAATTGCTCATATAGGGTCCAGAAAACATCTACTGCTTGAAGTTCTCATACTAACAGCTTTCCTAGAACCTCAAAGGTTCGGGGGTCTGAATCAAAGGAACCAAAATCACTAACCTCATGCAAGTAAGCTAAAATTACTTCTTTATGTATAAAAATAATGCCTTATGAAAGTCCCTACATCTCAGGCCTATCCAGGATTAGAACTAGCTGTCCTATTCCAGAGAGATTTTTCTTCCTACCTCTGCAGGGATGCTCTAAAATAGGACTTCATCTATTATCATACCTTCATGTATAGAAAAATTATCAGTATCCAGTCACACACTGCACAGTCTTACCTGTGCTGGTACATGCTAAATTTGTCATGTAAGTCTGCAACGTAATACTTAGTTATCACCTTCACATACAAGGTGTTATTTATGTGTATAGAAACACAGAAATCTGAAGAGATTAGGAGCCTCCTGTTTTCAATCATTCTCAGCCTTCTGATTGATATGGCATCTCAAGAATGCGCAGGAGTGACCTAACAAATGTAGAGAGAGTCTAATAAAAATGAACCCAACCAAATCTCTGTGGAAGATGGAAAAAAAGAAAACAGCCACAAAACTCCCTCACCTTCAAAATGATCTGAATCTGTCTTTGTATAAAAGCCATTAAATCCAAAACTTGTCATCTCTGACCCCAATATACTGGCAGAAATAATATGTTTGAAAGATATTGCCACTTATTTTAAAAGCCAGCTACACGATTCAAGTAAAACATTTTTTCAGAAATTCCTATTTCAAAAAATTAGTGCTACACTGATGGATTAAGTGATAGGCAGATTAACAAGTAAACAGATGTCTACAAAAAATCAACTGTTTTTAACACAACTAATACCTTTTAAGCAGGTAAACAAATACAGAACAACATGGCACAGGAACTGAACTCTAACTGCAGCTATCAATTGCACTGTGACAACCTAGCAATCTACACCAATGTAATAATCTACAAAAAACCCATAAGCACAATTTTGATTAGAAAGTCCACACAGCCCAACAGAAATGCAGCTGCGCATTTAGAATATTTCTTTCATCCATCAGCGTGTTTCAAGGTATGAAATCAGCACTGATTTAATGAGTTATTAGATAAAAATAACAAAATAGTGAATCTTCAAAGGAAAACAATCAGTATTATAGCAAGCAACTTTTTTTTTTTTTTAAATTCTTCCCAGATTTTAGGACATGGAAAAAGATACCTTATTTTCCATTTTAAAATGTGTGAATGAGTCATGATTCTAACATAACTATTCCAGAAAAATCCACAAAAAGAAGAAAAACAGCAAACACATAAGGCAAACAGACAAGCAGCACAAACTAGACAATCAACACTGCAACTGAGGAACTGTGCTCGATGCTTATTTACTACTGTTTCCTCGCTATAACCCATCTGGATTTTTAACGCCAAGGAATAAGGAAACACTTTCTTAGTTTCAATTCCTGCAAATCCCACACTTCATTCCATACCTCTGTGAAAGAATTTTTTAACTGAGAACTGACCAGGTTGAGACATGAATGGTTTAACAGGCCTGAAAGAAAGAGAAGTTAGAAGAAATGCACTCTAAGACAAATAACAGTGCTATTAGAGATATGGTGAAGAACTGCAGACCTAAAGAATGTAATCAATACTTCTCTGTGCCAGCCTACCATGTCCTTGTTTTTCCCACATGTTGTACTGACATCCTTGACTTGTTTATTAAACCTGCCTAGATTGTGCTAACTTGTTTCTCTTGACTGTTATATGAGATTTTTCCCTTTTGACCCTGATTCCTTTTAGGGAACTGATATTAGTTTGTACCAATTAGAGAATGTTAGGTCTTGTTACATCTACCTATGTATATGCATGTATGTTAATACAGCTGTTAAGCTATAAAAGTTTCTGTAATGCATCTCAGGGGCAGAGACCAGGATCTTATCTGTTCTCTCCACTTCGAAGTGTAATTAAAGCAGTTGGACTGCACTCAAGTTTGGGTTCAGCTGTTTTCTTTGACACCTCAATAAGCTCGCCAGTAAAAATACTGTAAATTTTTCCAAGTGAGAAAAAGGAAAAAACCCAGCTGAAGTGCCAGATAAATTTACCTGGAACCCATTTAATCTCCATTTCCATATCATTTTCTTCCCGTTTCTTCTCTTTTTCTTGGATACTCTGCAAAAGTTCTCTGTATTTGGCAATTTGCTCCTCATCATCTTTCTGGCTTTTCTTGAGTTTGTCATCTTTGGTTTCATGGACTACATCCCCACCTAAAAAAAGGACAAAAGCTAAAGCTATTGAAGAACGTCTCAGGATATTATAATGAACATTTGAAGGCAATGCAACTATGATAAGAAAATGATTCCTGGCAGAACAGTATGAACAATCCTTCCCAGTTATGAATCAATTCTTCAGTTTAAAAGATGGAATACATACAACTGAGAGGCTGGGGAAACCAGGATGGCAGAAGGAATTAATGACAGCTCTTCACCTCTACTTGTAGGTCACTAGTTTCTCATACCATCACGACATACTACTAACTAAAAATCAATATTGGTAAAACACTTTGAAAATGTAAAAAGTAACATAAATTGTAACTAAACAATTACAAGAATATCCCTGCAAGCAGACAAGTACTATTACCAATTTCTAAATTTCTGCTTGTCTCCTCAATTTTAATGGACTTTAAACCAGAGTTACAGAAGTGAGAAACTGGAAATCAGGAGTTCCCGGTGTACAGCTCTGTGACCCATTCACTGACAGGTCAGAGAGACAAAACCAATGTGCATAAAAAAATATGCATAAAGAGGAAAGAAATCACATGAATACAGATATTTAATTTCTAGAATTTATCTTGCCTTGATAGTTTTGAATTCAGTCTTCCCCCATCTGCAACATACCGGACAAATGTGCTGTTGTGTGATTTGTCACATTTCTCTTGTCCCACTCATTTACACCAGACATTTTGGCACCTGGTGGTGCTATTATTACACAGCCAGGACATGGCATTATGCTCTTAGAAAGTTGCCCCTTGAATTCTTACATGGCACTGTCTACTGATTTTAAGCAGCAGGCTTTCATTAATTTCTTTGTTACTGGGTATCACTACCTCATTGTTGTCTCCAGCCATTTAAATGCAGAAAATTCTTGTTTGTGTGCCTAAAGTCATGGTTCTAGGGGAAAGGGAAATTTTTTCTTGGAGGCATGGAGGATGTACAGCTCTATCTAGTTGAAAGAGAAGGTGTCCTCATGATCACAAAGTCTGCCTTTAAATTTACCATGAGGTCTATTTTTGTGGGACTCATTCATAACTCAATCCTCTTCCAGTTCTTGGTTCAGCTAATGGAAGCAGACTTCTGGAACTCAGATTCCAAAAATGGTTTGGATACCAAGTGTTTTGGTTTTATTAATTTTTCATTAAAAGAGCTCAACTGAGCAAGCTAAACATTCACAAGCAGAGTCTCAACAAGCAGGATCACTGATTTATAGGGATGTCAGATGGTTAAATTAAGGCCATATTCTTGGAATCATGGAACTTTTGGAAGAATTCAGTCTATTCTTAGATCAAAAGTGACAAGATTATCCTGAACGGCTAATAGCTGACTGATTCGATGCTTTTTGCTGGCTTCGCTCAACACGCCCATGTGCCAAATATAAAACTCCAAGATTCAGAACAGCAGCAGACATCATGTTAAACACCAAAACTTACGTAAAGAAGCTGGAAACATTCAAGACTCGGATGACAGAAAGCTAAAATACTTCCTTTTGTTGAGAAGACATCTGGAAAATTCAGCAACTTTCAGGGATATCATAGGCAACATCACAGACATTACCAAACAGATGCAAATGAGAAGTCACTGGAAACGTATACAGTCATTTGAAGTTCTTAGACAAAAGTTACAATTCAAACTGTCACCTAAAGTTGTAAGAACCCTTACTGCACAGATCTTCAACGATCAGATTGTGAGGTAGCTCACTCCGTTCCAGGAAAATGCTATCTGAAAAACCAAGTCTGTTACCCTCGGTTTTCATCTGACAAATACTGATCATGGAAGAACTGAAGAAAATAGACTCTTGAAAACAGTTTTGTGAATTTGAAACACACTGCCAACTCTTTTATTTCTAAGACTAACCATAGCTTTGCTGATGACCTATTCAGGTCACCATACTTGTGTTAACCGTCTACAACAATGAACTTCCAACTCTGACATCAGAAGTTAACTACCAACTTATATAAGTAGAGCAGATACAACACTGTAAACAGAATGTAAGCTTTTAATTCGTAGCTGACTGCCAAAATGCAACAGTAGGAAACCCATGAAAGCTATCTATGCCCACCTGCAATGTCACGTGTTGAAAATATTGTTTGCAGTTTCTTGGGACGCATTGCACAAACATTTGCCAGACCTTGCTTCCCACCCCCTAACAGGTACATGATTGTTTGGGGTCCACAATGAACTATTGGTTTAAATCCCGTTCATAATGAGCAGGCAGTATCTCAGATGCAACCAGCAAACAGCTCAAGAACTGACTACTGGATGGAAAAACTGACTTATTTTACTCCAGGAAGAGACTGCAAGAAAACTCATGTAGCTGGTCCCATGCTGCACGTTCTCTTTTTGCCTTTTCACCAGCACTAGCCATTGTACATTATTTCACATTTCAAAAAGATGCAGGACAGGATTCTGAACTTCGTCTGTTAAAAAAAATTAGTGCTCAGGTGTCTTAGATACTTTAGCTTGTTATCTAGTCACTTAGGTGCAAAGCAAAGGGAGGAGCAGTCATCTATAAAATAACAGATCAAAAGTCATTTTGGGCTATTGTTCAGCATGAAGTCTTTCTACTGAATTCAGTGACCATTCTGAACAAGAGACAAAAATTTAAATGCCAAAGTAATGCTCCTTGGCCATGGAACATGTTTATAACTTAAAGTATCTTTAATTCAGAAAGATAAAAGTAGATTAACTGCAGAGTAATATGGCAGGTAACATGACAGTTAGTGGCTGGAGGGAAAGAGAGACCCAGTTTTAGATCATCAAATGTGGGAATCATGATAAAACTTACCAGCAAAAGTCACACTGATCCTATGCTTGTCTGGATTTAAGCCCATATACAAGGCATCCCTTTTCAAAAAAAGTCTTTCTGGAAAAGGGTTAAAAACCCCACCAAATGCAAGTGTTCACATCCCCAAACTACCAAAATACAACGCCCTAAAGGCAGGTGCTCACATCCCTCCTTACAAAAGAACAGTGAAAAACATTTTTCTTATGAACTGATGCCAGAGTTTTGTAAAGCGCTTAGACTAAAAGCTAACAACTACCTAGTATTTAGCCCGTAGATTTTTGTCCGAACTTATTATAGAAGTTAATAATTAATCTTACATTTAAGCTAACATTTTTCATTATAAAACATTCCTGCAAACTTTTAATTTTTTTTTTTTTAATTTTTATTTTATTGTTTTGCACAAAGCTCTAAGATCTCTATTGTTTGCTTTAAATCTTAAATTTCACAGGTAGACTCAGGTTATAAAAGTGCCACTTCTCCGTACATTCCATTTAAGTTTATATGATTTATAAACTGTTAAGTCATTAATTTGTTTATCCTCTGGGAGATGGTGGCAGCACCCCAAAATAACTGAACAGAAACATTCTAAAAAGCTGAGTCCACGTGACCACCATTCAAACCAGCAGGAATACAGTACATCGTACTGTGTATGCTAGGGAGCTGCCAGGGTAGCCCTAGCGGATATGGGCATAGAGAATCAGTCTAAATGACCTCTTGTGAAATACAATTTAGAAATATACATTAATCCAATTTTGTTGCATATCATCATCCAGTTGCATCTAGCAAGTTCTGAAGGAAAAATTATAAATGCATACAAATGTGAATGTGATTATATTCTTTTGCAAATGCTCATTTCTAAGACTGGGTGTGTTGTAGTTATTTTATCATAAAACCACATGTATAACTTCAGTACTTCTAAAAATAAAAGTAGAATTTAAATATTGCCCTCAAATTTAAAGGATTAGACAAAGTTTATTGATCTATATGTATTTTCAAGTTGGAAATAAGTAGAAAAAGGAAATTGTCTGGATTTTAAAAAATGTATTAATAAAAGTTAAATTATATATTACAAAAAAGCAACAGTTGCGTTCACTCTTCACTGATACTAATAAACATCACTATGTTTCTGCCCATCAGTCACTGTCAGAGCACTGAAGAGAACCTTCTTCTTCATCATACTGGGCCTGAATACTACAGTTGACTCCACTACCTGTGCAGATCTGTGCTGCGGTCAATGGACCCTCTATAGAGGTCCACCCATGCAGAGACTGGTACAATAGGGGATTAGTCTGCTAAAAGCAACCATTCATTATAACTCCTTTTCATGGTAGCCTGTCTTGGTCTATTAATTTGCTTCAAAGAATCAAGCAGGAGGATGAGAGAAGAGGAGAAACTATTTTGTCATCTCTGGAGAGGATTCTTATAAAACAACAGAACTAAGAAATTAACTACACAAAATTGTATGTCTAATTTGGAATGTCTTTAAAAATACCCCCAAATGATCACTGGTGTTCCTGCCCAAAATAGCAATTAAGTGCTGGATTTTGATTCACAGTATTAAGGTTAATTGACTGGAACAAATTACCTCAAATAAAGGAAAAATCAGAAGAAAAATACTGGAGATATTTTGTGCTATGAACCATAACATACCAGGTCACTGAAATGCTTGCCATTACTAAGCAGTTTTATGATAGTAATGCCAACAGAAAGGAGACCATTTTTATTTTAAAAATTCCATATAAAAGCAGGCTAAGATGGAGTAAAAGAAATGCTATTTATAAATGAAACATTTTTAGACGTTTAAAAAAAATTAATTATTAAAGGATGGAAAGAATGTTGTGGACTATCACACTTTTACATTTCCAAACAGCTGAAATTCATTTTTTCTGCTTGTGCTTATTGCCACAATAATAACTGAGATACACGACAGGACTGCATCCAATAAGTCAATGGATAAAACATCAGGAACATGTTAAAGAAATAGCAACGCATTTCTTTCTATTAAAAGCTTACTGTTGAAACCAGAATTAGAAGCAAGACTTTTTCAGGCTTAAATCTACTGGCAAGAGTCATGGCAGTTTAATTTTTAATCTGCCCCAGCAACAGAAATTTTGGAAACTCTAATATGTCGGGTCACTCATTATGGAGGTCCATTTCCACCATGGCCCCAATATATGCACTACTGCACACCCGAAATCTTTCAAGGGTTAAGAAAAATTAGACTATTTATTAAATAGCTAACTTGCTCCTCCCTTACTGCTCTGAGACATCTGAGTAAGGTTTCTATAAAAAAAGTAAAAATAAAAAATATTAAAAAAATCTTCACGACGTGTTTTATAAGTAAAATAAGGACCAAATGGGTATTATTCTTAGCATGATATAACCAAGCAGAGACTGCTGCCAGATGAATTCCCTAGGCTTTCAGTAGAAGCGGAGCAATTTCTTGAAACAAAGACAGAAAGATCACGTTTATGTTCTAATAACTCATCTCTGATTATTAGCCTCCTTTAATACAGTGCAAGTGTCCCAAATCAGTTTTTTAAAACTATCTGAAAGAACTGACCAAAGCATTGCACATTCCTTTCAATTTCCTTTGTGACAGTGATTCTAAGCACACACAAAGTTCATACAGAGGGGAGGGATTACAGGGAATTCGGGAATCTATAATGTGCGATATGGTGACTGATATAAACCAAAGGAGTTAATACAATATACTGCATTTTCTTTGCATCCCAAAGGAAGTTGAGAGAACTAAACACACGTCAAAAAACAGTATCATTATACTATGTCACTAATGTACCCCTTAATATGAGCAGTGCTTAGTAACAAAAACCCTAATATATTATCACATAGCACCTCCATTTAATTAAATGTATAGGATATTTTTAAAATAAATTTTCAATGATCACTTGAGCTTGAAGTGGAAGATATCCTTTTCAAAATCTTTTAGGAAGATTAAGTACAGTCACAATTGTACAGATTTAAAAGGCCAGGTTGCTGAAAGAACTGAAAGACACTGTGCAACGTCCTCCTTTAAAAAAAAAAAATATATATATATATAAATAGTAGGTAACAAGAGCATTTCTCTTTTTCTTTAGTGTGGATTTAACACAGACTTCAGTGAGATTACTGAATTCACTGTACTCTTAAGAGAAATACTCTCATAATTAGTGCGGAACTAAAACAGGAAAAAAATAAGTGCAGATATCGAAGTGTCTGCTGGTGATTCAAACTTACAGGGCAATAACTGACATCCCTGAAAATGTTACATATTTGAGTAACTTTGGGTCACAGTTATTAATTTAAAATATAGAAGTCTCATTAAGTAAAGTATTTGTGGACCTCTCAGTATTTGGGTAAAATTATACTTTTCATACCCAAAAACGCCAGATATCCATGATGCTTTTGTTTGCTACCATGTTTGTGGTTCTACAGCTTTGTTACTCATAATGATACTAT
Source organism: Podocnemis expansa (assembly GCA_007922195.1). Taxonomy (NCBI): domain Eukaryota; kingdom Metazoa; phylum Chordata; order Testudines; family Podocnemididae; genus Podocnemis; species Podocnemis expansa. The sequence continues at coordinate 5,471,505 of ML682004.1, forward strand.
GTTAATACTTGGCTTCATTTACTCCTCATTGTCATTTCTGAACTGGAGAAAATCCGAGACAGCAAATGGAGCAGAGAGCAATATGAAAACATTTAAGGCGGGAAGAGCAATCAATGAGAAGCAAAAAGATATGAGCTGACAAAAAGCAGAGGTGGTCTACTAATCCAGAAAGAGTAAATTATAAAATAATGATTAAAACACAATATAAATGGTATTTGTTTTAGTCTTTACACTAAGGATTTAACTTTCTGGATATGCTACAACGTTCATAATTCTTCTGTTCGTTAACTTGACATAATGGGGTTAAGATGAAAGAGTAGTGGGTTTACTGAGTGATCAAAGACTCAAGAAGTATAACAATTATTTATTGCATATTTTAAATAGAGGAATGAGTATCCAGGGAATGAATGGGTCATCTGTGTATGTTCTAGAAATATGTATCTCACTTTCATACAACATTAAAAATATTTGGTATTGTGTACGTAAAGTACTCAGATGAAGGTCTGGTAAAGCTCAATAAAAAAATAAATACAACTAAGCTGCTGCTTTTAAATCTGCAGAAAACATTTCTAAAGAGGCATACTATTTTTCCATGATTAAAATCTTCCACTCAGTAAAGAAGTTGATAACATCACTCTTGTTCTGCCAACACTGGTTTTACAGTACTAAGAGACAAAAACCTGTTTGTTTTTTTTATGTAAAGGTTGCTACCACATATGCATCCCGAGGAACGTTACATTTAATAACAGACTAAGGATTTTAAAAGCATGGTAATGAGCAGTTAAAGAAATATAGTCAGATATGCACATAGTTCATCTTTGAGAACTATCATATTAGAACTTGATGAAGTCCCCTGTTTGCGTTCTTCTATATCTTGCATTACCCTGTAGCGTTTTTCCTGAGTATCTCCCAGGGGCATTGCTGGGGCCAGGTTTATGGGGCTCAAGCCCCGAGTCTCCCACTGAGCCGGCTGAGGCAGCACTGCACCTGCAGTGCGTGAGCCCTGAATGCCAGTGTGCCAAGCCCTGGATCTTTTTCCAGGCTAGCAGCGCCCCTGGGATCTCCTTACCTTGAGTAGACTTTATGAAGCACAAAATGGGTCATGCAGACTTTAAAAGCACAAGCCACCGTACCAAATGATAAGCAGATTTTTGTAGCTACATTTTCACATTGATATTCTAGGCTCTAGCCAATTTAACTATATGTTCAAGTTTACAGTCAAGCTTAAAAAATCCCATCAGAAATGACAAAAAGATATCGAAAAATTTAATCACTTCCTTAAGCAACTACTTTCAAGCTTGCCAAAGAAATTCCTAACTGTTCTAAAAACAAAAATACTTTTTGAGTACAAATGTTTAGAGAGGATGTAAATTTACTTATGAATTGAAAACTACCATTATTATACAGAAAGCAGCTACTTGAGCAACTACCAATCCATCACCGAGTCCTGAGAAGATTCTAGATGGGCTGCCACATTCAGGACCAGACTAACCTACCAACAAATCCTGACCTAAGCAAATGTACACTTCTCCCAATCTCCTGTAGAGGGGAGACCTGGGGAAGAAGATAGCGAGCCCAGTCTGTATCCATCCTGCAGCAGGGGCTCCTGTCCCATGTTCTGGGGCCTGGCTCTTACTCTAGGCACTGAGACCTGATGCAAGGGGACACAGCACTGCTTAGCTTTGACTGGCTGACACAGCAACAGGAGTGGGGAGGGCAGCTGGAAGGGCTGGGGATAGCTGGGCTAAATTTGATTGGTGCTGTAACCCTGAATAATAAAGATGACCTACAATGACTTTAAAGTGGGCTTGGGCCTTTGTGCATGTTTCCCTACTATCAATCAGGAACGTCAGAAGTCTCATCTTCCCTGATTTGCTGGAGGACCTCTTAAGGTCTCAGGATGTTTACCATGAGCCGAGGACCCAGGATATATAACCTTTAAACAAAGATTTCCTTCATAAAAATGCTCTTTAGTCATTGGGTACATCTACAATATGCATTTAAGTCGACATAAGGGCCTTAAGTTGACTTAAACAGAGCCCTGTCTACACTGCAGTGCAATAAAGTCGACTTTAGGGTCCAGTAAAGTCGACTTTATAAGGTCTACTTTAAGTCAACTTTAAGTAGACTTTATTAAGTCGACTTAATAAATTCAACTTGGCTTTTACATTGTAGACACAGCAATTGACATTAATCAGGTGGTTACATAGAGTTGAACAGTACACCTGAAAACGCCTCCCCTCTCATATGTACAGCTTTCATTCCCTTTGCTCCAGTTTTGTCACCAGGTCTCAAATCACAACAGAATTTTCTAATGTAGAACAGAGCTGAACGCAAGAACAGACTTCCAGGACTTACACACAAAAAGGCACAATCCAACTTTTTGCCTTTTAACATTCACCTGTAACTTTGGAGGAAGTACATACTCACCATAGTGGCACCTGTTTAATACAAACATTACTATGGACAAATTACTGTCCCTCAAATCACATAAGAAAGTTTAAACCAGCCCTATTTTTGAAATATTTGGAAGTCAGTAATAAATTGCTTATTGTACATTACAAAGGACTGTATCTCTTTAATTGTTTTGCTCATAATGTAGGCAAACACTGCATACTAACTATAAATACCTTGTTGCTCTTCCTCTTCCTCACTAGATGAGGCCAAATAAGCTTGAAAATCCATGTCAAGAAGTTCATCTTTTTTAAAATTTCTCTGTAGTGAAGTTACTCTTTCATGATCTGTCTCATCCCACGTGATATCTACCTTTACACGATAGATAACATATACAATGTAAAAGTTAAAGCTCAGTTTGTGGCCAGACTGCAGTTTGTAACACTTCCAATTAAATGTTCCTACTACAAGAAAAAGTAAACAAAACGTCTGAAAAAAAAAAAAAATCAAAGAGAACTACTGAAATTTCTCTTCAAAAGGATTTCAGGAAACAGGATTTTATGCTTCATTTGAGGATTAATCTTAACTAAAGAGTTGCTACCAGGCAACTCCATAAAACCAAGTGATATAGACAACCATTAACAACTTAATTATTACATATTTTCTTCTAATGCAGCAGTTCTCAACTGTTGTGTTATGACACAAAAGCACGTCAACGGCACAGCAGCTGAGTGTGTCGCTGTAAACCAGCTGCCACTGAAAGAAACCCCCAGGGTCTTCTGGCAGTAACGAGAGCTGCAGTGGCAGACTGCTGCCCCTTTATGAGGTGCCGCCAAACTACTGAGCAGTTTACTGCAGCAGTGGTGTAGCACTCAAAGTGCCGCTGCTGAAACTGCCCAGGGACTCAAAGCAGCTGGTTTTTGTGGCAGTAGAGGCAGATCCTCAAGCCTTCCGCTGCTGAAACTGCCTGTGGATGCAGCTTTTTTCTGGCAGTGTGAGCCACTCTAATTTCAGCTGCCACAAAAAGTGCTGGCACCCAGGGGAGCCTCAGCAGCAGTGGCCTGTTCAAGAAGGAACTGTCTTCTATGTTGCACACAGTAGGGTGCCCTTGCAACCATGTCACGACCCTAAAGGGGTTGAGAAACCCTGTTCTAATGTATCCTACATGCAGAATTTAGTTTCTTCCAGTGCAGTGGTTCTCAGCCAGGGGTATGCGCAGTTTTACAACAGGCTGCATAAAAACACTAGCGAAGTCACTACAAACTAAAATTTCATATGACTTGTTTATACTGCTTTATATACTGTACTCTGAAATACACACACAGTATTTATATTCCAATTTATTTTATAATTATACAGTAAAAATGAGAAACTAAGCAATTTTTGTAAGCAAGTAGTTTTTAAGTGAGATGAAACATGGGTTCACAAGACAGATCATACCCCTGAAAGGGGTACATTAGTCTGGAAAGGTTGAGAACTGCTACTCTAAACTAGTGAACCCCATATGCGCAAAATTTCAATAAGTTTCAGCTATACGCAAAGTCTGAAGAATCTGCTATTGCATTAAAAAGATTATCTGTGATAAGACAGTCAAGTGGTGCTACATTTCTTAAAATGTTCAGGTGAGTCCAAGTAACATTTCTTTTAAATACTCAAATTTCATTCTGTATTCAAACCATAAGTGGGGTAAATTTAAGGATACTAAACAGTACTCCGTTTGTAACAACGAGACTGAATTCCTACAGTGTGAAAGTCTCAACTATGGAGTCACAAACTATGCCTCTGTAACACGCACATACATATATCTATTTGGTATCTCCATTAATTCCTTATTTTCGTATTTTTTTAACCCAAGAAAAACAAACACCAAACAAATTACGAAGGGTTACAATAACACTGTTAAAGTACCTTTGATGTTCCCATTGCAGCAGATGTGAAATATTTTGGTTTATATGCAGCTCCGTCCACTTCTGAGGCTATGTCCTTTGGCTCATCATCAAATGTAACATCATCTGGAATAAATCTTAAAAGGCAACGAAGATGTCTTGTTATTCAAACACATATTGTGATGCTTCAAAAGAACAAACAGACACAGGCTCAGCTTCTCTCTAATTAAAACCTTGCACATTAATGCAGAAGAATTTGGTAGGGTAAGAAGTGGGTTAGCCAGAAGAGAGCAATATACAGAGAAAGGCAAAAAAGTGCATCATGCAAGTCAAAATTTGCTGCTTGCACTGTACATACAATTTCCACATCCTCCATATTTTATAAAGTATTGTCAAAAAATCAAAGTAATTTTTAAAAAAAGAATTACAATTTAAGAAGTGACTTGATTACCGTTAATTTTTTATATCGAGTACTTTGCATATGGTCAGTATAGACATGATATGCATCCAAGGGTATGACTTGTAAGTAAACTATAAATTACTCAACAGGATAAATTAAAAAACCTGGGGTGCTTATCTTTTTTTGGCCCAGTACACGTGACACACAAACAGCATTGAGAAAAAATATATGGAAGTGAACATTTTAGAAGTGTCAGGTTTGAGCAGATTTATTAAAATAACACTAAAGAGATCACTGGAACATACTTTTACATTTCCTGGAAGACTGAGATCAAAGCACAGACTATGTGCATCATAACATTTAAAAAGTCACTCAACGTTGCTTCCCAATTCTTATATTCTGACAGAAGGAAGCACCTTCTCACTTTTCTAAGCACTATCTGCAATTTAGGAGAGGTCTGCTACAGCAGTTCTGAAATATTTATTAGGAGATTAAAGAAAGCAACTTTGAAGACCATTGAAAATAAAGTGAAAGTCAACATAAAGCTGTGAAATTGTAAAGGTATATTACCTTAATCAAAGAAACATGTCTGAAAATTGTTTCTATACTATTTTACAAGATGCTTGTGTCTAAACAGATACTGAAGGATTTTTTCCCCTTTCAGTTAGGCAACTCTGTGCATTTGACTGAAGCTGGTATACAATTTTCTTGTTTCCAATATTGTGTAGGTCATTAAGGAGAAAGATTGTTTAAAATAGAAAAATGATTGTAAAGACATAAGTACTAGTGAAGGGACCTCATGCATATGTGTAGGGTCTACACCCATTTAGAAACCCAGTCAGTTTTTTATGTCCCTTGAAATTTAACTGCCCGTTGACAAAAGTGCCAATAAGAATAATCTATGTTTCTACTTTAATAAGCTGAATATAAAGTAAGGCTCTATGAATTCTGAAAGAGGTTCCTCTGCTGTAAAACAAGTCTCTTTCTAGGATGTGAGAGTTTCATTAGCAGAAACTCAAAATGTATATGGCTAAGTCACTTCCTTTGAAACACAACACCCAGTACCATGAAGTAATACATCTTACTCAAGACAAGCAATTTTAAGCCCTCAACAAAACAAGCAATAACACAGATTTTTATTGACAATGTCACAGCAGAAGACTTTTCTGTGCAAGCAAAGGAATAGCCTGGTGATAAAAGCAGTACTGTAGTTCTTCAGGCCTTCTTAAAATATGAGGTTTGAAGTAATCAAGCTTTCTGACTAAGAATGATAAAGCCTGAGTGCAAAGATGGCAATCGCTGCTATTCCTTTGCCATTCATTGAACCAATGCAATAAAGGAACAATTTCACCTTCTGACTCAGGTGAAGGAAGCAAATGAAAAAAAAAACAAAAAAACAAAAAAAAAACCAAACAGCAGTATGGTTTTCTATTATGTATGATGTCCTATTGCTTGACTGTAGATATAGTAATATTTGTATCTTGAACCCCTTTTAAAAATATTCTCTTTAGGGAAGGCTTTTCCTCACAAGCTTTCCACTGCTAGTAAAATTCCTCTTTGCTTTTTCAGAAAGAGAAAGCCAGACACAAATCACAATGCATGTTTTATTCCAACATTACTATGCAGTTTTGCTAAAAGCTTGATAATAATGCAGTTTACTTCTAAATTTTAAACTTGCTTTAAATTTGTTAAAAAAATACCATTTATCGTACCTGAGATCTATAAAAGAACAGCTACTTTCAAATTCCAGTCCATCACATTCTTCATAAATTTTGTTAGCTGTTTCAGGAGAATCACATTCTAGCACTGCATAGAAGTATTTCAGTCGTTTAAACTGATAATCTCTCAGTTTTTCCTTATAAATCCTATAAAAGTGAATGACAACATCCAAATATTTTTTGTTAAAAGTAATGAAACAAAGTTGCATCTTTAGAAATACTTTGATACTTAACTTCTTAAAACCATAATATTGTCCACACCCCGGCCTGATTCTGCTAACGGATAAAATTTTACGCCTTCATAGGGTCCTACCAACTTCTATGGGAAGGTATGAATAAAGCAGGGGTATCAAACTCATTCAATGTGGAGGGGCCACTTTGGAGAGCAGGGTACCCATTGTGGGCCATGTGTCCGCATGGGCTCCCCAACCGTTTCCCCTGCCACCTTCAGAGTGGTATGGGCTCCCTTCCTCTTCCCCAAACCTGCAGGCTCGCCCGTACCTTCCCTTTTCCCTATCCTGTGGGTTCCCCTTTGCCGCGCTGGCTCTCTGAGCCTCCTTCTCCTATTGTGCAGGTCCCAGCCACCCCCTTCTCCTGCTTGGCTGCTCCTGAACCCTCCCCATCCCCATCTGGGCAGCTCCCAGACCCACCTTCCCGTTCCTCTTCCCTTTCCACATACCCTACCATTCTGGCAGCAGGCAAACAGTCTCAGTCACAGCCACAGGCAGGCTGGGTTCCTGCCCCCCCCGCTCCCCACCTACTCACTCACTGTTAATCATTCACCATGGTGTCCTTTGCTTGGCTCAGTCCAGCTGGCCTTTGATTGGCTCATTCCCATGCATGCCCCAGGCACTTTCTCCTTTTATTTGTGATTCATGCAAGGTGCAATCAATCAGATTAGTATGCTAACTGACTGACAGGGAACAGCTGGGGTGGGGGACAGTGCAGTGACTCTCTGGGACCTTGCCCAGCCTGCTGTGCCTGAGACTCTGATTGGTTGGCAGACCATAGCAAAGCTGAGCCAGGATTGGCTGAAGCACTTCCGTTGTTTCCGTTTTCAGACTCACTCACATGATCCAAGTCACAAGCATGCTTAACCCTGCTCTACTTGCAGCAGCCTGTGTTTGTTGCTCACTGCAGCTGTAGAGACCTCCCAGGTACAGCCCAGGCAGCAGCTCCGTGGGCCGGATCTGTATCCTTGGCGGGCCAGATACATACGTTTGACACCCCAGGCATGAAGGTTTAAATGCACTGATGCCATTCCAGGACGGCAGCCACAATCAGGATAGGATGCTGTGTTGATGAAACACTTTCCTTAGGGTTATGATTCTGTCCTGGGTACTTTTAGCAAAAAGTCAGGGACAGGTCAAAGGCAATAAACAACAATTCACAGAAGGCATGCCCTGTCCCTGACTTTTATTAAAAATACCCTGAGAGAAAACCAGGCTGTCAGGGCTTGCAGCTGCTCTAGACTACTGTTCCAGATATAGGCAGGGACAACATATGAAAAAACACTTTGTTTTTCAAGTAATTCAAGTTTTTATAAAAATACCAAAAAATCTGTCTGTCACACAAGCTTCTTAGTTATTTGCTAGGCAGTTAGTAAAAATATTTCATTTATTTAAATATTAAGATACGGCGCTGTGAGACACACAATGTTTTCTGTTAGCAGCTAAGCCCTCAAGATGGAGACATGTCAAAAATGGTATTTTAGTTTTTTTTTGATCTAACATATAAAGGTTAAAAAGCAGATTTAATTTTTTAACAAGCTAACCTCAAATGTTAAAAGCTGATTCATAAACATGGACTTCCGTATCCATATGGCATCCCACTGCCTGCATGTAACAATTTCTAGGACCAGCATCTTAAGTTTTGTGTCCCAACAAACGTGTTCAAGCATATGATGTTAAGAAGGAACCAGATTCAATTTAAAACACCCTCTGAAAAACTGGAAAGGTGGAGAAGCATTGAAAAAAAAGTTTAAATTAATACCAATCTTCCTCTGTGGCATCCTCCGGAAGACTTAGTAGTTCTACAGGCCCTTGCTGCTCCTCCTCTTTCAACTTCTTCTTTCCAAACTCTGAAGGATAAATCTACAAATACACCAAACAAATAAATGTTATAAGCCAACTGCACAGGTGCAGTGTACAACAGCCAAAAGAAAAAGTAGATCAAGTCAGGAGTTAGACCCATCACTTTTATTCCCCCCACAGAGAAAACAGCTCTAAAGGACCCAGTCCCGCAAACACATACATTTGCTTAAAAATTAAGCACTCATACAGGTGCTTACCTTTAGTCATGACTGATATTTAAACTGATATACAAATACACAAAACAATGCTAAGGTGTGATAAAAGAATTAACATTCAACACTGAAATTATTAAGTCATGGGGGTAGGCCACACTGTAACAGCAAATCAAAGCAGCTGTTAAGATTCAAACACTGGGGAAGAGAATACAGACGAAGATGAGGTCAAATCACCTGTTGCAATGAGGTAAAAATCCAAAGTCCCTATTAAGCCCTGAAGCAATGTAATCAAATTAGCAAATAAATTCAATCAGTGTGACCTGTTCCCATGACTTATACTTCCCTCCATTTATTTCCTCCCATTCTGTAAGCTCCCCCATCTTCACAGCATCTGACAAAGTGAGATCTTCTCCCATGAAAGCTCATGCAATAAATAAATTTGTTAGCCTTTAAGTGCTACAGGACTTCTTGTTTGTTTTAATGTACAGATATGAAACTGTCACGTTATATCCCCAAATGTGCATCTTCCCTAGCTCAAACAGATGCAGACAAATGCTAACCTGCGTTTCCACACCCAGCAGAGGCGTGCAAACAAGAACAATCGACTGGCCTAAGCATTGGTGCACTCTGGCCCTAATGGAAGGAATCATGCCCATTGCTGGAGACAGATAATCATCTGACCCCAAGGGGTGTCAATGAAACTTGTTAAAAGAGGCATCTTTGTCTTAGGGCTCTCCCCAGGAATCCAACTTCTAAGCCAGTGGTTTTCAAATGTTTTTCCTCAGAACCCAATTGAGAAAAATAATTTATGCCCACAACCAAAAAAAAATCACATCTTTGAGCAATGTATTCCAGTCTTTCAGAAGCAGGAGCATGAGGCACTGCAACCCAGTACTGGGCCCCAAACCATGGTTTGAAAACCACTGTTCTAAGAAACACTAGAGACTGAAAACCTACCCGCCAGTATGGAGGGGTCTGATACATTGCAGCTGGCCTGTGTGGTGAGCTGAATGCAGACTGAAACAGTAATCTTAGCTTAGAGTAAGAGTTATCTTTTATTTGACTGTGACTAACTCCTTGACTTCTTATTAATCTCCGACTTCCTAATAATCTGACTTAGAATCATTTAAAATCTTACTGTAGCCAATAAACTCATTTGTGTTATCAAAAGCACTGCATGTGAATGGAGTTTGTGCAAGACCTCACTTGGAGTGACACAGCTGGTGCATGTTAGTTACTTTGTAAACAAGTGTAAACAAGCTTGCAGGATACAACAAATCAGGACTCGATAAATCTCGCTCTCGGCTAGGTGCCAGTAATTTTATTTTTGGTCCCCAGAGAGCATTCCTCTGCTGCATTTTTGCAGCAGAGCAAGGAGGCAAGCTGTAAACCCCGGTGGCCATGGCGAGTTGGCTCCCAGGTTTTGTCATGCCCTGCAGCAGACAGCACTGAATCCTCTAAGACAGTAGTTCTCATGGTTGTATCTGGAACTAGGAGTATTAAATGGGGGGTTTAACCCTGTGGTCTGCACCCTGGAGTTCCAGAGGCGCATACAGCTGTTTTTTGCTGTCCCTTTGTGGCTTTGGGCTCCAGAACCCACGCTGCTACCAGGGGACCTTGCAGGTGTCCTATGCCTGACTCCAGGTTACCCAACACCACTGGGGGACGCTGCAGGAGGTCCATTCCCAGTTCCAGGCTGTCTCCCCCAGCCATGGGACCCTGCTGCAGGCGCCCTGGTCCACCTTCCCCCAACCCCCACCAGGAGGCTACACCCATTGCTGCTCTCAAAACCCTTGGCTATTGAAGGAATTTGTAAAAAAAAAACCAAAACGCTCTTTTTATCTTTTGGGTTGCTGACCCTTGGGTCTGTCCCATGAGTGGCTGGCTGAAGTACTCCTGCACTAGGTGAGGGACTGATTGCATGCAGGAGGCTGAGTGTGAGCTGACCAAGGAAGGAGGTTCGCACAGCAAAGCAGGGTAAGTCGGGGCCCAGGAGTGGAGAACTGGGGTGAGACAGCTGCACATCAGTCCAGATTAAAGGAGGGGAATTTCACAGACCAATGTCAAAATAAAAATTAAGTGGCATCGGTCTACCAACCCACACATATATCCTCCAACTGAAGAGAGAGTGTGGAGCTACAGCCTACACTTACAAGATCTAATACAAATCAGTGGAGTTGGGAAAGGAATGAGAATGTGAGCAGAATGACTGGAGAAGAAATATGACTTTCTGAAACCAAAATATGCTTTTATTTGTATTTTCAAATAGGAAATAGTACTTACCTTTACAGAAAATATAACACCTCCTTTAGGTGTGAAAGAGTTAAACAGAACCAGTAGGTCTTTTGCCTTCAACCTATCCCAGTCCATGTTGCAAACTGCCAATCTACTTGTCACCTATATTGAAAAAAAGAAGGCAAAAATATATTAACTGAAATAACATTTTGGGTGCTGATTGCTGAGAGTAAACAGCTGATTTTCCAGTTACACTACTTGGATGAAGTCACAGAATATACTTAACTTTAGGAAAAAACATAAGAATGACATCTCTCATGCCACTTTGTATCCTACCACAGCTCTTAGGCAGTGAATGCAGAGCATGCAAATGTTCAGTAAACCAGGGTTCCTGTTTTTCAATCATACAATGTACCATATGATGGCTTTTATCTTTCACTAGTCTAGAGTTCACCTATTTCAGACAACAGACCTACAGGACAGTTTCTACTGCTTCTTACCCACACCTTTAATGCTTCTAATTTTTTCTAAATTTAAAAGTTGAGTTCTCACTTCCCTGGAGACCTTCGGCAGACCTAAGAAGAAAGAGACCCCTTACTGAACAGAGTTGACTGCAACAGCACCTTCTGAAGTAATGTTGTGAAAAAGTGCAGAAGGAATAACATTGTTATCTACACCATTGCAGAAAGCATGGCTTCCAGTCAGCTCAGCAGCAGAGACACCAGGAATATCTGTCTGCATTTGATGACAGACAACATTACAAAACAAACTTGAAGGGCTGCCTTTGGACACCTATATCTCTAATTGTTTCATACAAAGAAGGGCAAGTATGAACCAATAAGCAATTGGCTACAAAAATTCTGTCAGTCTGCTCATTTGTTCCATCAGTTACAGTCATTTTATAACAATTGCTCCACTCACAGAACTATCTTACACTTCATCGATTCTAGATACTACGCTATCATTGACTATACCAAAATGTTACCTCATCTGCACGAGGAGCATCTGTATCCAGCTCTCTCCAGGCATGCTCAATTTCAGGCTCCCTTGGATATATTTCTGACATATCATTTTCCTCTTCATCTTCAGAACTGGTTTCAATATTTCCTTTCCCTCTAGCCAGATCAGGCCCACTGTCACTTTCATCTTCTTCTGAATCATCACTGTCTTCCTCTCCTGTTTCTCTATCATCTGCCGACTCCTCTTCCTCTCCTGTTTCTCTGTCACGATCTGACTCCTCTTCCTCTCCTGTTCCTCTGCCATCATCAGACTCCTCTTCCTTTCCTGTTTCTCCACCCTCTTTGGATTCTGCATAATCAGAACAGTTTTCATTTTTAGAAATGTCATCTAACTGGCTTTTGTCTGTATTACTTAGGGAGCAGCAGGTTTATAAACTAAACATGTAAATATAAGATTTACTATTATTTATATCCAAGTATGTAGTATCATAAGTGCGTATGATGCTTTATGTAGAAAACAGTATCTTGGTTCCTGTTGCTGGAAGTTACAGTCTAAATTATTGTTTCTTTTTTTAAAAAAATGCTTATATACAGAGCTATGAGATATATAAAAATCTAAGATACCAGAACAGATTACATCAAACAAAGTGGGAGGGGAGGAGAATACCCCCAAAAGGCTGGATAATTCGAAGAGGCAGATGGACTTCCACATTTGAATTGATTAAATCTGAACAATAAGTTAACAGGAAAACTGTGACCCAAGAATCTTAATCACAACTGACAGGGAGCTGCAGAGGAGTTACAGAAATCTCTTGATTCTGGTATACTCATTCTCATTTACCAAAGAATGTCACATAATGTCTTGAATTAATTCTAGTGATAAAAATCATGTGTAATGTATAAAGGGAGCTATGTATCTATACCAAAAATTTACATTCTTAAATATGTAATTTAAAAATAGGTAACCAAAAGCAATGTTCCCTCTAACAGCCACCGGCAGCTGAGCAACTCCTGTTGCTCGCTGCACGGGAACCCCCACCCCCCGCGCGGGCCTGATCCTGGCGCCCGCCGCCCCCCGCTTGGCCCTCACAGCTCCTGGGCCAGAGAAGCACTAACGGAGCATGCTCAGATATTCTGGGCATGCTCCGTTAGAGCTTCTGTGGGCGGGAGTTTTAATAACTCCCTGCCCCACAGGAGCTGTGAGCAGGGCCTCTGGCTGCCTGCCCTGCGCGGCCAGCAGCCTTCCCTGCGTGGGGGGGCTGTGGCGGGCTGTGCGGCCGCATGGCCGCGCAGCTTAGAGGGAACATTGACCAAAAGGCAACATAGCTGAGACAGGCCCCTCCAGGCAGGAAGTAGGAAGTGTTTCTCTCTTGGTGAAGGTGTAAATCAAGCATTCAAGGTTAAAATAATGGATTCCATTTACATATGAAGCGATATGAAATCAACAAAAAAGGAGCAAAAAAGGGGGGGGGAAAGCACAGTACGTTAACCAATGTTCAAGTAAAACAATGAATTTGGGGTATTTCTAGAAGGCAAAGTTGACACTCTGGCAACTCCTCACTATGCAAGTAAAATGACAGCAGTTTTGCTTCATGAAAATGGGATCTGATCCAGCCTTGGTTGAAAACACTCAAGAAAACCTTAGTTAAGATAAAACTCAAACAAAAGGTTAACCTATTAAATTAAGTCTCTAGTACATTGTCATAATTCTTTATTATATGTAACCATTTATTTCCAATATTCTTACTCTCTCTTACTACAGCCTTTTGTAACACACACATTTATAGTGAACGCAAGAATAAATTTCAGTGTTGTAGTGTTAAGCATGGTGGTGGTTCTGGATTGAGCCTCAGAAGCTTGCATGTTCTCTTGCTTTGGTGACAGCAAACTTTGTCATTCTGTGAGTGTTCGGTAGATAAGGAGCTGCAATGCTGAAGGAAACACTACGCATACTCAGGGTCTGATGTGTGCTATCACTACCTGTACAGAAAGAGTGCAGCCTATGGAGGTCTGGAAGGCAGAGCTTGTGTTGCCAGAAGCTGGTGGATTCAGGAAGCTGATCCACAGCAGGTGTAGACAAGTAGTAGACAGGTGGTTCAGAATATTGCATACATCTGATAAAGTTATGCTAAAACAGGATTCTGAGATATTGTACTACACTAGCTTAGATGTAGTTGTATCTTTCCCAGCTAACAGAATCAGAATTTCTGAACTGCACGTCCAATGTCTAGTATTCTTCAAGGAGACTCTCCCTTTGCTCAAGGGGTGGGTGGGCATCTGTGCTTTTGAAGAACCACCACCAAAATTCAATCCTGCTATGACTATGAAGCATACTGGCTAAAGGATTCAGCATAGTCAGAACCACAAAATCCTAGGCAGCTATATGGCTATTACAATATTGCTATTTGATTAAGACAGCAATACTAGAAAGCTTGAACACATGAAAATCAACAGTCCTGTCTACTCACCCTTTCTAGCAACAGTATGAACGTTATCTCATATTAGCATGTTTTTTGCCAAAATTTTTAAAAGCACATCACATCCTCTAACTCAGACTTGTGAATGACTTTGTTTAAACACTTTGTCATTTAGTACCAACACACAACTTGTTCCACGATAATTTTTCCTTGCTCAAGTCTCAGTATCAGGATAGCTTTAATATAAACAAGAGAACACACATTCAAACACAGGATATTACACCAAAACTGCATTGTCATTTTCAAGTCTTGAAATAAGATTGCAGCGATTAAAGTAATTCTGACAATTCTAAGTCTATGCTAGAAATACACATTTTCCATCCTATACTTTTTAGAAGCATGCTTCCCCCCTTTCTTAGTGCAATAAATTAATAATCTGTACTAAATTCCAAAAGAGTAGCCGTATTAGTGCCACAGGAGTCTTTGCTTGTTAATCTGTACCAGTTCTCTTTTGAAACAGCATTCTTCCCAAAGTAAGGACCTTAGACTGTGAACACGTAGGAACAGTGATTAAAGTTGCTCACATAAGAGCAATTTTTATTTGCATTATCAGGCCTTAAGCTTCTTTGTAATTCCTTCAGTAAATGTACTTTGACGGATGCCTTTACCATTATATTTTTTGCAAACTATCCTGATAAGTGTGAAAGAACTTTTACCAATGGCCTAATTTAAAAATTTGTCTCTCCCAGTAAGATGAAATTGCAACTATAGAAGTGTTATTTAAAACCAGAAAGGCTAAATCACTTGTTTAAATGACTGATCTTGTAAGTTGGTCCAATGAGTTTCTGCCTCACCACCTTGTCCAAACTTACAAAAGACAAATACATACCATCTTCAACAACAAAACAAAAAACAAACAAACAAACCAGAACACACTCCTTAAATTTAACAAACCTGATTCGGTTTTCTTTTCTTCTAAAAAACACTTTATTTTAGGAGCCTTCTCCGATATAGTACTGCTTGCTTTTGAAGTCTTTTGTTCACTTAGAGGTAAATCTGAGCCCACCACAGTTTGTTTGTTGTTCCCTTCCTGTACAAGTCCTTTATCAACCTGTATAGGGCTAATTTCTATATTCATTTTCTTGCAGTTCTTTTTCAGCTTTGAACTGTTAATACTAGTGACACTTCTCTGTCCATTCTGGGAACCCTCAGATTTTGATGCAGCTCCACATGTGTGCCCCGTTTTCTGATTAACTAGTTTGCTTTCCCCATCAGTAGGCCTGTCAAGCAGTTTTCCAGAGTCTACTCCTCCTTTAGATTTTGACTTTTTTTTCTTCTTTTTCTTTCCAGCAAATATCTGGGTGTCAACACCCGAAAGATCAGAGTCTGAATCTGAAAGGTCATAAAAACGTTTCAGATCATCTGTAGAGCTGTGGTTCAAAGGGCGTCCTCTTTTATCAATTGTATATTTCAACTTAAACTTTTTGTCATGAAACATAGCCTGAAATCGTTTGTCAATCTTGATTTTGCGGTCTTTTTCTGGCATTTCCCAAAATCTAGGGTCCTTTGTAACACGGCTAAACCGCTGATCGCTAACCAATTCCTTCTTGGATGCCATTTTTTCACAGTTTTGAATCGGAAGGTGATAAACCTAAAATGTAAAAATACACACAGACCAATAAGCTGTACGTTTCTTAAGACAATACTCAATATAAATGTTAACAAAACAGAAACCTAATTTAAAGGCTATTATTAAAGTAAATCATACAAGTATTCTGTTAAAATTAATGGTACATGTTTACTGACCTCTGTTTCTTGAATGGCAGGGGGAAAAAAAGCAATAGCTGCTAGAGAGAAGAGCACTCTATTTAAAAAAAAATAGTTAAAAGCAGTTTCAGGTTTTATATTTGTTCAAGTCACCATACCAGATTTTGCGCTTTCTGTAATATTTCGTTTTCTTATTCTTTAAGTTAAAATATATTATTTTAGAAATGTAAGAAAACTAGTTTTTGTCTCTTTTACACACATGAAGTACGCTGCTTATTTACTTTTTAAAATGTGCTGATAAGGTGTGCGTACAGTAACCATACTGAATAACTCTCATTCCGCTTAATTGACTTTACCAACACGCCCTTTAATTAGAACACGAACACTCCCTGAAATAACTATTCTGCAGTATAACAAGTATCTAGTTTTAGAATTAAGAATTTATCATTTTATTTTCCATCACCGTCCCTCTATATTTATACCCAGACAGGTCATCCTGATTGTGAGAAAAAAGACCTTGATGATTAATCATGTATGATAACTGAAGCAATGGGATCAGAATGACAAGTTCCAAAGGGGTAGCTGAATTAGACTGGGTCAGCAAAAACAAACAAGGAAACTGGTGGCACTTTTAAAGACTAACAAAATTATTTATCGCATGACCTTTCGTGGGAGAAAAACCTACTTCGTCAGATGCTTGAAGATGGGAAACTTACAGAATGGGAAAAAAATAAATGCAGGGAAGTTTAAGTCACAGGATCAGGTTAGAGAGTTACAGCAAATCATAGCAGTTGTTTTGGATTCAAACCTACCTAATCCTGTGACCAAGGGTACGTCTACACTGATGGCGGCAAAATCGCCACCATCAGCCTGAGGTTCCAGGCAGAAGCAGTGCAGCCCCAAGGAAAGACCCAGGGTTCAGTGCACCATGACTCGGGGCCTGAGCCCGCTAAACATGCCACCACTCCGGGGGGGGGGGGGGGGCAGCGGTGTACCCGGGGCTCACACACTGGGACTCGGGCCTCTTGCCTCGTAAACCCACCACCAGCAAAACCCCTGGTTCCAGGCACGATTAACAGTGAGTATGAATTTGCTGCTGTGCTCCAGAAGGTCGGCGCAAAGTCCTGCCTCCAACGGACGCAGCTGAAAGCTGACCACAAGCCATTTGTGGTTGGCTTTCAGCAGTACGTCCCAGCGGCTCAGACAGCCGCTGGCAGATACGCAAGGCATTTTACGTGCCTTACTTATCTGTTAGTCGACTGCTGCCAAAAAGCCCTCCAAAAGTAGACTAGAGCTTATCCTCCTCTACGTTTACTAACCCCCATTCTGTAAACTCCCCCATCTTCAAATGCCTGACAAAGTGGGATTTCCCTCCAACAAAAACTCAAGTAATAAATAAATTTGTTAGTCTTGTAACTGCAACAAGACACCTGGTTTGTTTCGCTGCGGTCACGTTTCCCTTACGAACCCATTGCGAGAAAAAGGGGAGCAGTGATAGGCCCCCCTCTTCTCCTAGCCAGAAAGCACCACACAGCGCAGGAGGGTGACTTTTAAGACGTTTGAGGCAGTGGTTCCCGACATTTTCTCTGCTGTGGTGCTACCTTTAATGAATTCGAGGCACACCACCACCTAGTTGCCAAAGGAACTCATGAATATTTATGAGCCAATCCAGGGCTCTTGGGGTGGTTTTTCAGAAAACGTTGTGGCTCGCCTGCTCAGACCCGAGGGCAGAGCTGTGGGCCGTGGCACGCTGGCTGGGAAACACTGGGCTAGGGGCCACAGACAAGCTCAGCTGCAGCTGAACAGCCTGAGGGCCGGGGACCATGTCGCGCCTAGGACACCGCGCTGAGCCCGGCCCGCAGGTCCCCAGGGCCGCGCCCGCTTCCCCCGGGCCTGAGGCAGGAGGCGACGGGCCGAGCGTGGCCGACCCGCCGCTCCCCACAAGCCCGCGCGCTCCGGGAGACCGTTCAACTGCCACAACCGACGGCGCTTCTGGCGGCGCCACGCGCGCACTCACCCAACGGCGGCCTCAGCTCACGCGCCGTGACGTCGTCAGCGGAAGTTCTTTCCGGTTCCGGGCGCGCGGCGGAAGCGGAAGCAGGAGAGGTTCTGCGCAGGCGCAGTGGGTGTTTCCGAGCAGGAGCGGTTGAGGCGGCGAGCGCGAGCGGTGGCCGTTAACCGTCCCCTCATGGGGGCCGCCGCGCTCCTCAGCGGGCCCCGCGCCCTTTTGCTGCGCGCCGGCCCGGCCCGCTGGTGCCGTCGCTTCCGGGCGGGGGCCGGGGAAGG
Source organism: Podocnemis expansa (assembly GCA_007922195.1). Lineage (NCBI taxonomy): Eukaryota > Metazoa > Chordata > Testudines > Podocnemididae > Podocnemis > Podocnemis expansa. Next base: position 5,489,815 of record ML682004.1, read on the forward strand.
CACCGCCGCTGGCGGCTCGCCCGGCCCCGGGGCCCGGAGCCCCTTTGACCGAGCGCTGAAGCGGAAGCAGAAGAACTGGGCGGCGCTGCAGGCCGAGCGCGCCAAGTACGGTTACCTGAGGGAGGAGGTGAGGACCGTGTCCCCCGCCGCTCGGCTCTGCACGGCTGGGCCGGGAAAAGTCGCTTGGCGGAAGCGGCCTTTGGTAACTGGGGACCGCAGGCGATGAGCCGCTGTGGGGCCCCCTAGAGGCCTCCATTGCTGCCTTCAGCGTGCCTCAGTTTCCCTGCAGCCCCACTCCCACAGTCCCAGCTCCCTGCCACTGCCCTGTCCGCGGCCTTGGCTCCCCCATCCCATTTCGTGGCCCCATCTGTGTGGCCTTGGCTTTCCCCAGTCCTAGAGCCAACTCCTTGTTGCTCTTTGCTGAACAAGGGGCAGCTTTGTCCACCCGTCTGCCAGTTCTGTGACCCCCGGCGTCTTCCCCGCAGGTTTGCCGCTTTCCCCTTTACTCTTTTGCCATCCCCTATTATGCTAGGCTGCCTCATCTCCCCACACTGATTGCACCATCCGCCTTCCTAGAGGGGGCAGAGCAGCATTTCCCACCTAGCCTCAGCCTGCTGTGTCTCCCCATTGCGGCAGGGGGAGGAGAGCGGCCGGCACAGAGCTGCAGATCACCACGATGGGGCCCCGGAACGATGCGCTCTGAAGATTTCAGGCTACTTCAATGTGGCCGCTCCGGGGTGAACGGGCCTGATGTAAGGCTTGGGGGTGAGGCAGCCTCTGTTCAGCCCTGGGGTGGCCATGGGCAAAGCGGCCTGAACTCGCTGGAGCTGGGCGGCTCCAGGGCCCTGCCCCTGCAAGCAGCAGCTCAGCGCCAGCCGCTCTTCTCTCCTCCTCTCGGGAGGCACAGTCGGCTGGGGGAAGGTGGGGAATGCTGCTAGGGCCCCACTAGAGGGAGGATGGGCGGCACAGCCTCTGACTCCTGCTATCAGTGGCCACCCCCCCCCCACGAGTGCTGGGGTCCATGGCGCTTCCCTGAGTTGGACAAAGCAGGTGACCACCTCCGCAGTACATAGAGGGGCCCCTTACAGCTTGGAGGCCCGAGGTGACCGCCTGCTTCACCTACCCTAAAAGCCATCTTTGCCGTTTGGTCACCAGCCAAGTGGCTTCGGCCTAGGCCTGCGGCTGGAGTTCCTGGGCAGCGTGGTCAGACGAATGACCTCATAGCCTCAACCGTTGCATGAACTAACTGATTGTCAGGGCTGTGAGCGTGGCCTTGTGCCGCTGCCATGCAGCGGTCACTTAACTAGATACGTTTGGCGCCCGTGTGCTTATTTCCCATTTTGAGAGAATGGGGAAGGTGGTTAGAGAATAAGGTGGGTGCTAAGTCTAGGTTTGTAAACGGGGCAGTGGCTTGTTTAATTTAGGCATGTTGAGAATGTCCAGCCATTTGCCTGAGTGTGTCACTGTGAAAATGGATTGGGTGGTGGGCATAGCACAAACAGCACCTGGCTGTACTCCAGCTGATGGTCTCCTTTCTGCGCAATGCCAGAAACCTCCCTTGTCTGCTGTAGGGGGAGCGGTGCGTTTTACTCCACCTTAGATTGTGGGGTTTTTTCTCTTCAGGATATACAGTATCTACGGGGGTTACAGAAGATACAGTAGAGTCCCTGATATATATAGCAGCCAGCTCATAAAAGACACAGGGCACACAGGTGATTCCAAAACTCATTTTCCTTCACCTTATGTTCCTTTCCTCAGCTCCTTTCCCTCCTACCTGGAGAATCAGTTTTCTTATGTTCTTGTACAAGTTGCTGCCAATATTCTTGTTCCTGTGGGAGTGTTCACTCCTTTCCTCAAAAGTGCTGTGAAACTGAGCACCCTCTTCTTGGATCATGCAGCACTATGAGACCAAGAGCAAGCAGCCACACTTTAGAGACACGCTAATAGGAATTGGTGTGGCTGTGGAGACAGCATTGGGCATATAACAGCAAAGTGGACTTCTGGTAACTGACACCTGGGCAGGAGTCTGAAGGTGTAACCAGACAGGCTGCTCCTGAGGGGTGTACCGTATTGTGGGGTTGCAGGTGCACTTCGTAAGTTGGTATAGTTACGTGCACATCTGAACTGCCATTCTGCTTGTTGGACTTTATAAATGGGGTTTCATGCCTGAAAAGGGGTGAAATTATGCCAGAAGTGGAGGGTTTTGCTGGAAGGTGAGAAAATTAAGTACGTAGATGCATGCAGGGCTGTATTGGGGGGGGGGGGGAATTGTGAGCTTCATTTAGGACTACTTTCTGCTGTAGTAGACTCTCTAACATCACCTCCTCCCCGCTTTTTTTGGAGGGCTCCCACCCGCATTGCTGGCAAAAAAATAACTTCCTACCACCAGGGAGAACTGGGGTGGGAAGTTGATGGCTAATTCTTGTTTATAATCCCTAAATCTTAATCTTTGAAATTCTCCAGGTTGGTAGCAGAATAGCAGACCGAGTGTGTGACATAGCCAGGTAAGTTAAAGGTCCTGAGAGAGAGTTTTCAATTCACAAATCCACGCAGTTAGAAGCATCAGTTAAAGTAGATTCTGGTACTATATATGTGTGAGTCCCAAGTTCTATAACCACATCATCTTACGTTTTCCCCCTACTCCTGTGCTGTAGTAAGGCACATATTTTGGGAAAGTAAATAGTACAGTATTGCATATTGTAAATTGTATAAAGTATATTGAGGAAAAACAGTGAAGCTGCCTGTAGATGGAATACAGTACTATTAAATATACAAAGCAAATTAAATATTTTTCCTTTTGATCTTTTTTTACGGTGTTTGTAGATGGTGTTTGTGTTAAAACACTTGAAAACAAAAGTTAGATTTATGGTGGCCCTTTAATAAAAATTCAGTTTTCAAGGGTTAGGGATTTACAGAATATTGGAGCTGTCAAACTTACTAGAATCCTATTGTCCATATGTGAATTAGGAAGAAGAGAAGCTGTGCAAGGTCCAGGGGCAGTGTCCTAGTTATAGGCTTTGTCTCCCCCTTGCTCTGTGTGTGTGTGTGTGTGTGTCCCCTTTACGTTCCCATACATGAAGTAGCAGCGGGACGATTGGTGGGATCACTAGTGCAGTGCTATCTCTGAATGCTATTGAGGGAGCTTGTTCTTTTGTTTCAGATTGTGACACTTAGTTTTCTGAACATGAGGTGTCCATTTCCTCCCCCACTTCCCTTTGATCCTTGTAAAGCTGGCAGTAGAAAAAGAGGCGCTGTTGCAAAATTTGGGAGAGTGGGGCATGTTTCTGTTAATCCACTATTCCTCAGAGCCTATAGGCTGCTGAGAGGACATTGTCTCTGACATTATGCACTTCCCAGACTTTGTTGTTTAGATCTTCCTTTATGAATATTTTCAATGCCTGTTGTTGTTGCTGCTCAGAATTTCCCAGCAGCAGTATGATATATTAATGGTTTTGATTATTTTAAAGCTGCCCACAGGGTTGCAAATAGCAGAGAAATGGAACATTTTGTAATTAACACTTTGCTGCCGTATCACAAAACTGAGCAGAAACAGAGGCACTGGAACTTTATCTGCCAGTTCAGGAAGTCAGCACTACATGTGTTTTATGCTGATTCACAAATTTTAGTTCTTGAGAAGTTTATGACTTGTATTCTCAAAATTTGTAGAGAGCACTTGCCATGGTTAAGTGAGAAAGCGGATTTTTAAAACTGAGAGATGTCTGTACAGTTCTTCTCAAGTCTTCATGTATTTTGGAAGCCAGTGTTTTCTTCCTTAGAAGCTTGAATTAAAGTTAGACTTTACACACCTTTTCTGAGCCATTTAAAGAGAACAATAATGAAGCCACATATTTTTATTTTCTATAATTATTGTGGCCAGAAAACACATGTGAGATGTCATAAGTGGGGAAAATAGCTCTCAAGTTATGTGCAACATGTAAAGGTAATATGGGCAATATATACTGAAGAAAAATGACGTTAAGCTGTTTTATACAAAGACACTAATTGAAATCACTTTTAGTCAGAAAAACTATTTGGAACTTCATAAATTATGAAATACCATAGTTTTACTTACATGCTAAGAGGAATTTAAATTTTTTTCTTAGAACATTCCCCCTTGCTTTGGATGTTGGTTGTGGAAGTGGCTACATAGCACAGTATCTGAGTAAGGTAATGTATGTTTGTACGTGTGTCTAAAAATAGTACAAATTGATTCTTGTAATGCTGTGCTGTCTGTGGATGAAGCTTAGAAATTCTTCCAAATCTCATAGGTAACTTGCTGCTTCTTAATTCTAAAGTTTTGTAGTTTAGAGGTGTGGTTTTCCTTTTCCTTTCCAGTGCCTAAAACACATTGCCATGAAAGATGTAGCCTAATGATCTTTGTAGAGTGCTAGATGGTAGCAGTGCAAGGTTAACCACATATCGTACTGCAGTCACTGTTCAGCTGTGTCCTGGAAGGGACATGACTGCAGGTGACTAGATAGTTCAGTCTTTCTCGCCTCACTTAAAACTGCTAGTAAAGATACTAATTGCAATAGTGGTTCTGTGATGTGAACCATCTTCACTGAGTCCTGTCACACAGATCACTGAACCATCAGTGGATGGTAACTTACAGGTTAGAGCATCTTGGGTCAGGCTTGAACTGGTGTTTAAGATGAAAGGTTCAGTATCATATCTGTCATGCACTACCCCCATCTAGACTTCTTTACTGAAAAGTAACCAAGAAGAACACACTGTATATACTCATGTATAAGCTGATCCGTACACAAGCTGACGCACTGTTCTGAACCCCCCAAAATAGCCAAAACGGGTGACCCACATAAAGCCAAGGTCCACCTGTGACCTCGGACCTCTAGCTCCTCTTCCGTGCTCTGCTGGCTTCCCACCAGAGTCCTTGACACCCCCAAACTCCCTGGGCCATGCTGCTGCTTGCCCTGCTGTCCCTGACACCCTCCCCCCAACCCCTGGGGCCTGCTGCCGCTTCCTCCATCGTGCATGACAACTCCCCCAAACCAGCAGGCACTTCACCGCTTTTTCCCACCTCCCTAACATCCCCCCCCAAATCCCTGGGCCATGCCATTGCTTCCTGTCACCACCCCAACCTCGAGACCTGGCTGCCGCTTGTCCTGCTGTCCCTGACAACCCCTCCAACTAGTGGGCCTTGCTACCACTTCCTCTTCCGTCCCTGACAACCCCCCAAACCACTGGACCCTGCGCTGCTTTCTCCCGCTTCCCAGACCCCCCCCCCCCCCCCCCAAAATCCCTGGGCCACTCCGCTGCTTTCTCCTGCCTCCCTAATCCCCTCTGAAACCCTGGGAACTGCTGCTGCTTCCCCTGCCTCCCTGACGCTGCTGCCACTTGCTCTGCCATCCTCAACATCCCACCAACCCCCCGGGAACTGTTGCTGCTTTTCTCCCCATCCCCGACTCCTTCCATAACCCCCAGGCCCAGCTGCTGCTTCCCCAGACCCTCTTACCTGGCTGCTCCAGATGCCCGGGTCCAGCTCCTTACTTTAACCCCAGCCGGGGTTAGACTCCCTAAGGTGGCTGCTCCGGCCCAGAGCGTGCTCAATACAGGCTCAGGGCTGGAGGCTTAGAACTGCTGGGCTGGAGCTGCTGTCTGCTGTATTGACCTGTGTATAAGCTGAGTGCCTGTTTTAAAGGCAGTTTTCAGACATAAAAATCTCTAATTTATACATGAGTATATACAGTAACTAAATTTTAGCACATAAGATTTAAAATAAAAAAAAAAAGTGAGGCGCTGTTCCTTATTGGTAGTCTCTTGTTCCAGCCTTTTATGAAATACTTTAAAATATCTTACACAGTTGCTTTCAGTGTTGTTGTGTTGGTCCCAGGATATGAGAGAGAGAAGATAAGGGAGGTAATATTTTCGAACCTACTTCTGTTGATGGAAATCATGTGCTTTTGAGCTACACAAAGCCCAGAATTGAAGAGGAGTTCTGTGTAGTTTAAAAACTTGTACCATCCACCAACAAAAGTAGATTCAGTATAAGATACATCATCACCTACCTGGTCTCTCTAAAATACAAACTCTTCAGAGGCAACATTGTGCTTTTCAGTAGATAAATTCAGTTCGTGATAATATTCCAAACATAATTCACCCAGTGTGCAGAGGCACCAAGAGAAGCTTTCAGGCTAATTAATCTGATTCTGAAGTAGCAAACTAAACTAACATTTATTGGATGGAATAGACAAAGTGACTAAAGTAAAACATTTCTATAACAGTGTACAGTATCAGAACTGCCTGTAGTGTAAATTGAAAGGCTGTGATGACTTCAGAACTGTTATTCCTGGATTTTCTTTATGCTGACAGTAGCATGACATCCAACACTAATTTTTTCTCAAGTACTTTATTATCACTTTCTTAATGAGTTTTATCACTGTAATTCATCTCCTACTTATCTGAAGACTAGATTCATGTAATGCGCTCCGTGGGCCATACCTTAAGACTCTTCAGAACCTAAAGCTAATGCAGAACTGAGCCTCCCTTACTAAATGAAAGTGTCTTTGAATGTGCATCAGTCAGAGCTGTATGATCTGCTTTTGGTTTCCCGTGGGTTTTTAGGTAAAATTGAAGGTGGTGTTATTAACTTTAAAAACTTTCCTGACTGAGACTTCTTCTCCATTCCATACTGCAATGGATGAGATCTACAGATGTGTTTGAGCTGGACCGCTCTCAGAATAAGAGGTGGGCTTTCTGGCAAGGCCTCATCTGTGAGCACTTTTTAAATTAGTATTATGACTTCTTCCCTAGTCTAAAATAGCACAAATCTATTGACTTGCCCACAGGATGGCCTGATTAGGGGAGCTGTTGAAGGAGCAAATGTTGGTGAGGAAGGTGGAGGGGAGAACAAATAGTGACTATTTTTTTTTGAGGTTGTCTGTTTTTACTTACAAATATTTTAAATACACCAAGTAAAACACCTGAAATGTTCATGAGAGGTTGGTTTATACATCTAAATATTTAATGATTTGTTTATAAATATAAATATTTGACAAACTTTCTTATTTCAGGAAACTGTTGAAAGACTTTTTCAAGTAGATATGGCAGAGAATGCTCTGGTGAGTAGCAGTCTGACTTTTGCCTGCCATGCTTTGATCCCACAATACTGAGAAGTAAAGAAATACAGCCTCAATTGTGGTCTGAAATTCTGTGTATTTATTCTAACCTGACTTAGAAAAATACTGCGGAAACAGAAATCCCCACTGTCAGTGTTGTAGCTGATGAAGAATTCCTTCCCTTCAAAGAAGACATGTTTGATCTTGTTGTTAGCAGTTTAAGGTTTGTATTAATCATTTCACTAAAGTTTAATGTAAAATCAGATAAGGAGATAATGAAATTCTCAAGCTAGAAAATGAAAGGTCCAGTTTGGCAATTGCTACTTGAACAGTAATGCTTATTGTTATCAGTTAGTAAGAGTAAGCATGATGTTTGGCAGTTTTCAAGAGATTATCACAAATCATTGTTTTTTAGTGTCCATCTATAGATGCATATATTTCCTGCACTTTTTGAATAGCATTTCTACAGTTAAACATTTTCTAGTCTTAAAGATCTTTGAGAGTGCTGTACATTAATTTAGTTGCTTTTCAACACTATCAATTCTTTATGCAGATATTTGACAACTTGTATAATTACATTGAAGCTTGTTTTGGGGAAGAGTTGATAGTTATTTTCTCTGGCTTTTGCAATGTTTTCTGCTATGACAGTTACTTGCATTACTTAAATTTTATTCAACACTTAAACTATAATAAAATTTACACTTTGTATTTTAGTTTGCATTGGGTGAATGACCTTCCTAGAGCTTTTAAAGAGGTAAGAACAACTGTTGCTAATACCAGTAATTTTGGTTTTCAGTTACTTTTCATATGTACTTCCTACTACTTTTTCTTATTTCTAAAGCATGCGTGGACAGCTTGTGTTGAAATGTCTTTTGGTCATATCCCTAGAAGACTAATTAAACATGATTTTAATACTCTCCACCAATTTTGTTATAGTGTATGTATTTAAGAGGATTCAAATTCCACTTCTAGAAGAGAAATGACATCATTCTTCACATACCGTATATCATCGCATATAAGCTGAGATTTTTGTGCCTGAAAATTGGCTTCAGAACAGGCGCCAGGCTGATACATGGGTGAATATAGTAAACATCCTCAGCCCAGCCATTTCTCTGACCATGTTGCAGACTGGGGCCCCAGCCTGGCCGGAGCAGCCACCTTGGGCAGTTGGCCTGGGCTGGGGCTAGAGTAAGGAGGGGACCCCAGTGTCTGGAGTGGCCAGGTAAGGAGGCCCTAGTGAGGAGGGGTGGGGGTTGGTCTGGGCATGGGGTGAAGGGACAGGGAGTGCAGGAAAAGTGGCAAGGCCGGGGGGGGGGGGTCAGAGAGTCCAGGAAAAGTGGTGGCAGGGCCCTAGATTTAGGGAGGGGGTCAGGAAGGCCAGGGAAGCAGTGGCAGGGCCTGGGGCTCGGGGGGGGGGGGTGCCTGGGAGGCCAGGAAAAGTAGCAGCAGGGGTTGGGGGTGAAGGGGAAAGGGGTGAAAAGGCTGTTGGGGAACAGGGGGACAACAGCAGGGAATGGAGAAGGCGGCAGCCAGGAGGGGGCAGCAGTGAAGAGCAGGGGGGCAGGAGTGGAGAGAGCAGGGGGGCTGGGAAAAAGCAGCAGCAGGAATTTAGGGGTTACGGATGGTGTCAGGAACTCCAGGGGAAGCCAGCAGCACTGGGTGGGGGGGGCTTAGGGACCAAGGCCAAAAGGGGACCTCAACTTATACATCTGAGATGATAAAACTAACAGTTCTGATGTATCTATATTAATTTTGGCATCTCGTTGAGATTGCATGTTGTTTAACCCTTGGAACACACCTTCCCAAGTGATAACCAGTCAAATTTATAACAACTTGTACGTGCATTCTTGTCTCAAAGCAGTTGATAGAACATGTTGTTATATTTATCTTTCTGAGATCACAACAATTTTCCATGCAGAAGTATTTCTTACATTAGAATCTCTTTCAAATTGCAGGAATTTTCTTCAGTTAAAAACTGCTCATGCTTTATGACTAACTTCCTACTATGCAACTTTTGAACCAATGGTTTTAAGTAATGGATTTGCAGCTAACTTCTTAAAATTATCCTGCGTATACTTGATATTAGGTACAGATTATCTGCTGACTAGCTGATCAAATTTCTTAACATCAGCACAGGATGAAACCTCATGGCTGATAATCTGATTATATAAATTGCATTGCAAGCCAGATTGGCATCTTTATAGGTCAGATTTCCTATGTGTGTTTATATAAAATGTTTAGTCAGAACTGGATGATTCAAGGAGTAGACATCAATTGAGAGCCTTTTTGTTTTTATGGCATTAGTTGGAATTTGTGTGGGGCAAGTGGTGACTGCAAGTTGTTACTGTCTGATGACTTGTTTGACATCTTTTATTTCTCCATGAATAGTGTACAATTTTCTGTGCTAAGCAAAAAACTTAAGAAATGTGTTGGCAGTCTCACCAGAGGGCTAGAAGAATTCATCTGGTGTTAAATGTTCATTCACTCTTGGGGTTCTCTGGATCAGAGGTTACACCCACTGATTATACTACCCTTGTTATCGAAGGATAGACTGTCACCACAAATTCCTCCATTTGTCATTCATTCACAAGAACAGAAATAGCTTACGGAAAGTAAGGGAAGCCTGCTTCTCTATCCTAAACTTAAAATTCAAACTATTTAAAGTATACTGCTAGAAAAGTGTGCCAAAATACATAAGCCATATTACTGTATTTTCTCCTCACAAGCAAATAACTGCAAATGTCCTTGTTTGTTAAAAATTTTTCATGCAAATATAATATGCATAGATATGTCTTTATTCTAATCTGATTTGATAGAACTTAGTATCCTGGGAATAGCTCACAAGCACAAATGCAAAGTAATTATCTTGATTCAGGATGGCAGATCACACACCCTGTTGTGTTACTGAAAACTTTGGCAGTGCCTCCTCATGTAAATGGAACCCGATACTTTTCTTAGAAGGTTAGGCCTACACTTATGGTCCATCCTGTGTGCACATTTTTGTGTGTTTTAGCATATGAAATCATGTCCATTTGCTTTAAAATGGCTAGTTAAATGTACAATTGCCTTGCTTTTTCAAAATCAGTGAGTATTTTACTGAGTTGTGAATCAGTGATATTCTTAAATTTCACTCAATTCTATTCTGCTGTTGCAGCAATTAAAAAACATTTACAGGCCTTTAATTTTAAATAGATTTTCTGTGTTTATAGATTCATCAAGTCCTTAAACCAGGGGGAGTATTTATTGGTGCCATGTTTGGGGGAGAAACACTGTATGAACTTCGCTGCTCTCTGCAACTAGCAGAACTGGAAAGGGAAGGAGGATTCTCTCCACATATATCTCCCTTCACTGATGTCACAGACTTGGGACATCTGCTGGGAAGAGCCGGCTTTAACACACTGACCGTGGTAATTATCAATTTGTGGAGTGCAACAGCATAGAAAATTAACATTGGTGCAATGAATAATGCTAAACTTCTTTTGGTTCTGGAATAAAGGCTGTTGATTTGTTGATATTAGCTTTTAATAGAACAATTAAGCAGGATATGGCATATCTCCCTAGTATATACAACATGATGCTTTAACAAAGAACATGTAGCAGATTCTCTTCATGGAAACTAATACAGAAAAGTAAAGTACTGCTGAGCTATGTTCATGATTTCAGAGCTTTAGGAAATTTCAGTGAAGATGGTATCTGCATATATAGGACTGGTTCTGTCTTGAGCATAAGTAATTGGTTTTTAATTTTACTGATAAAGTCTAGCTTAACTAAATCAGAAATGGATGTCATCTGTAAAGTGATTGTGATTTTCTCCCTAGTATTTCTAGTTCCAAAGCATAGGTTCAGTTTGGCTGCTTAATTTGGGAGGGCAGCCACATGGCCCCATCCCTGTCCCTTCCGTGCCCTCTCCTGTCACAGCCCTCTCCTGGTTCTTGAGTGGCCCAAGCGCCATCAGGCTCCAGCGAAATGAGCCAGGTGGCCACAGTGCTGGCGTACCCCAGAACCGGTGGAGGGTGGCCTGTGTGCCCAACCCTGCACTGCCCCAGGCTGGCTGATACGTCCTGGAGCATTGCCGGCCCACCCCCCAGACTGCTGCTGGCCTGCCTCGCCACCTGCTTCGTCCCAGCTGGTTCTCTCCAGCTCCTGGAGCAGTGCTGGAGCCTTGCCAGCCTGCGTCATGCCAACTCCCCACCTACAAGACGGTCTGTAGCCTGCTGACTCTCCCCAGCCCCAGCCATCTGCCTCCTGACCACTTTCTGCTCCATCCAGGAGGCCAGCAGCTGCAGCCTGCCTCCTGCCCGATTCCAGCCTGTACTGTGGCAGCAGCAGCACCCTCCCATCCAGTTCGGGCATTGTGCCTCTCAGCCGGTCCCCAGTCCAGCCATCATAAACTGGAGAGGGCATCTCCCCTTTCCACATGCCCTTCCCAAACCCTGCCCATGTGCCAAAGATCAGGTGGTAGCTGAGAATAGCAGTAATGTGTATCAGGTGGTATTAGGTTAAATACTTGGTACTACAGAATAATTGCAGATTAAAAACTTTAAATAGGTGAATGACACAAACCATGTGAACTTCTAATACTCACCTTGAAATTAACTGTCCAAAGTGTCTTAATGCTTTTAGAAACTGAATAAATTTATGAACAAATGAATTAGGCAAATGCATTTGCTAGGTATGCTAGACATGGCTTCATTTATAATCTCAAAACTGCAGTTGTTTTCAGGCTCTTAAAGCTCCTTTGTAAGTCTTCCTAAACTTTGAGTGTACTACAGGCCTTGAGGCTTAAAAGTTAACTAAATTTTTTAATTTTTTGACATTAACTTAGATAAATATTTTCAATTTACACGTTGAGGTGTTTAAATAGAGACAATGGTGACTAACTACAGGCATGTCTCTGTTGCTGTAGCAGCGGGCATCAGGGCACTGACATCGATTGAGCAGGTCTGCGTAGACCTGCTCGGCCAACGGGAGGGTGCTGTCCAGGAGTCCCAGTGACTGAATTAATTCACCTACCCAAAAGGCAGAAGGCAGCTTTGAGAGAAACACTCTCTTGTCTGTGTAGTATCATGAAGACACTGCTGTGTAGACATAAGTGCATTGACGTGAGATATGCTAGTTACGTTCTATAACCAGCATGTCTTGGGTTGATCTACGGTGGCAGTGTAGAGCAACCTTTACTGATCTGATTTTCCAGAGATCTTAGAACCTATAGTTCAGGTTTAAGTCAATTGCAACATATTTAAGTCAACTAAGAACTTTGTGTTCTGTATGATAAGCGTCTTGACTAAACGTCTATCAAACCTTGCTATAAATGCAGGCAAAAAACCTATAATTTTAATTTAGTTTTGCATTGAAGAACACTAAACCTTTTACCTATGTTGCTGTTCATGTCAGGACTATTAATACAGTCATGCTACGAAGATGGAGCATAGAAGAAATCATGTTAAAAATGTTTAAACTTTTGGTGCAGTAGAGACTGGGATATTCTGTGCACGTTTTCATAGATGTTTAAAACTCTATGTGTGTGGAAGTGGACTTGCACAAGATGGTCTTTTAGTTGGGCCACATAAAGCAACTCACCACCAAATGGAGACATCGGTGTCCATCAACTAGTCTATGTATGCTGCTTGCAAAAGAAGTTTGAAGTGTCAGTAATTCTGGACACTCTGTCTTAGATAGTGGGGTTACAAACTGTTTTTTTCAAATCTGAAGGTTTGATAGGGCTTGGTGTGGCTTGGGTTGGTTAACTTTGGTCCACAGAACGCTTTCTTGAGAATCTCAGGCCTGTTAGTAAAAATTCAAGACACTCTAATGTTCAAGTGCTGTTCATTTGGTTTGGGTTATAATAGCACCTAAATCTGAATTTGATGATTACTCCAGTCACTGAGTACATTTCTGTAAGAATGGAAACATGACTATCCATGTTCATCTTAGTGTGATTATAGTCTATTAAGTGGAGGCAAGCAGTAAAACAAGTTGCATATTGTTGCAAATTGCTGTGGAAAAATACTCTTGTTTTGATTTAGTTACCTATATACATGAATTTATCACTTTTTTAGGATACTGATGAAATTCAAGTCAACTATCCAGGGATGTTTGAGATCATGGAAGATTTACAAGGTAATTACTTTTTCTACAAATATGTAGGCTGTTGTTCAAAATCTTGATTGGCTAACTACAGCAAAGTGGGTAGGCTTCGAAGGGTAGCGATGTTGCCTGTTGCTTAACTCCAGTTAAACATTTCACAGTAAAGCTCTCTTGTGAAGAGATTCAGAAGTGTTAAGTACTTGGGTAGGAAGAATTATTTGTTCCAGCCTTGGAATGCCTGAATCCAACCTGTATCTAGTTAAATTGCTACTAACCAATCACCCATGTGATCACGTACCAGTTCCTTACAGTTTCCTCCGTCCTGCCCTCTCCCATTTGCCCTAGTTCCTCCTTTAAGTTTCCCGTGAGGAAGAATTGCCTTTCCCCTGAACTCTGGAGGGGTGGTGGATGATCTTTTCCCTCCTACCATGGGGATGTTTGCATGAGGAAACAGAAGCTGGAAGCCTGATGTTTTCCCAGCCTACAGTAAAGAATTAGCTGTCTCTCCAATTGTCCCCTTGCCACTGGCTGCGGAACTAGCTCTTTCTGTGTTGCTCTGCAGGTGAAATGTTCTGTGAACTTCTGCAAGAGGGCAAAGCCTCAAGGCAGATTTCAAATGTCCTTCCATGAGAGGCTGCCCAAAAATCAGAATATTCAGGTAGCTGCTTAGAAGTGGAAGAGAGAGAACCCTAAATCGGCAGCCTGAAGAAACCCCAAAACCTAACAGGCATGAGCACCTTGATTTTTACATAGTTCCTTAACATACAAACTTATTAATCATGGACAGCTCCGTAGATGTAAGTTTTTGGAGTAAAGACAGGCTTGTTTGCTGCTGATTAACTCTAATAACTTTCTTTGGAAGTTGTGTCCCAGAATCCTCAGCTGCTACAGAAATGCCCATGTGCAGTGATAAATCAGACTTGTGTGCAGGGTTATTATATCTGCAATTTTGTTTATCCTCCGTATTAGCAGAAAGTCATTTCTCATGGCCTTCAGTTTCTAGTTAGAGATGCCAGCGTTGCCTCAGTTTAGTCACTTTATACTTCTGTTTAGTATTCTCTTTTAAAAGAAACAGCTCATAAACAATAATGGAGGGGTAGACTTCAGCATCAGTCCTCAAATGCTGAAAATAAGCAAACTAATTTGCTAACTTAAAAAAAAAAAAAATCAAAGCCCATTACATAACAGAACAAATCTTTTGGAAGATAATATAGTAAAATGGCTAACGTAAATCATAAATTGAAATACAAAAGCCTGGAATGACGGGTATCTTTGCCAGATATTCCCTTGACTCGGATCTCTGTATGCCTTACCTTTCTTTGGTGAGATTTGGAGGATTCTGCCTCTGTACTGGCTTAATATAATGTGTGATTTACGCATGAAATTTCAAACTCATGGTGTGTGCTATATCTTTTTTTTTAAAGCTGAAACATGTTTTTAGGTATGGGAGAGAGTAACTGTTCCTGGAATAGGAAACCAATGCTACACAGAGAAACCATGTTGGCGGCTGCAGCAATATATCAAGGTAAAAGCACGCATTTAATAATTATCACATTAGCCTTCATTGGTCCTATGGGCATATTATTTCATCTTTTTTCTTTGACCTTTTTTTATTTACTACATGTGGTTCTGTATCTTTAAATTCTTGAGCATCATTGCTTTTGTAGTATCTTTTTAATAGTAATTACAAGAGGTCTGAGCTACCTTCACACTTTGTATGGTTTGGGATCATATCTTCTATTTTTATTGCAAAGAAACACTTAACATTTTGATTGTATAAGGTATAGATTCTAAAAATGGATAATTGCTTGCAGCAAAAGCTACTGTCAGATTCAACATTTCTTACCAACCATATAAACTTGGGTATAAGCCGACGCAGGCTTAAGCGGACCCCCCCCCCCCCCATTCTGAGCCCAAAAAACGAAGCTAAAAATTGGTGACCTGGATATAAGCTGAGGTCCCCTTTTGGCCTTGGCCCCTAACCACCCACCCACTGCTGCTGGCTTCCTCTGGAGTTTCTGACAGCTTTCCTACCCCAAAATCTCTGCTGCGGCTTTTCCCTTACCCCC
Source organism: Podocnemis expansa (assembly GCA_007922195.1). Taxonomy (NCBI): domain Eukaryota; kingdom Metazoa; phylum Chordata; order Testudines; family Podocnemididae; genus Podocnemis; species Podocnemis expansa. Next base: position 5,505,047 of record ML682004.1, read on the forward strand.
CCCCCCCGTCCATTCTTCACTCCTGCCCTTCTGCTCTGCCCTTTCCTCACTGCCGTCACTCCTGCTCCCACCTGCTCTGCCCTTTCCTCACTGCTACCCCCTGCTCTGCCCCTTTCTCACTGCTGCTCTCTGCTCCTCCGACTGCCCCCTCCTCACTGCTACCTCCTGCTGCCCCCCTGCTCTGCCTCTTCCCTACTGCTGCCCCCCTGCTCTGCCCCTTCCTCTCTGCTGCCACCTGGCTCGTCACTGCTGCCCCCCTGCTCCCTTCTCAGTTCCATGCTGTTGCTCCCCTGTTCCCCAACACCCTTTCCACCGCTTTCCCCCTCACGCCCTCCAACCCCTGCTGCCGCTCTTCCCAGCCTGCCAGGCACCCCCAAATCCCTGGTTCCTGTCGCTGCTTTCCTGGGCTCCCCAAAAACCCTGGGACCTCCTGCCGCTTTCCCCGGACTCCCCGCCCCCCCCCCCCCATGCCTGAGCCCTGCTGCCCCTTCCTTGGTCTCCCAGACCCCCCAACCCTCCCAGCTGTCCCATCACTTTCCCCAACCCCCGGTCCCTGCCACCCCTTCCCTGGCCTCCCTGAATCCCCCCCTCAATGTCCAGGACGACCCCCACCAGGACCCCTTTACTTGGCTGCTCCAGAGCCCGCAGTTCCTTCCTTCCTCCAGCCCCGGCCCTGGCCGACTGTCCAAGATGGCCACCCGGCAACACTGGGGCTCCGCCCTGCTGCATGGTCAGGGAAAGGGCTGGCTGGGGCTGTCTACCATATTCTCCCGAGTATAAGCCAAGTGCCTGTTTTGAAGCCAATTTTCAGGCACAAAATTCTCGGCTTATATGCAATGATATATGGTAATTCTATATAAACCCATTTTTCTTTTTAATAGAAATGTATGGAAATGATGATTCAGTACCCGCTACATTCCAGATTTATTACATGATAGGCTGGAAATTTGAAGATTCACAGGTAAGATGAAGATCTACAACTTTCTTAGATGTGAATAGCTCCTATATGTCTTCAGTTGGCCTCTTTTTATATTAAATGACTAAATAACTTTTTAAATGCTTGTTTAATTTGTTTGGTATATAAAAATTTGATTTTATTTTTTTCCCCTTTCAGGCAAGACCTGCCCAGAGGGGTTCTGCAACAGTGTCATTTGGAGATCTGGCAAAAATAAATGCTTTTATGTCAGGAGAGAAAAAGTAGTTCATGCCATGGCTTACCATACTTCACACTGCAGATATTTGACAGTTGTCAAGTTTCTCTTGTTACCTCACTTTGAAGAGTTAATAAAGTAGTAACAGGACTCAGTTTATATCTTGTTCAATGTGACATTAGTAAGAGAACAACATAGTGTGTACTAAAATTTTGACAAACATTTTACGTTAATAGAAGGGTGAAACTTATTTTTTTATATCTGTTTTCTGGTGAAATGCATGTCTTCACCAATTCAGTGCTAAAGATTGCTCCAAAGGGGGTAACTTCTTGTATTTGTGTACTCTGGGAGTATAATAAAGTAATACTAAAGAGAGTATCTGCCTGAGGTGGTGATTTGAACTTTCAACTGAACTAATAGGGAGAAAACATCTTAAAATACACTGATCCAATTTAACGTACAATTAGTCTGAAGATCTGTTTTTTCTTTGTGGGTCTCAAAATATGGGTAAATACAACTGGTTATCAGTTGTTGAAATTCTGATGTTTGACCTGCATACAAAAAGAAGTGAGGGAAATCTTGCCTCTAAGGAAAAAATACCTCACTCAAAAAATACTTTGGGTAAGTGTCTATCTTCAAAGTATGTCCTGCTAAACACTGTTTGTCAGGTCCTTATTTTCTAGCAGTAGTGATTGATGGTATGCATCGAGCGAAAGGACCCATGCAATCATTGGAACCTAACTTTTTTATGACTTTAAAGCTGGTATTTGTGAAATAGCTTTTCCTACCCTTTTCTCACTCCCCTCAAGGTGCTAAGCCCCTTGTGGTTGTAGCCTGTAATATTTGATAGTACAGGAATTTCCCCCATGATAGCCAGTTTTGAAAAAACAAAGATTTTTTTCAAGTTTCTAAGTAGACCCCAGGTGTGTCCTTTTTTTGTATGACCAAGAAGCCCAGTGCGTGAACTGTGGGGGTGGGTTTGTTTTTATAGGTAATAAAATCCTTGTTTCTTCCTGATAAAACAAAGCTGGATTTTGTCCTGTGTCGTCATGTTGCAAGAAACAGTAACAAGCCGAAGTTATTAATTAGTACCAAATGTTAGAGTGGACCAGTGCTTTTCTTGCTCTGTATTTCATTGCTTTTTTATAGCAACAGCTTTGCTATAGTGTAGATATGCCATAGTACACAAACAGCATAAGCAGCAGTCCCAAATAATTACACGCATTATGGCTGACCTGATCTTGAGCTTTTTATATTTAGATTCTCAGCCTTAAATTGCATTGCCATAGTTGGATGTTGTGCTATCAGTATAATCTTAACTGTTCCTTTGTGCCTGTTGTAATAACATAATCCAGCAGGTGGAGTATGGCAGAATGGTACAGCATGCTCCAAGTACTAAAAACAGCAGTTTGTCAACCCTGGCTAGAAGGAAGCCTTCAAATAGAATTAAAAAACCTGCTCCTTACTAGCAATTGCCATGGAATTGACCCAGATAAGAAAGTAATTAATTGTATGTCAGGTTAGGATAGAGAGCTCTTATTACAGTAGGAAATAATATTCCTTCTAAAATGACTTTTTATATAGTCTATTGCCCGTTGCAGGGAGGAGGGAAGGACATTTGAGTTACTGTAAAGCAATCGTACTAAGATCCTTCTTCTGACCCAATTCAGAATACATATATAGCTGCAGGTAGAAGTACCTGTCTACAGCAAGAGGAAGGTTGAATATTGATTACATTGCTTGAACATTAACTTAAATGAGCTAGGATCACTTTTCAATGTCACTTGTATTTCTGAAATAAATGACATTAGCTTTCATGATGATGAAAAATATCGTTTTCACAAGTATTAACATCTCCCTGCAGGTATGTAGTCATAGGTGAGCAGCTAATCTTACTGATCCGTTTCACTATTCTGTACAAGTACCACTGTACCAGCCTCTTTCAATAAAACCTTTTTTATATACACTTCTGAGTACACAGTGTGGCATCTAAAATAGTTATATGCCAACAAAAATCATTACTTAAGTTTTTCTCGAGTATTTATCTTTAAATGAAAAATTCGCACATGCGAGGGGACACTCATGTTTCCCCAAATGTAGGTCTTTAATTCTACATACTTGGGTGAACTGTGGATTTTCCCTAAATGCTTCCTTTTCATTTGTTCTCAAGACTGTAGTTCCTGCTTATGACTGGTTGTGTGGGAAGGGGCCTAAAGAGGATGAAGAGGAATGTAGTTGTGTGGAAATATTAGTGCTGCTGCTATGCCTGTCTCCTCAAGCACTGAATCAGCACTTAGGTAGAAGAGAACTGAAATGCTAGAAACTCCCTCCCTATTTCCTTTACAGAGATGAGGAATGCCATTGGTAATGGGACACAGTGCTAGATTGAAACTGCAGATTTGTTTCCCTCGCCAGGAAACATGAGAGAGAATACGGATCCAGTGCCTAACATGGGAGGAGCCTGGGAGTTGCAGGTGTGAGGAAGAATAAATAGGTATCTCTGCTGCTTGGTAGGCAGGAGTTATGTCTACTTGTTTATAGTACTTGTAGACTTAAATCTTAGAAAACAGCATTTATTTAATTTAACTACTTCCTGCTGTTCAGATTACATAATGTAGCAATTCACTTCACTAATGTTCACCTTACAAACTGCACAGCAGGGTGTGCATAATAAAATCTTAAGGTTAAAAAAAGCCTCATACATTGGGTTTTAAAGTTGTATGTAAGCAAGAATGTTGTGTTAATGGGGTATTTGTGCTTTTACTGAAGTCAAGTGGGTGGGGAAATCTTCCTGCCTACTTCCAGGGATTAGGATTTAGGTTGCTAGTGCCCCTGAGACAAGAAGTACCACAGAGGAGCTTGTCTCAGGAGCATTTGCTCCAACTTCTGTAACATTACATCAAAAAGGTGATCAGTGAAACACATTTATTAACTGACATCGAGTGGCTGGCCTGTGCTCAATTATCTTGTAACGTGGATAGTTTCATTCAAGTGCCTGGGATAATAAAGCATATTCATAAGTGTTTGTAGGCTCAGGGCTTATGTACACACAGTTTGACTAACTGTGTGTTAAGTGCAAAAGCCCTACAATAATAAGCTCAAAGTATGACACTTTTTAAGGGAAAGGTAAGAGGGGCAAATCCTTTTATGCCCAAATTCTAAACAGGGTGATTATACTGACCTAACACTTACCTGGTGTTTCAGTTTGTGTGTTCTATAGTTGTTAATGAATAGAACTGAAAGCTTTAATGGGTTCAACTTACCCCTTTTGTTTTAACAATTAAACATACTCTGCTACTATAGTATTGGTCTACTAGTTTGTGATGTAGACATCAGAGCATACTGCAATCTAATATTTTTACTTCTGAATTTTTAAATATGGTGTACACCAGTGGTTGTCAAACTATGGGTCGGGACCCAGTACTGGGTCACAGTGCACCCTGCTGCTGCCACCAAAAGACTGGAACGTATTGCTGAAAGATTTAACTGTTGGGTTGCAGTGCAAAATGATTTTTTTCACCTTGGTCCCAAGAAAAAATGTTTGAAAACCACTGGTGTAAACAGACCCACTTGTATAGTTAAGACTCAAACTTTCAATAGTCATCTTCATTGTTAAGGTTTAAGTCTTTTTATCTTGTTTCTCTCAAAGCACATTTAGCCAAAATTTCCCAGGCTAGATGTAATGTAGAGCTGTTTAAAAACTTCATATAAAAAAAAATCAGCTGTTGCGGAACAAATGCCTTTAAAAAATTCCCAGCCCTTAGGCTCAGATAGTCTTTTGTTGTAAGACAAGCTACTTTGCTTAAAATGCAAGGAAGCGGTTATTTTAATTTTTTTTTAAGTTCATGCACAAGATAATGCAGAATATGTTCTAGGAGCTACTTGTGACTTGGGCAAAGACTAAAAGGGCACAAAAATCACAAAGTGTAACAGGAAACTCTTAAAGAGGAAATACACACAGAGAAGCTCTCAGGATCTGATAACTGTCAGCGACAGGCATGATTGCTCAGTGGTTTGCTCTGGAAACATGTAATTGTACCTAAGCTTACTGGAATGAGGGAAGACTACAGCATACAAGGCATTGCATTTTAGTGATTAACTGAAGCATATGACCTTGTGTATTCCATATGCATCCAAATTTTACCTTTAATATGCATGGGAGTTCATGGGGGAGAGGAAATAGAAGGCCTTGGCAGACTGTCAGAGTCTGGGACGCAATCCAGACAAAGGTGTTGTCACCTTTTCCCCTGTAAATCTGAGTGCCTCTCAGTGCTTTGCTACTGTAGGTCTTTCCCTAGGGTGCCCACAGTCATCAACAAACCTGTGTTCTGCGTCTGTGTTGGGCAGTCCTGATCCACCACTTGGAGTGCTGGGACTGCCTCCACTACCACAGACATCCTCTGATCTCTGTCAGACTTTGTTAGCAACTGGTAAGAGAGAAGATGGAGATCTTGTGTGATGTCCTGGTCTTTCTCTGTGTTAGCAATATCTCCCAGCGCTGTGACACCTGCAAATTTATTAGCACACTCCCAGTTTTTGTGCCAAGATCATTAATAAAATGGTTCAGTAAAATGGGTCTTGACTGAAGGTAAACCTCACTATGTTTCCAAATTCCTGGGTCAGAATCTGTTCCACAAAGTCAAAGAGCTGCCACTTGTGCATGCGCGCGCACACACAAAATAGGTATTGACTGCCTAGGAAGGAGTACTGAGGAAAGGGATCTGGATGTCATAATGGACCACAAACTAAATATGAGTCAATAGTGTAACACTACCAAAAAAAAGCAAATGGCATTCTGTGTTGTAAGTAATTCTTCCACTACATGCCACACTGATTAGGCTGCAGCTGGAGTAATGTGTCCAGTTCTGGGCACCTCATTTGAGGAACGATGTGGACAAACTGGAGAAAGTCCAGAGAAGAGAAACAGGAATGATTAAAGGTCTGGAATGCTTTTCTTGTGCAAAATTACAAGCAATTTCATTTTAGAAATTCTGGGGGTCATTTAATGTATTTTTTGAAGTGTGACCCATGCAGTATATCTCTGTATCCAGTTGATCACTTGACGTTTCTATGAATTACATTGTATTTATTTGCCTTTGTAGATGGGCTCACTGCTGTCTAGTAAAGGGATTCTTCTCCCTCTGGTCAGTTGAGTGAATGAGGCTTGTGTACACAATCAAAAATCCTATTGATTATGTTGCATGTGCTGCTTGTTTTAGTGCAAGCTTGTATCTACCTTAAGGGGAAAAAACCCTTCCACTTTGATGTTCAGATATTGCTGTTCTTGCAAATATGTTTGTTTGCTAATATTGGGAATATCTTCCTGCTATGTTTGTGTTTATAGGCACAAATACTTAAAAAAAGAACTAAACTTGTCTTGTTATTTTAATAAACATTTTATCTTTTTTTCCAAGATTCAAGTCCTTTAGAGCCAGATTGTGGATCCTTATTCACCCTCAAGCTCATTTAATCACTGAAGTAGTTTCACTGAAACCAGTGTAACTAACGGGATGAATGGGAGCTCTGCAATCTGGTCTTTTATTATTTTCTGCACTTATTAATTACTGTGCTGAAGGTGGGGAAAAGTTACAAAAGGGAACTGACAGACACAACAAACCAGGAGCTACTAGTACCATTAAAATAGGAGGGAGAGTTGGTACTTGTTGAAGTCTCAAGGGAAAAGGAACTGGTGGTATGAGAAAACAGTGTAGAGCATGGATATAAAATGATCAGACATACAGAAGTCTTCTCCCTTAGAAATATGCTTTTTTGCAGTGTCATTCTAGAGACCTGATCTTCTGCTACTGGTGTCAAGGAAGGATTTGCCACTGACAATAAATGCAGCACCAGGTTCTATGTTAGCTAGTAGACACACGGGCGAAGGTCATGCCTACTTGGGAGCAATAATCAGGTAACAAACTGGAGAAAATCTATTTCAGTGCTAAAATGGATTAGTAGCATATTCAATCTTTTGAAATGGAACATGCAAAACCGTTTACAGTAATTGAAAATTGGCTCCCTAGTTTCTTACTGGCAGATTTTTTAACTTCTTGCTGCTTCCTTTATTGATGGCTCATTGCGTTGGTTCTTGAAAACAAGCGGTGCAAACAATATGTAAGTAACTTATGAAATAAGAGCTCTTTTCAGCACCACATGCGCCTGAGAATTGTGATAACTACTGTACATACTTAGGTATAAGCCAATCCGGGCATAAGCCAACCCCCCCCCCATTCTGAGCCCAAAAAACAAAGCTAAAATTGGTGACCCGGGTATAAGCCGAGGTCCCCTTTTGGCCTTGGCCCCTAACCCCCCACCCACTGCTGCTGGCTTCCTCTGGAGTTTGACAGCTTCCCTATCCCAAAATCTCAGCTGCGGCTTTCCCCTTGTCCCCCTGCTGTCCATTCTTCACTCCTGCTCTGCCCTTTCCTCACTGCTATCACTCCTGCTGCCCCCCTGCTCTGCCCTTTTCTCACTGCTGCCCCCCTGCTCACTTCTCAGTTACATCACTGTTGTCCCTCTGCTCTGCTCTTTCCTCACTGCTGTCACCCCTGCTGCCCCCTGTTCCGCCCTTTCCTCACTGCTGCCCCCTGCTCACTTCTCAGTTACCTCACTGTTGCCCTCCTGCTCTGCTCTTTTCTCATTGTTGCCCCGTTGCTCCCACCTGCTCTGCCCTTTCCTCACTGCTACCCCCGCTGCTCACTTCTCAGTTTCCTGCTATTGCCCCCCTGCTCCTCCTGCTGCCCCCTGTACCCTCCTTTTCTCACTGCTGCCCCCTTATCTGTCTCTTCCTCATTGCTGCCCCCTGCTCTGTCCCTCCTCACTGCTGCCCTACTGGCTCATCACTGCCACCCCCCTGCTCCCTTCCCAGTTCCGTGCTGTTGCTCCCCTGTTCCCCAGCACCCTTCCCCCCCAACCCCTGCTGCCGCTCTTCCCAGCCTGCCAGGCACCCCCCCCCACAAATCCCCGGTCCCTGTCACTGCTTCCCTGGGCTCCCCAAAAACCCTGGGTCCTCCTGCCACTTTCACTGGACTTCCTGACCCCCCCCCCCAATGCCCGAGCCCTGCCGCCCCTTCCCTGGTCTCCCAGAACCTCCCCAACCCTCCTGGCCATCCCATCACTTTCCCCAACTCCCCGACCCCTTCCCCACCCCCCGGTCCCTGCCACCCCTTCCCTGGCCTCCTGAATCCCCCCCTCAATGTCCAGGCCAACCCCCCAGGACCCCCTTACTTGGCCGCTCCAGAGGCCACAGTCCCTTTCTTCCTCCAGCCCCAGCCCGAGCCGACTGCCCAAGATGGCCACCCAGCAACACTGGGGCTCCGTCCTGCCACATGGTCAGGGAAAGGGCTGGCTGGGGCTGTCTACCGTATTCTCTCGAGTATAAGCCGAGTGCCTGATTTGAAGCCAGTTTTCAGGCACAAAGTTCTCAGCTTATACATGATGATATATGGTAGTTAACTGCTACGTATAGTGTTTCTGTCAAAGAGCAAAAGAAAGATTTTACTGTACTGACAGGTTTTAGTTTCTATAAGCCAATTGTCCATTTTAAATTCAGAACCAAGTTTTCCATGTTACTAACTTTCAGATGGGCTACACGTATTTTCACTTTGTTATGTAAGTATCAGAAAGAGAGAGGTTAGAAAAATGAATAGCATTTTTATTTAAAATATAAAGGGTACCACCAAAAAATTTACATGTTCACATTTTCCCAGTTCTACCTATTTCTTATCAGTAGTACAAGCAAAATAACTATGACTACCAGTGCAAACAGATCCCAATGTGCTTGCAACATGTTGCTCAGTTTTGACCATTTCCAACTTGAAGTAAACTGTGAGGACAGAAAAGGAGAGCTCAGCAATACAGGTAACTTCTGTTTTGCATATTAAAAAGCACCACCTTTAAAAAGTGCAAAATTAAAGGATTCTGTTCTTTGTAATGCGTTTTAGACAATCCTGCCATTGTCTAAAAATCAAGGCAAGTTCTATAATATAGTAAACACAGACCAATGTAGCCTGAGAATATAAGAACAGCCATAATGGATCAGACTAATGGTCCGCCTCACCCAGTATCCTGTCTTCCAACAGTGGCCAAAACCAGGTGCTTCAGAAGCAATGAAGAGACTAGAGCAATTTATAAGTGATCCATCTCTTGTTCTCCACTCCCAGGCTTTGGGCAGTTAGGATATATTTTCACTGCAATTTAAACCCTGCAATTGGCCCAGGAGAAGCAATTGCCCAGTGGAAGAGTTTGTGTATCTCGGACTCTTGTTCATGAGTGATGGTAAGCAGGGTCACAAGATTACCACCGTACTAATCCACCAGGCAGCAGTGGTTAGAGTACTGTACCAATCCACAGTGATGAAGTAGGAGCTAAATTTTCAGACAAAGCTCCCAGTTTACAAGTCAGTCTACACCCCCATCCTCACCTATGGTCATGAACAAAATCACAGGTACAAGCAACAGAAATGAGGTTTCTCCACAGGGTGGCTGGGCTGACTCTCTGAGATAGGGTGAGGGACTGTGCTATTCATGAGAGCCTCCGAGTGAAGCCCTTACTCCTCCGGAATGAGGGGAGTCAGCTGAGGTAGTTGGGACATCAGATAAAGATGACCCCTTGTGGGCTTCCGTTGGAACTATACCAGATACATCTCAGAGGGAGGAGGCCTTGAGATCAACCCAGACAGGCCGGAGGGTTTTTATCTCCTAGCTGACCTGGGAATCCGCCCAGTTGGAACTGGAAAATGTTTTGGGAGAAATGGGGCCCTGGCCTCTCTGCTGTCCACCCTGCTGCCACAATCCTCACCAGGAAAAGTGGCATAAGGAAGAAGAAGCTGGCCCATGCCGGTTGCCTCAGGCTGTGGGACTGTTTAGCTGCAGTATAGATGTCCAGGCTTGAGCTGGAGCCCAGACTCTAGATCTCTGCAAGTCTGAAGGGTCCCAGAGCTCAGGCTGCAGCCTGAGCCAGAACATCTACACCACAATTAAATAGCCCCTTCGTCCCTGTGTGGGAAAGGTGGCTGGCACAGGCCAATTACAGAGTTATTGCTGCCGTGTAGACATACCCTTAGAGCAGTGGTTCCCAACCTTTTCAGTAACATGCCATACTTCAGTGGGATGATTCCATGACACACCCACTTTTTTCAGCTAAACTGATTGCTTATAAATGTCACATTTACTGAAATTAACTGTGGTTATGGTTTTACTAGAGTGGTTTGCAACAAGCTAAAGAATCGAATGCATTAATGTTTTACCTCCACCAGAAGAAAATAGATGTCATTCTATTTTGGCCTTTGGCCCCATGCATTTCGATTTTAAAACATGAATATTTGAAAAACTGATATCTTGCTTTTAATTTGATGATTAAATTTTATGAGTTTTCTGGGTTGTAATTTTGGTTGGATAGAAGAGTTGGTTGCTCACCTGTGTAACCCTGTTCTTCGAGATGTGT